>CAIGQZ010032222.1:5745178-5764691 GCA_903798205.1 Danio tinwini | reverse complement strand
ACCTCTATTATTGTTAGTAGCCTGTATATGTTACAGTCATTCTGCTACATCATATCTCTTTCTACTGGATGTAACATGCCCTGCCGTACATTTGGTCGTTTTAGTTCTAATTCTAAGTGACTAAAAAGTAATATAAGAGTAATTTAACATATAAACATTTTGAGACAGTAATATTGTAATGTAAGGGATTACTTTTAAATAACAGTAACAAGTAATCTGTAATGTATTACAGTTTGAAAGTAACTTGCACAACACTGCAACAGAGAGTGTGTGTGTGTGTGTGTGTGTGTGTGTGTGTGTGTGTGGTCACATGATGTGCGTTTTTAGCCATGTAGTATGGACGGAGAACTTTTTCAGAACCGCTAAATGAAACGCCAGTGTGTTCCCGCAATTTCTCTGCGCCTCCCTTCCGTTTCTTCTCCAGACTCTTAAGCCGCAGTCACACTGGGCTTTTCTCACCATAGACTTCCATTCATACGCACGTGAATGCGTCAGACCGGAAACGCAGGGTCATGTGTCGGAGTTTCGCAGGTTGGTGAACTCTGACCTGCGAAATCGCATCACTTGACTGCGTGAGACCAATCCAGGATCAAAACATGACCTCTCTGAACAGAAATTGAAAACATGGAGCAATCGCTCGCTTTTTTTTATGTCTAATCATCTTGTTTAATCCCGTCCCTTTTCGCAGTGCCATACGACAGAATTTCGCAATCTCAAACTCTAGTGTGACTTCGGCTTTACTCTCGACTATTTTGACAAATACACACCGACGTTGCACGCTTACACAGAGCCCAAAATAAGAGTTGGTGATTGGGTCAGCCCAATGTCAATAAAGAAAAGAACCAATGGGCTGCAGATAATGTCACATGGGCCGGTCTGTCCGAAAAAAAGCATCTTAAGCCATGGTCACACTGGGCTTTTCTCTCAATAGACTCCCCATAGACCCATCACTTGACTGCGTGAGACCAATACAGGATCAAAACATGACCTCTCTGAACAGAAATTCAAAACATGGAGCAATCGCGCACTTTTTTAAATGCCTAATCATCTTGTTTAATCCCACCCCTTTTCGCAGCGCCGTACGACAGAATTTAGCAAGCTTAAACTCTAGTGTGACTTCGGCTTCACTTTCAGAGCGTCACAGATCACAGCAGTCAATTAATTAGGCAAAAAAAATTATAGGGTGCTAAGCGTTTTATGAGCCGATCAGATTATAAGACGATGATCAGCCCGTCCCAAAAAGTATGTCGGTCCAGCAGGAAACTGCCCGGTCTCCCAGATGGCCAGTCCGCCCCTGGATGTCGCCACAGCGGAATGAACCACCAACTATTCCAGCATATGTTTTACGCAGAGGATGTCCTTCCAGCTGCAACCCAGTACTAGGAAACACCCATACATTTCCACATTCACACACATACTCATACAGTATGACCAATTTAGTTTATTTATTTTACCTATACTGCATGTCTTTGGACTGTAGGAGAATCTCACGTCAACACGAGAAGAACATGCAAACTCCACACAGAAATGCCAACTGACCCAGCCGGGACTCGAACCAGTGACCGTCTTACTGTGAGGCTGCAGTGCTAACCACTGAGCCACAGTGTAGCCCTTGGAATTGTTTATTAACAAAAAATGGAGTATAAGATATACATTTGTTTAGCTGATGTATTGTTTTATGCTGTGAATGAGAACTTGAATGGTGATGGACAACATATTTCTAATTTGTTTGTTATTAGGAAAATACTATATACATGAGAAAAAGCTGGCTCGATGTAGACCAAACTTTTCCCATTTTGATAATGACTTAAAATTATACTCCCACCGGCCACTTTATTAGGTACAGCTGTCCAACTGCTCGTTAGCGCATATTTCTAATCAGCCAATCACATGGCAGCAACTCAATGCATTCGGGCATGTAGAGATGATCTGCTGCAGTGCAAACTGAGCATTAGAATGGGGAAGAAAGGTGATTTAAGTGACTTTGAATGTGGCATGGTTGTTTGTGCCAGACGGGCTGGTCTGAGTATTTCAGAAACTGCTGATCTCTTGGGATTTTCACGCACAACCATCTCTAGTGTTTACAGAGAATGGTCCGAAAAAGGGAAAATTCTGTTCTGTGTGCGCAAATGCCTTGTTAATGCCAGAGGTCAGAGGAAAATGGCCAGACTGGATCCAGCTGATAGAAAGGCAACATTAAAGGGCACCTATGGTGAAAATCTACTTTTCAAGCTGTTTGGACAGACATATGTGTAGGTATAATGACTGTCATATTGGAGTGATATAAATACACCCAGTCCTTTTTTTTCTATTAAACAACATAAAAACGGTGGACCAATTGGAGCGGTTTTGAGATCGACCGCAACTTGACGTAGGAGTGTGGTCCCTCCGCCCACCAATATCGATTGACAGGTGTGCAGCAGCATGCATTTCTGAATCAAACTGCCATGGATGAACTGGATGAACTGTCTTGTGCGCGCCATGTAGCGGCGCTGAGCGGCGCATCCGGTGTGTGATGCCCTTCCGTCAAAGTTAATCCAGTGTGCTTGATTATTAGTCTCGGTGTACAAGCTCGGAGCTTTAAACTAGCACACAGTTGGCTGTAAAACTATACAAAGACACAAATGATTTTGTACTCTCTGCTTGGTTTGTGTCAGAGTCGTACATGTACAGCTGGATGCTGGTCCTCTCACTCATGTTGCTTTTCTCTGTCTGCCTGTCTGTTGCCATACACAGCGGGGGAGCTCTTGGCTCTGCCCCCTTGTTAAGTTGGATGGTCGAAACTAATTTTCATGTGAAGCAACATGCCCCTAAAACAACAAACTGCGTACACGATCCCAAAATGACACTTTTTAACACATCATAATAAAAAAATCTGAATTGTGTTTTGAACTGAACCTAAACTGGCACACTCAGAAGAACCATAATATTAATATTACATCTTAAAAAAAGGGGTAAAATAGGTGCCCTTTAACTCAAATAACTACTCGTTATAACCAAGGTATGCAGAAGAGCATCTCTGAACACACAACACGTCCAACCTTGAGGCAGATGGGCTACAGCAGCAGAAGACCACACCGGGTGCCACTCCTGTCAGCTAAGAACAGGAAACTGAGGTTACAATTCACACAGACTCACCACAATTGGACAATAGAAGATTGGAAAAACGTTGCCTGGTCTGATGAGTCTTGATTTCTGCTGCGACATTCATATGGTAGGGTCAGAATTTGGCATCAACAACATGAAAGCATGAATCCATCCTGCCTTGTATCAACGGTTCAGGCTGCTGCTGGTGGTGTAATGGTGTGGGGGATATTTTCTTGGCACACTTTATGCCCATTAGTACCAAATGAGCATCATGTCAACACCACAGCCTACCTGAGTATTGTTGCTAACCATGTCCATCTCTTTATGACTACAGTGTTGCCATCTTCTGATGGCTACTTCCAGCAGGATAACACGCCATGTCATAAAGCGCAAATAAGCTCAGACTGGGTTCTTGAACAATGACAATGAGTTCACTGTACTCAAATGGCCTCCACAGTCACCAGATCCTCAATCCAGTAGAGCACCTTTGAAATGTGGTGGAGTGGGAGATTCACATCATGCATGTGCAGCTGACAAATCTGCAGCAACTGCGTGATGCTATCATGTCAATATGGAACAAAATTTCTGAGAGATATTTCCAGTACCTTGTTGAATCTATGCCACAAAGGATTAAGGCAGCTCCGAAGGCAAAAGGCGGTCCAACCTGGTACTAGTAAGGTGTACCTAATAAAGTGGCCGGTGAGTGTATTTAAATCTTTTAGAACAATCACAACACCAAAAAAGCCCTGAATAAATGTAATGCTCTGAAAACATTACATTTTATGTAAATGTTTATTTTTTATATTTTCTATATTTAACTATTCAAATATGTAATACTTGGAGGGGGGGAGGTGTCTGTTTGGTTGTAATGCCTTTGAGAATGAAATGCCTACTTTACTACATCCAATCAGCTTGCAGTACTAAAAACAAGCCACGCCCACTGTCTTTGTTTTTCTAGGAACTGCGTCACAATACAAAAAAAAATTGTCACAGTTTCCGGTTTACGTGGACTTCAAAACACAGTCAAAGAGTTTAGAATCACTGTACAATGTTCTATGCCCTTTGCACAATAAAAAATGAAAAAAATCTACAGTGACTCAACGCGCATGCGCAGAACACCGGACGTACAGACGGAGATTCTTCTTCTGTTCATCAGGTACACATTAAGGATATTATTATGAGGGAAAACCACAGAGACGCGTTTTAATGACGCATAACTCCACCACAAGCCCGCTGGGTCTGATTACCAGATCTTTTAATTACTTTCTAATCATGTTCTCCTTTGACAATAACACTGAGCCTGTGGTGGAGTTAATGGCTCGCGTCTCACAGTGTAATGATACAAATAACTTGATCTATTTATACTTAAAATAATTGTGTAAGTAAAAAAATAATAAATAACAGCTAATATATATATATATATATATATATATATATATATATATATATATATATATATATATATATATATATCAGTGACGTGCGGTGAGGTTTGAGACTGGTGAGGCACTGACACTTTCAAGGGTTATATGTACAAACAAATCAACCCAACTACTGATTGTGTTTCATATATCATGTCAGCATTGTTTCAATACACATGAAAGGTACATATTGGGCCAAGGAAGAATGTATAGCGATTAAATATGCCTCCCAAAAACACACAGCTGTATGCTACAGACAACTATCACAAGCGACTACACATAACAAGTGCACTCTTATTCACACACACAAACAAACAGCACCATGGCAGATGCGCGTGCTCTCTCTTGCTTGCTCTCTCTCTCTCTCTCTCTCTCTCTCTCTCTCTCTCTGTCTCTCTCTCCTTCAAACACACACACACACACACACACACACACACACACACACACACACAGGATTCACACACTGGTCTTACTTTTACAGTAACGTTACTTGTAAATGAAGTCTTGACTTGAATTACTTTGAAATGATCGCGTTATCTTCTGTCCCGTCCTTTGAAGCGAGTCCTTTAGCATTGGCATTGGTCGCCCATTATTTATTCACGTTTTGATTGAAAGTCCGATTTTGAGACATTTTTGAGCTGATATGATATATTTTTGTAGTCAGTCAGAGCAAAACAGACTCCTATTGAACTTTACTGCATAGAAGAAGAGCAACCACTAAGAATAAACGTGAGCTCAGGTGCGCCCTCTTCAGTGCAGCAGAGCTACTGCCTGCCTCACCTCATGTTTTTTCACTGCGGCTTTATGTCAGATTTTAACACTAAATAAGATATAGACATGCGTGGAATATATTACATATTATATGGAAAGCCAGGACATATAATAATGTCTAGAATGTATAAAAACATTTTAATAAAGCCTTACATTGGTAACATACACTAAGTGAGCAAAAGGGGCGGGCTCAAGCCAGTTTCCAAGGGATTGCACAATCTGACGAGAGGCTCAGCTCACTTCTTAGGCTGTAGTTGAACAGAAAATACGCAACATACAGCGATTTTGATCATAAAAATTATTAAAGTCATTTAAATCATAGAGAAATTGCATCGATAGCACAGATCAGTGGACAAATATTGATTTGATCATTAGTATACATCTCATGGGCGTTGCAGTGGCGCAGTAGGTAGTGCTGTCGCCTCACAGCAAGAAGGTTGCTGGTTCGACCTTCTTGCACGCCTTTACACGTCAGTTGGCGTTTCTGTGTGGAGTTTGCATGTTCTCCCTGCGAACATGCAGTAACCAATTTCTACACGTCCTCCAGAACAGTGGATGGCACCACTTTCTCGCCATCTGCTGTGTGCCACCACTCAAGCTAGATTAGAAACACCTGTTTTTGCCCTATAAAAGTGTGTGTGTGTTACAAGCTAGTGTGTTCAGTCTTAAGCCATTATTGCTCTGTGTTCTCCTGATTCTCTTGAGAAGTTACTCTTTATTGTTGTATTTTTTGACCCTTGTGTCTGATTTGTTTTGCCTGTTTACTAGATGCTCGGCTTCAGTCATTTAGGATGGACTTTGTATTCTATTTTTCAAGTAAAGATCACTTGTTTATTTTTTCTAAGGCCTCAAGCTTCCTTATTAATCTTCTGCTCTTGGTTTAATCTGTTGAGGAGTTAGCTCAGCTGGGAAAAGCCCCAGCTTTGAATCCAAGAGACCTGGGTTCAATCCTCACCAAAACCAATGTTACAATACGTCTCATGATGGCAGCTGAGGATGATGACTGGTGAGGCTCTCCCCATCCCCTCCATATATTGTATTATATACGTGTGTGTATGTATATATATATATATATGAGAGAGAGAGAGAGAGAGAGAAACAGTTGAGTTTCCCCCCTCCTCACAGTGGTTCTGCCTGTTTCCCAGTTAATCTCACTTACTCTACGCACGCATACACACGAGGCGGATACAGCTCAGTTATGTTGATCTTCATTAAGTAAGGTATTTTATTCACTTTAAATAAATTGGTTCTCTTTAGTTAAGTTTATTTATAAACTAATTTCAAGAGGATCACGTGTTTATGATTGCTTGCAGCCGGCCCCACATTATTCAATTCATGATTCACCAATCAGACGATTCCTAAGCCACTATAAATACCCTAAGTTCCAAATCACAGCCATCTTCGTTTTGAAGAATCCGCCCTTCCACCCCTACTCTTCCTTCTTTCCAAGATGGGAGGCACGGTGGCCCAGTGGTTAGCACTGTTGCCTCACAGCAAGAACGTCACTGGTTCTAGTCCTTACCAAGCCAGCCAATGGTTCTGTGTGGAGTTTACATGTTCTCCCCGTGCTCACGTGGGTTTCTCCCGGGTTCCCCGGGTTCCCTCCCACCGTCCAAAAACATGCAACTTAAGTTAATTGACTAATCTAAATTGGCAGCATAGACATGCTCCTAGTAAGAAGTTATATCTTATAAGCAATCACTATCTGTTCATTAGCTACTACAGCAGGGGAGTTCTCGAGATCTACCTGAGCTCAAACTCCCCTCTCGCCTTGCAAACGGGAGGGAGCCCCGGGCTGGAGGATCTTATGAGCTCAGGGCTCTCTCCCGGGACAGCATGCCAAACAAGCTTTATAATCAATCATCAGCTAAGTGTGAACTCTTGAAATGTAGTTGATGCAGACTCCTTCATAAATTAGTTGCAGCAAAAATGCCTATTACAGATGCCTATTACAAAATATTACCATTTTGAGGGATGTAAACAATAACAATGGTCCTGACATATTTCCTGTTTTACATTTTAAATTTCCATAGCTTCTGACAGTCCAAAAATTCCACATATTAATTTACAATGTTACAATAGCTGTTATAACATCAAGTTTTGATTGAATCGCCTCTTGTTACAGATATGAAACCATTTGACAGCAAGCAGGAAATGATCATGGGCCAATGACCTCACCACATTGAAAGGGTCTTAACTTACATTAATGACCACAATTAGCATATTGTTTAGCTGTGCATTTACTAGAGCTCTGTGCTACGTCGAAATTGACCCCACTTTATTTTTTGTAGAATCTATTGCTATTCTGTTCGTAAGTGTCTTAATTAACGTGGACACTTCTGGACATATATAAGTAAATTTATATATGTACAATTTGACTGTATTTTTGTGTCCCCTTCAAAAATTGCTTTAGAATCAGGTATTAGATGATGTTTGATGCCCATTAGCTTAAAAAAAATCGAGATTTTTATGCTTAAGTTGGATTTATATTCTGACATTGTTTCACTTTAACGGTCTATATATCGTTTACCATGATACTTTGAAATTTTGGTCTGAAATCGCATGTAATTACAACTTTAAAACAACATTAGCACTATTTATTTGACTGCGAACAATGTACTTTGATAATCGTTGGCTGCAAATAGCCTATGGTTTTGCTATCTAGCATTTTCCATTTCTATATTTATCCTATTAAGGAGAAAGTCCGAATGTGCGAATATATAACCAACTTTACCTCAGTCCAGACAAGCTATTGATTTAAAGGTACAATGTTTTTGCTTATTAAAATATCCATGTGCCATTTAGAACAGCGTTATACTGTATATTTAGCTAACGGATGTATTTACATTAGGCTATCTCAAATGTTTTGAAGAATGTTCAAATTCAGAAAAATAAGCACTTCAGTTACATAGAGCGTTTGCTATCTGTTCATGCTAATGAAGTAGGCAATGTGTGTTTTCTCAAATTGTTATCACAACCAAAACAACAACGGTGGACTACAATTACAGTACAGTTTTTACATTACAGTGTAGGTTGGGTTTAGGGTTATGCGTAACTTAATAAATAATAATTTTTGTTAACTTCCAGCTGCAGCTGTATCCCTTCTAGCAACAACCCATACACTGAGGCCGCATCCGAAATTGCCTACTACTAGGTAGGTACTGCATTTGAACTTATATGTATAATCGACCGTTGGAAAAGTGCGTTCTATACAGTACGAATGTAAGTAGAATGAATTGAACTCGGACATACTACATCAGCCATTTTGTCATGGTCACGTGACCTACCTGTGTCAGTTGTGTCGCTTCACTCCCATTCATGAATATTCATTCATGAGCAGCGTAGCGTGCATCGGATTGACACTTCAGAATCTCACCGGAAGTACTAGGTCATCCGCAGGCACGTGCACACATAGGGCTCAACCTGTGCAGTGTACATGCCCTTTTGAGTCTGGGTTAAAAAGTGCCCTTTCAAAATGAAAGTAAGTGCCCCACAAAACCGGTACCATAAACACCCCCCTCAATTCTGCACATGCCCTTTGGAAAGGCTCTGCACGGGCCTGGTCATCCGTCAACTAGGTTTATTATATGAATTCGGACATAATTTATTCGTTCATTTTCTTTTCGGCTCAGTCCCTTTATTAAGCTGGGTTTGCCACAGCGGAATGAACCATCAACTTATCCAGCATATGTTTTAAGCAGCGGATGCCCTTCCAGCTGCAACCCATCACTGGAAAACATGCACACTCATTCACACACACACACTCATACACTATGGTCAATATTAGCATACCCAATTCACCTGTACCACATGTCTTTGGACTGTGAAACCGAAGCACCCGAAGGAAACCCACGCGAACACGGGGAGAACATGCAAACTCTACACAGAAACTCCAACTGACCCAGCCGAGGCTCGAACCAGTGACCTTCTTTCTGTGATGCGAACGTGCTACTCACTGCACCACCACGTCACTGAATTCGGACATAATAATAATTTATATTAATTTATTCTGACATCATTTTGCTTTCACAAATGTGGATGGGAAATCATTTTGATGTTTTCTAAACTTTTGACATTTGTTTTGTAAACAAACCCTCAGTTATGTTATTAAAGGGATAGTTCACCCAACGTTGAAAAATCATTTAATCATTCTCCACTTCTTAGAAATCTGAGTTTCTTTCCTCTGTTGAACATAAAGGAAGATATTCTGAAGACTGTTGTAAGAAAGCAGCCATTGACTACCATAGTATATTTTGCTTCCTACTGTAGCGAAATTAGCTCAGTTTATGAATATTAATGATCAATAATAACGAGTTATTATTAATTATAAATATTCAGAATTAACTTTAATTTAACAAAATAAGTATAACAATGACTTTGCAAACTCGTTTGAGCCATAGACTGTAAAATATATGGACGTAGTATCCGTGACGTCACCCATAGGTTTCTTATCAACAAAATGGAGGCCATGTGAATGGTTTGTGAGCACAATTAAGTGCACACAGTATGCTATAGTATCTGATAATTGCAGGAAATAATCTCAAAAGGCAAATGACTGTGTTAAGAAAGATTAACCAAAACATGTATGCCGAGCTCAGCGACTAATCAGCTGGAATCAGCTGAGGTGACGAGACAGCAAGGAGCGAGACCTAGCTGTCACTCATGTGGCCACGCCCTTAATTATGCAGACCTAATATAACTTAATGAAAACGAAACGGATGAGTTATAAAAAAATTCACCCCCCTCACAGTTATTATGAATGGTAATATTAGCTATATGCCAGCTGGAGCCAGCCCCCAAGGCGAGTCGATGAATTGCAGTTTTAGTTACTTCCGTAGTGGCTTTCCGAGGGAGATCGGGAGGTTGCCGCTTGGTTTGAGTGGACTCTGTAATTATGTATTTATTTAGAAAGGGAATTATAACTACTTCTTGTGAAGTAGATGAATAGTTTAGAAGTTTTAGTAACTTGTAAATAAGCTTGTAGCAAAGCTCTATCGTTAAAGGGACCTTTTCTGTGAGGCAAAACAAATGTATTTATTGATTTATTGACTAGTCTAACATATAACAAACAAATGTATAAAACATAACAAAAACAAAGAAAAGAAAGCAAGGAAATAAAGAGTTTAGATAAAAGAATGGCAAATCTAGCTTAGTTCCACACAACTATTAAGGACCACCAAGATTATAAAAACACCTTTTTGATAAAGGGGCACAGCATAACGCACGACTAAATACCAGAATTTAGTGGGTCAGTCTCTCTCTCTTGTTGTGCAAATTTCTCTGATGCTTGGAAGATGAAGTCTTTTAAGAAGTCCTTTCGTTGGCGTGAAGTTTGCAATGCAGATCGGAGGATACGCGAATCGCAAACTTTAAACTGAGTTTAATTTGCCGGAAAATTAGAAAATGTGTGGTGCGTCCCAAATCGCATACGTATGCACTATTCTACGCCATTTTGTAGTTTAAATAGTGTAAGTAGTGCGTTCACACTGAAAACTCTAAAAATAATAAGTGCACTTAAATTACGCGTATGATGCACTCATTCAACTGGTAAAATGAAGCGTGTAATGATGGACACTTTACGCACTCAATGTCCGCAGCTTTGTTCACATAGTGGAAGAGGCGGAGCTATCGGGTGCACATGTTGGATAACTTTATTTATTTTGGATGTTGAAAGCAAAGTTTTCCTACGAGAGTGATTATACCGCCTCCCAATGGTGAATGCTGTTATACTCATGGCAGGTATTATTTGGTACTTTGGTCACTTATTTCACTGATTTGGCAACTGTCAAAGTCATCAGGGAAATGGTTTGAATTTCCGCTTAGTAAAAGAACCATTAGTGTTCGATTTCGGACGACACTACATACATATATTAGGCTGCTGAGTGTGTAAGTGCATAAGCACATAGTGCATAGTGTGCCATTTGGGATGCAGCTGTGGACTCAGGCAAGTCACATGGGTACAGAAACGTGGTCTGCCCGGGTGTCGGGAAAACTTCTGCAGAGATTTGGGGGGTGTAACAGATATTTAAAGGTATCAGGCAGGTAACTCCCAGTCTCTCCTTACTGACCAATGACGTGAGAGGGAAAGTCGAGCAGGAAACTTCCTTTGTTCTCCTCGGTGGTGCGTACAGTCCCAAGACAGACAGGCAAACTTTAACTCATGGTTCGAAACTACACTGAGCATACAAGTTGTCATCCTATGTCCTAGATCATGGGTTGTAGAATTATGTATGGAGAATGGCTCACTGTCGCCTCACAGCAAGAAGGCCGCTGGTTCGAGTCCTGGCTGGGTCAGTTGGCATTTCTGTATGGAGAATGTTCTCCCCGTGTTGGCGTGGGTTTCCTCCGGATGCTCCAGTTTCCCACACAGTCCAAACAAATGCGCTATAGGTGAATTGGATGAACTAAATTGGCCGTAGTGTATGAGTGTGTGTGAGAATGTGAGTTTATGGGTGTTTCCCAGTACTGGGTTGCGGTTGGAAGGGCATCCGCTGCGTAAAACATATATAGTTTGTGGTTCATTCCGCTGTGGCAACCTCTGAAACTAAGCCACAGGAGTTGGAAAAGCTACCTGAGATTAACTTTGAGCTATCATGAGACTTTCTCTACCTCATCTGTGTTTTAAAAGTGTTTGTCAGTATATTTTAAAGGTGAAAAACATTTGAATAACACAGTGCTCATTGAGGCAAAGTAAGTGGGACTGCATCAGCCTGCTTGAATGAATTGTCCTTGCTTTCTCTGACCCGAGCCTGTCAGCACTTTTATGCCTACAACTTAATAGATTCTTTTCATTTGGGCTGCGTATGAATAACAAAGCGTCTTTTGTCAAAATGCAACCATCTACTTTTGCTTTTTGACTTATTCATAAGCAAGCAGACCTTTATCTTTCTGATCACGTGGCTCTGCATTATGCGTGTGTGTGTGTGTGTGAGAGCTTGATATATAGTGACTGAAAGCGGAGGAACGGACAATAAAAGACTTAGATCATGACAGATAAAAAAAAGAAGGCTGGGTTTGATGATGACTGTAATTTTGACTTTAATAAAGCTATACTGACTGACTTAATAGACGTCAGCCATTATGCAGCCCTTCACTAAGCTACTGGTAATAGCATGCAGTGTGTAATTAGATAATCTTGTCAAGTCTGCATCGCAGGCTGGTTATTATACGTGAAAATATTGCCAACGATTGATTTACTTTGACTGGATTCAATTCAATTCACCTTTATTTCTATAGCGCTTTTACAATGTAGATTGTGTCAAAGCAGCTTAATATAGAATATTATAGTAAATTAAAACAGTGTCAGTTCAGTTTTCAGAGTTTAAGTTCAGTTCAGTTTAGCTCAATTCAGTGTGGTTTAATAATCGCTACTGACAGTCCAAACACTGTGGAGCAATTCCATCGATGCACAGCTCTACAGATCCCGAACCATGCAAGCCAGTGGCCACAGAAAAAAACTTCACCACTTGGCGTAAGTGAAGAATTAAAAAAAAAAATAGCCTTAAGAGAAACCAGGCTCAGTTGGGCACGACCATTTCTCCTATGCCAAACGTCTTGTCCAGAGCTGCAGTCTAGGTGCCAGAGCTTGGAGAATGCTGGACCTCAGTGAAGACTCCTCTGTCCATTGAGCGTCACAGGAATCAGTCTTATGCTCTCCACTCTTCCATGACCACCACAGCAGCTGCTCAGGATACGGCCTGGTCCAGGATTATGAAGACCTTGGGATCATCTTGTCGCTGGTCTTGGATCGCATCAGTGGTGCTGCATAGTCTGACGGCCTCGGGATGAGTACCTCCAGGTGGAAATAGAGAATAAAGAGAATAATTAGCGTAGCTGCTGTTCATAGTGTATATAAACCAAATGCAAAAAACCTGCGTGGGGCACACTCATGCATTATACCGCTAAGTGATGCACTGAGTGTATGCTTTGCTAAAAAGATCTAGATTTTAATAGATTTAATCTAGTTCTATTGCACTTTTTCTTACATAATGTGCTTTTTATGCACATTTATGCAAATATATGCAAATTTGAGTGTGTGTGTGTGTGTGTGTGTGTGTGTGTGTGTGTGTGTGTGTGTGCATAGGCACAGATGTTCTGGAGTTTTTCCGGAAAAGACCATTCACACATCTATTCCAAAATACCGGTAAACTCTGACATCATTAACTAGAAATGAGCTCTAAACGGCTGCGCTTGTATATGTAAACATAAAAGGAGCCAGGCTTTTGCTGATGGTTTCTCTTTTATTTAAAGCTTTATCATTCATGTAGCTGCTTTATACGAGAGACATCCAAAGGCAGAAGCGCAAACTGTGGCTAAATGTTTACCCATTTGATGACATTACAAACTCTGTGGAAGGATAAGTATTGTGAACAACTATGATGAAAACTTATGGAGGAACACTTTCGCTTGTCAAGATAATATGTGTGAGTGCTGGCGCTTACCGGAGCATTTCTTCACGTGCTCCTGCTTCAAGCGACTGAAGCAGAGCTTGAAGATAAACAAACAGCGGTTTATCATAAACATTTTATCGATACTTTTTTACACCGTTGGCATTAGAAGAAAGATAGAAATGTTATCTGGCTAACATCCAGTGGTGTAAACTAGTGATGTGGGGATCAATACTAAAATGTGGATATCTGCGACACCAGCTTTGTATGTTTTAGAATCGATTATCTTATCAAAATAACGATATTTCAATAATTTGGGGCGAATATGTATTTTATTGGAAATAGAAACACAGTGGAAATGAACCACAATTACCCTAGTTTATCTAAATAATGCCAACTTTATTGGAACTACTTGTTCTTCCGCCTGCCATGTCATGTGCGTAATATGGCACTGTACAACTGCAGAGCATGCTAGCTAGCCACTCAGGCACATGTTGTTCAGTCATGCTATCATTGGATATGGGTGACTGCAAGCAAAGTTTTGTGTGGAGCTACTTTACTTCCATAAAGTCAAACGATGCTGTTTGTAACACGAGTAACAAAACAGTGAGGTACTGTGGTTATACCACAAACCTAAACAAACATCTACATATAAATCACAAGACAGAATATGACAACGTCATGACTAGGTGATTAGAAGAGGAGGAAAGGAGAGGCACATGCTGCTAGGGCAAGACAGACATCGCTTGCAGAGTCCTTAGGTACAGCAGGCAGGCACTATCCAGGTACAAAGGGAGAAAATGTGGCGATGTGGCTGTATTTTGGGGGCTTGAGTTTTTTAGTGACAATGATAAAACAATAGAAGAAGGTTAAAAACACTTACAGGGGAACCCAATTAACATGTCACTAAACGTAGAAGTGTGAATGTTTTTTTTAAGATGTTCAGGCAGGCATTTTAAGATATACATGCTCAGATGCTATATAAATATGTAAGTTGGCTCTTTTTTGTATGATAATTCTTCATCAATAAACAATAATAACTCGTGATATGTCTCGTATTCATTATTAAGTGACATTTTTAAGTACACTACTTGTTACTTAAATTTCCCAAACATCAATTTAAAATTAATCAGCCTGTATCGGTATTGGATCGGTATCGCCGATACTCGCCTTCATTTTACTTGGTATCGGATCAGATAGGAAACCAGTGGTATCGCACATCACTAGTGTAAACTAACAAATTACAAATACTCCAATTACTGTAATTGAGCAGTTTTCCTCTGGAATTGTAATTTACTAAGTAGTTTTAAAAATGTGTATTTTTACTGTCATTTGAGTACATTTTTGTGCGGTATTTGTACTTTTACTCCACTATTTTCCTTCAATCTGCAGTCACTACTTTATTTCTTTCTTGTCTACGGAGATTGGCTAAAGTAGACAAATGTGTCCTGCAATTCCTGTCCAATCAGATCACACATAGAAAGTAATTTGCATCATACTGAACAACCTCGAGACATGGGCTCTTTATAAATGCAGTAAACATTTTGGAAGCTTCAAAAATGTCCAAGAGATGTCCAACATCTTAACACGCAATGACCCAGAGACTTTTTATAGACTGCATGTCACTGATGAGAAAATGAAGGATGTCGACTGTATGACTGAAACCACCAAACAGCCTTAAACAATCACTAAATGGAATGAATGAAGAATCGAAGGAAGAGCTGAACAAGGAATGGAAGGACCGAACTAATGAAGGAAGGAAGGACCAAATGAATGAGGGAAGGATTTGAGGAAAGACTGAACAAAATAAGAATGAAGGAATGAACAAAAATGAAAAAAGGAACAAAAATATGAACGAGCGAACAAATGAATGAGCGAACGAATGAAGGGAGGAACTAAGGAAGGACCAAATGAATATACCTGTACATGCACTTGTCAATTTGTTTTTTTGCATTCACTGCTTACTTCTACTTACTCTTTAAAACATATTTATTATCCGTTTTTTGTCTCAATTCTGTTGCACTGTTGAAGCTCTGTCACGAAAACAAATTCCTCATATTCCTCACAAATTCCAAGACTTTTCCAGAACTTTCAATACATTTTTATGACCTAATGTTTTATGTAATGTCTACAGATACATGGTAAATAATAAGAAAAAATAATGACGTTTTTAAATTTATTACAGCATATCATAGAACACGCAACAATCTATGTTGTTCAAATTAGTTTTTATATCTATGTAAAATTGATTGTGATAATGCTTACACAGCACTAACAATGTGAGAGCAAGTTCTTGGCCAAGAACAGAAAATAAGTAAAGACAACTAAACCTATATTTGAGTTAGGGCTGCGCAATATATCGTTTTAGCATTGATATTGCAATGTGTGCATCCGCAATAGTCACATCGTAGGATATGCAGTGTTGGGATTATACTTTAATATAGAGTGTAATCATAATGGAGTCAAGGTTTATCATCTGCATGCATTTTTAAAGAGACTGTTCACCCAAAAAGGACTCATTACTCAAAAATTCTCATTACATCCTTCACTTGTTTCAAAATTGTATGAGTTTCCTTTTTTTTTTGGTAAATGAACACAAAAAGAATATAATTTAATAACTCCTATAGTATTAAAACAAGTGAAGTGTGAGTAAATAGTGAGTACATTTTAATCTTTAGGTAAACTGTCCCTTTAAGGCCCGTGACTGTGTGAATATTTCAATATTTCAGAGTTTAAAACATCCGGCCACAAGACATTTTTTGTAACTTTAATAAAGATTTGGAAACTGAGCTAAACCAGACAGTTATTGAAGTGCAGATGACTGATTCAATGATGGAGGTGTAGAACTGTTTCAGCAGCTCATTTGGGAGGTTGAACTTCCTCAGCTGATGAAGAAAGTGCAGCCTTTGTTAAGCTTTTTTGACAATGGAGTCAATGTGAGTGTCCCACTTCAGATCCTGGGAGATGGTGGTGCCCAGGAACCTGAATGACTCCACTGCTGCCACAATGTTGTCCATGATGCTCAGTGGGGGGAGAGCAGGGGGGTTTCTCCTGAAGTCCACTATCATCTCCACTGTTTTGAGCGTGTTGAACTCCAGGTTGTTGTGACTGCACCAGACAGCCAGCTCCGTAATCTCCTGTCTGTAAGCAGACTCGTCACCGTCCTGAATGAGGCTGATAAGTGTGGTGTTGTCTGCAAATTTCAGGAGCTTGACAGAGGAGTCTTTTGTAGTGCAATCATTTGTGTACAGAGAGAAGAGCAGTGGGGAGAGGACACACCCCTGGGGGGCGCCAGTGCTGATTGTGCTGGTACTGGATGAGAATTTTCCCAGCTTCACCAGCTGCTGCCTGTCTGTTAGAAGACCAACGCAATCTCAAGGCAATTCGTAACTTTTTGATTTAGTGGCTAATTCGTATGAATTCGTATGATCTAATTCGTACAAATTAGTACGATTTGCTTATCACCCAATGATGGTTGGGGTTAGGGGTGGGGTTGGGTGCCACGCCTCCTTTTTAAAATCGTACATTTTCGTACGACTGAACTCATACGAATTTGTACGAATTAGCCACTAAACTGACAAAACGTAAAATACTTACATTTCCTCGTGAGATCAGGCTGGACAGACAGAGGTGGGCATGGAGAGCTGAGTTAATTTGGGCAGGAGAAGTTTTGGGATGATAGTGTTAAAAGCTGAGCTGAAGTCAACAAACAAGATCCTCACTTACTGTAGGTCCCTGGTCTGTCTAGGTGTTGCAGAACATAATGCAATCCCATATTGACTGCATCATCCACAGTCCTGTTTGCTCTGTAGGCAAACTGAAGAGAGTCCAGTGAGGGTTCAGTGATGTCATTCAGGTGGGCCAACACCAATTTTTTTCAAAAGACGCCATGACCACAGATGTTTGATTGACCCATAGGAATAATTCATATGATATATTTGTTTAAATTGCTTTGCATTGTTCGTAACTTGTAAGTGAACATGACCATACTGCTTGCTCTGTAAGTGTTCGATTCACGAAAGGAACCAGTTCATAAGAATCATTTGTATGTGAATATGATGTGCTTAATTCACAAAAAAGTATGATTTCTGCCTTGCGTCAGAAAGCATGTGTACGTCACCAGTGCTTGATTTGTGAATTGTGAGGTCCCGGAACAGATCAGGGTAACAGATCTGGCATGTTACCCGAATATGGAGAGGTGTCGCGCACGAAAGTGGAGATCGGTTGGGGGAGGTGGATGATGGAGGGGTGTAATGGACGAAAGTGAGCGGGGCGGGGGTGTTGCAGACAAAAGTGAAGAGGGTCGGGGTGTCGTGGGAGAAAGTGAAAGTGAATAGCGGATGGGGTAGGAGGGGGGTTGAGGAAGAGTATTAGTAATATGAGGTGCCGGAACGGATGCGGCGTGTTCCGTCACAAATTAAGCCCTGTACGTCACCGACTTTGATCCTGCCTCCAAAAATTTTAAACCCGAAAGATGAAATTAGTTGGCAAAAGCTCAAAATTATCCAGTTTTCCCATCAATTAAAGCTAATAGGTACTAATGTTGTCTTAATTGATGCTCAACACACACAAATCTGTTCAAATCTAAAAAAAAAGGACTCAGGGGTTTCTTGAAACTTTAAAGGGGCTAGTAATGTTAATCTTAAAACTGTTAAAAAAATGTATCTTCTTTTATTCTAGCCGAAATAAAACAACTAAGACTTTCTCGAGAAGAAAAACAATTATAGAAAATACTGTCAAAAATTCTTTGCTCTGTTAAACATAATTTGGGAAATACTGGAAAAGGAAAACAAAATTCACAGGAGGGCGAATAATTTTGACTGTAAGTGGGATGCACCTAAAGTCTGCATGTGGAAGCTAATCCAGCTAGGCGACATTCATCATGAAATCTAGCTTGATATTAGTTCCTCCGCACACAGCGGGAATTAATCAGAGCAATAAAAACATTACTGCGCTGTCATTACAGGATCAGAATCAAACAACAACAACAGCAACAAATGTTTCTTTTATTGTGGTGCATTTACACAGTTACAGTGTTTACAGCTCCAATTAGCTCATAAAACGATCCATTATCTCTACTATTGACACTGCAGCTGGCAGGTACAAAGCTGGCTTGTTTAATCAGAGAAATGTACATGATTGTGGGCAGAATCAACAAATAACACCGCTGTGGGTCATCATCATCTGTCTGTCACCACAGTAAGTGAAAATTAGCACGTAATCATTCTGTCAACCATTTTTTCAACCATTGGTGATTTATCATAATTTTTTTTGTTTGGTCGTTTTTTTAAATATGTTTATTTATTTTTGGTGTGTTATTTATTTATTTATTTATTTACTTGTTTGTTTGTTTGTTTATTTATTTATTTATTTATTTATATGGGTTTATTTTTTAAATTCATGTTGGTAGGTGAAATTTACCACTGCTAATTCATTATATTTATAATTCAATATATTTATTAATTCATGTGAGTAGGTGAAAATTACCACCGCTGATGTATTTTTTATTTATTTTTGGGGTGGTATTTATTTATTTATTTATTTTATTTATTTATTTATTTTGGGTGGTATTCATTTATTTATTTATTTATTTATGTTTGGGGTGGTATTTTATTTATTTATTTAATTTTGGGGTTGTATTGTATTTATTTTTGTGGTGGTATTTATTTATTTTTGGGGCTGTATTTTATTTATTTATTTATTTATTTATTTATTTATTTATTTATTTGGGTTTATTTATTTATATTCACATAGGTAGGTGAAATGTACCACTGCTGATTTATTTATTTATTTATTTATTTATTTATTTATTTATTTATTTATTTATTTATTTATTTATTTATTTAT
>CAIGQZ010032222.1:5732199-5743676 GCA_903798205.1 Danio tinwini | reverse complement strand
GAAGAAGAAGAAGAAGAAGAAGAAGAAGAAGAAGAAGAAGAAGAAGAAGATTATTCAGTTGTGGTAGAGGGAACACATGGTCCCTTGCAGCTATTTCAAACTGTTTGTTTGTGAAGTCCTAGTTGAGAAACACTTGCATTTTAAGCTCAGCCTGTGAGTATGTTTGATTTTTCTTCTTTCAATATGTTTGAAATTCTTATGTTTGTTTTTGTTGTTTTTTCTTTTGTTAGAAGGACTTCCTTATTGTCTTGATAATTGAATGTTGGGAAATTGTATTGGTATGCTGTTTTGACGTTTGGATATCATCAGAGGTTTCATTCATCCATTATCTGCAAGTATACAAAAGTAGACCAACATATTTCAACGCACTCAATGTTTTGTTAGTTTTTTTTTACTCTGAATAAGTGTCCAGTTCTTTTTCTGATGCTTAACTTACGGAAAAGATCATCATTCAACAGATAAGACATTTTTTTTGTTTGTTTTGTTTTAAGAGAAGTTTCAAAGATATTGGGGGTTCTTAACTTTGTTTTGGGTACAATATTAAGAAATAAAATACATATGCATAGAACAAATATTTGCTGGTATTGGTATTTCACTTTAAATCCTAGTGGTTAACCCTTTTATCATGTATACTTTGAATAAAATAATGAAAAGTTACATTGTGTTTATATCAATATGGGTAGGTGAAATTTAACACCAATTTCTGAACAAAAATGTATTTTCATATAACGATATACTTTATACCAGTGGTTCTCAAACTGTGGTACGTGTTCCACTAGTGGTACCCGGGCTTCCTTCTAGTGGTATGCGGAGGAATCAAATATGTCATGTACATGCCACATATATTTCAAAATTTAACAAAAAAGATTTATATATGAATATGATGACATATAGCCTATATTTCTGAGATCCAGGTAACATTTCCAGGTGTTGATAAATTGGCTACTATATGTTAATAGTTTCCATTTAAATAAAGGAGTTGTTGTTGTTGTTTTTTTACTTTTTAAGAACAGTAACTTACCATTTTTAACTTTTAAAATCACATTTTAATTTAAATGTTGACTTTTTTTAGTTTTGTTTGTTTTTTACATATAAGCACAGTGCAGTGTTAATGTTCAGACTATTTATAATGTTTAAAAGTGGCTGAAAATAATAAATATATTTTAATAAGAAGAATTAATCTGCCACATTTTTGAACAGCGCAGAGCGTTAGCTGCTTTACTGGGCCTACTACACTACTGTATTTTAATACTGCTCATTATGGTGATACTTTTTTTCTGAGGTGGTACTTTTATGAAAAAAGTTTGAGAATCACTGCTTTATACAGTCGAGGTTTCTAACAAGAGCTTGTTCTCCACCTTTCTCAGCACAATGTATTTTTCAATAGCAAGACCCATTTACGGTCATTTATGCGGTCAGTACAGAGAAGCATGTAGTATAATCATCGGGGCGACACAGTGGCTCAGAGGTTAGCACTGCCGCCTTGCAGCAAGAAGGTTGCTGGTTCAAGCCCCAGCTGGGCCAGCTGGTGTTTCTGTGTAGAGTTTGCATGTTCTCCCATGTTGGTGTGGATTTCCTCCGTGTGCTCCAGTTTCCCCCACAGTCCAAACACATGCGATATAGGTGAATTGAATAAACGAAATTGTCCGTAGTGTATGTGTGTATGTCCTGGTACTCCAGGTTGGGGGTTGAGCGTTGGGCTAATGACCCACCTCGTGAAAAACTAGATGTGTCATGAAACACCAATATGGTGCGTCCAGTGGCATACCGCAAAATGCGGGGAGCCCTTTGCAGGGATTATTGACGGGGCCCCCTGGTGAAGAGCTACGCACACACTACACGCACACACTTGTATGAAGCTGGTAGAAAGACAGACAGATATTATCCATACACATCACATTTTCGTATACAAAAACACCAGTCTTCTACATATTAGACAAAAAAATCTGACTGTGACAGGATAATCAATGTGAAATGTTTGCAGGGTCTGATAATAATATTTATGGCATTCGTTATTAACAACCTAGCTAAATGTCTTGTCGAACAATTTAATGTGACTAACGTACAGACGTAATGAAGGTTTCATCATTTTAAAATGTCATTTTTACTTAAACATAAGAATATTAATTAGAAACTATGAATAACTGTGCAATATTGCAAATATTTTGAATATAACTCATTGTCAGCTTGTGTGTGTGTGTGTGTGTGAGAGAGAGAGAGAGAGCGCGAGAACAAATATGCGCCGTCTGTCTGTGGTTGTAAAGTGTACTATAAACAGGCCCGGATTTAGAATTCAGAGGCCCCTGGGCACAATGTTTTGTAGGGCCCCCTACAAGGCCGCACCCCTTTAGTTGAATTAAAAAATAAGATTAATATAATATTTTTTAAATAAAGTTAATCTATAATATTTTGCCCACATTTTTTTTATAAATGACATAGTACATATTTATAGTCAACAAAGATTTACCTGATTTTAAAAGCATTTAAAGCACACTTTGATAAAAAAAATACTAATATAACTAGTGTAAATTTATAGTTTTTAATATACTTGCTCCAAGTTTACTGTAGCAGTACTAAAAAGTTATATTTAAGGGTATATTTAATGTATAACTTCTACAAACTTATAATGCATATGATTTGGATATAACACCTCTCCAATCCAGTTCTATGAATCTGAGTCCTCCATTATACACACACTGATTATTGATTCCTGCTGTCTCCCTCGTGATGAAGAAGAGTAGGCAAAAAGCACTTGATTATAAAGCTGAAAGTATCCGAAATCACACACACTGTACCAGTTCTCTCCTGTCGCTCTCCTCTTCACAGGCTTTTTCTGTCTCTCTCTCTCTCTCTCCATGAGGTCGGAGTATATGGGTAAAGCAGGGAGACTAACATACAAGTTATAATTAAGTACAGATTAATTATATTAAGATGTCGCTAACATTTAACACCAGGTGAAAAATAACTGTTTATACAATGTTTATTATTATTATTATCCTTAATAAATACCTTGTAATCTTCATTCATTCATTCAGAAAGGCTCTGAAAGCATGCGTCTGTGACCGAAATGCGACCTCAGGTGGACAGTAGACTTCAAAATGAGACCGATTCAGTTCCACATGAGGTTATTAATTAGCAAATGATATAAATATTATGAATGTAAACATTAGGTGAGCAGGTTACATTGTAACCCTGTGTCCTAACAACACACTTCGTGACGAGATACGCACTGATGAGCAATTTGGCTTTTTGCATTTTTAGCAATGAATAAAGAGGTTTACCTGAGGTGATCACTGTCATAGGTTTCTGTTGTTCAGCTGTGAGAAATAGAAGCCATTTCTAATATATCAATTCGAGGTGTTGGTTAGAACCAAAACTCTTTTATTTAGAACACAATTTAAATCACTCGCTCCTGTCCTCAATCTGGCAACCCACGCTTCCCACGTTTGTTTTGATTTAGGAGTGCAATACCTAGTTCAACCACTGGGTGTCAAACTGACATACTGCACCTTTAAGCTACCAGTACATTTACTGTACTGTTATTTTACAGATTTATTTCTCTATATATTATTTATTAGACATTATATTATTTCAAACTACTAAAATGTCAATCAGTTTAAATGTTTTGTTTTTTTTTTACATCAAAAGTCAATCAGTGGTCAATCAAGGTCCCATAATGCAATACACAACTGTAAATAAACAGAAAACACAAAATACAAAAATTGATAATTAACACATATTGTTTACAGTGTACCTTGAGGTTGCTTAGGATGTTTATGATAATATTTAGTGAGCGAATGAGTTTCAGGAGTTCACACTTAGCTGATGATTGGTTATCAAGCGTGTTTGGCATGATGTCCCAGGAGAGAGCCCTGAGCTCATAAGATCCTCGAGCCCGGGGCTCCCCGTTTGCAGGGCAAGAGGGGAGTTTGAGCTCAGGTAGATCTCGAGAACTCCCCCGCTGTTTGTAGCTAATGACCAATTAGGGATTGCTATAAAGCGATAACTATTTACTAGGAGCACGTGTATTGTGCTGATTTTGGTTAGTCAGTTAACTTTAGTTGCATGTTTTTGCCAAAAGACTCTTTCAGTGCATTTGCAGCTCTTCCCATTCTATACTGTCATTGACCGCCACATAGTCTGTGACAGGCACTTTTTTTTTGTGGGTCAGATGTCCAGATTACATTCTGCCTGAATAGACTGACAAATGTCAGAGCGACAGCACCTCTCATTCTCCATCTCTGCCTCCAGACGCTCACGTGATCATATTAAAGTCAATATCTCAGGAATCGTCTTCTGTGAAAGCTTCACAAGCGTTATGGCAGACAGTTTGATTTTCTTTCATATGAAATGTTTGTTTGATTGTGTAAGTTCTGTGCTTTTAGATTTATTTGTTGTAATCCAGCGAGCAATTTAGTGTTTAAAAAAAGTTTAATATTTTATTACATTTAAGGGGCACCTATGATGAAAATCATCTTTTGTAAGCTGTTTGGACAGGACTGTGTGTGGATATAGTGTGTCCACAGTCATATTGAAGTGATATAAAGAAAATAAGTCTCTTTTTTTATTTCCTGACGTTAAAATAGAATTCAAATATCTCACATTTTGAGGCTGACCACAATGTGACGTAGGAGTGCAGTTACCCCGCCCACCGAATTAATTAATAGTCACGTATTAACATGCTTTCGTATTAATAATCATATCCACGAGACAGGACAAGCACAAAGCAACTGGGATGAAAAGATCTGTTCAGCTCTCTGTGATCATCAATCATCATCAAATGTGAACACATTTGTTATGAAGTAAAGACAGTAAAATCGCTGGAATTCATCACAACAGCCACATGTCAGTACAATCATAAAAGAAGGCACTTCAACCCTGGTTTGTGGACTTTAAATCAGGTTTATTTTGTACATTAACATAACGTATATCCATACAGCAGTGGGTATATAACTTGTATCCTGTCACATTTGCCATGCAAAAACAGGGCAATGTTAAATGCGTGCGCTGTGTTTGTGTGTGTGTGTCTGTGTGTGCGAGTGAACTTTGTAATGACATTGTGTGTCTCTCATCACAGAAAGGCTTGAATTAACTCCATAACAAATACATCAAATAATCATTGGGAAAGTTCTTTCTATAGTATTTCTCACAAACGTTATGCGAGATCGGCTTCCTTCATGTCTGTCACTGTGTTGTTTATCTGATGCAGCCGAGATGGAGATTGAGGCGCTCTCTGACAGGCACGTGGGAACAGTGGGCGAGGAGAACAAACATTGAAGACACAGACAACAAATACAGCTGCGTTATGTTTAGAGCAGAAAATTCCAATATTCTGAAAGGTATGATAAATAATCTGATGGGTGTTTTAAGCTAAAACTTTACAGACACTTTCTGTAGACACAAAAGACATCTTAAATCTTGAAAAAGGTGTAAAATAGGTGCCCTTTGAAAATAATGTCAATATATATTGATGAAAACATCACTACATTGATTTCTATGTAAAGTCTGGTATGCAAAAGAGCATCTCTAAATACATAACACAACGAACCTTGAGGCGGATGGGCTACAGCAGCAGAAGACCACACCCGGTGCAACTTCTATCAGCTAAGAACAGGAAACTGAGGCTACAATTCGCACAGGCTCACCAAAGTTGGACAAAAACGTTGCCTGATCTGATGAGTCTCGATTTCTGCTGCAACATTCGAATGGTAGGGTCAGAATTTGGCGTCAACAACATGAAAGCATGGATCCATCCTGCCTTGTATCAAGGGTTCAGACTGCTGGTGGTGGTGTAATGGTGTGGGGGATATTTTCTTGGCACACTTTGGGCCCATTAGTACCAATTGAGCATCGTGTACCTGAGTATTGTTGCTGACCATGTCCATCCCTTTATGACCACAGTGTACCCATCTTCTGATGGCTACTTCCAGCAGGATAACGCGCCATGTCATAAATCGTGAATCATCTCAGACTTCTTGAACATGACAATGAGTTCACTGTACTCAAATGGCCTCCACAGTGACCAGAGCTCAAATCTAATAGAGCACCTTTGGGATGTGGTAGAACAGGAGATTTGCATCATGGATGTGCAGCCGACAAATCTGCAGCAACTGCGTGATGCTATCATGTCAATACGGACCAAAATCTCTGAGGAATATTTCCAGTACCCTGTAGAATCTATGCCATGAAGGATTAAGGCAGTTCTGCAGGCAAAAGGGGGTCTAAGTAAGGTGTATCTAATAAAGTGGCCGGTGAGTGTAAATAAAGTAAACTTGAATATTTACATCACTTTAGAGAGTATTTATTAATTTTAAAGTAAAAATAAAGTACACACTTGAATTAGTTTTAACTTTTTCAGAGCATCTGTGAATTATCTAGTGAGAAATCCTCTCTTTCTTTTCTCTTGCAGAGTGAAGTGAATGTGAAGACGTTTGTCTTCAGGCGTTGCTGACCTGCAGACCAGCATGTGAAGTTTTAAGCAGGAACAACGTGTTTTTGCTGCTCTTATTCTGAAAATATTCATAGACTATTCATCTCAGCGTGGCTTGACTCACGACTGAATCACGCTGCTATATTTGAAATGACCTTTAAGAACTTGCAGCGCTATCTTATTATAGCTTTGATGAAGTTTACCAAAATATATACACACGCTATTCATTCAGAACTTTTACCATGCGCTATGCTCACCAAGGCTGCATTTATTTGTAAAAAAACAAAAAAAGTGTGCAATATACTAATGTGACATGTTTTAATACATGATTTATATTTAATTATCGTTTAATATGTAAATTATTCAACAAAGGTTTTTAATGTAGCATGATCCTTCACTTAACACTTGTGTACTGTTCAAATTGATTACCCTTTTGTTATGTTAGTGGCTGTTTTTGACCCATTGACTTCCACTATAATGCATTTTTTTTGACACCATACAATCATGCATTCTTGATTGTTGGTAAAACAGTATAAATTACAAATTGAAACCCTTGAAATAACGTGTCTTCGCTTCTGGTCCCATGGAATGACTTTAGGACTGGGCAATCAGTTCATTACAGTGGGGCTATAAATCCTTAAGGGTGGAGCTATCAGTTGTTTATGGTGGGGCTATCAGTAATTAGTGGGCGGGGTTATACAATATTCAGGTTGGAGCTATTAGTCATTAAGAGCAGGGCTAATTTTTTTTTTTATTTGGAGCTTTCAGTCATTTAGGGTGTGGTTATCAGTTGTTTAGAGTGAGGTGATCAGGTATTTGGGGCGGGGCTATAAATTGTTTAATTTTGAGTTTTTAGTTGTTTAAAGCATGGCTATCAGTTTTTTTGAGGCGGGCCTATCAGTTGTTTATTTAGTTTATTTAGGGCGGGGCTTAAGGATGCTCATTTCAGTTAATTTTGCTAACCCACAACCACCGCTCGTTAACTGAATATTAATCGTTAACTTCTCAGATTAATATTAAATTATTATTTGTCTATTTTATTTTATTATGTGTCACATTAAATATTGCATTTTAAAATACTGATTTATTTTAACATGCGAACATATTAACAACAGTACATCTTCAGGCACCTGCAGTGTTTCCAACAGCATAGAAAAGCAGAATAAACTAAATAAAAAGAATAAAATAAATAGTCCTGCCCTAGATATGTTTCACTTTAATGACAAATTTAGATTGCAAAACGAAAACACTGACTAAATCCTTTTTATGAACCAGGATAGGTTGTTTTTTTCAATTACGTTTTTTTCTTCCTCTGTCAAATAAAAATAGCAAGCTACCTCAAATCGATCGGTAAACAAAAAACATGCATTAACTAATGCTCCGCTGTAATTCTTATATCATAAACCTCTGTCAACATTTTTAATAAAAGTCATTTTTTTATTATGTCTTGAGCGTCTGGTTTTACCTTAGAGCTTGTGTGCTTTTATTTTCCCTGTCTCACTCTCGGTTCATGTGAGCGCGCTGCGTGTGATGAAAGCCATTGATAAGGCTCATATGTAGAATTTTTGTAAATATTGGCTACTATAGCATATAACAATTTAGTTGTTTACATATGATAAAGCATGAATTTGCATGAACATGTTTTATAAGCTGTAAAATGAAAGCCTCAGTTTGGTGCGGAGTTATCATTATGCATAAATCAAGAAAATCTTTGGATTTGTTTGATTCATAGATTATGTAGGCTATTTTAAAAATGGATATTTTATAAGAACTATTAATACCTGTAATTTTCCAAATGGAAAAATGGTTGGTTTGTTGGTTGTACACTAAATCATCAACAGCCTATTTGTTGTGTTTGTGAGTGGTGCCGGAGCGCGCTCTGATGGAGAAAAAATCCTCTCCGACTTGTGGCTAGCTTGTTTCCAAGGCAGAGCACATTTCAGAAAGTTTTGTTTTGATTTTTTAATCATTTAACTGATGCCATTAATCGGTTCAAAATGCACTCTTTCGGTTAATGGTTAATCGGTTATTATGAGCATTCCTAGTGGGGCTATAAATTCCTTAGGTTAGAGCTATCAGTCGTGTAGGGCGGGACTATTAGTCATTAAGGGCGGGGCTATCAGTTGTTTAGGGCAGGGCTATAAATTATTTCGGTTGGAGCTATCAGTTATATAGGGTGTGACTATCAGTTGTTTGGGGCGGGGCTATAGATTGTTTAGATTAGAGCTATTAGTCATTTAGGGCATCACTATTAGTTATTTGGGGCAAGCTATCAGTCATTTAGGGCATGGCTATCACTAATTTAGTGTGAGGCTCTGTCTTTGTGGGAGGCAGTGGTTCAAACAAATAGGTTACGATTCCATCTGTAAAATGTAGCTCCTCGTTCTTGTCATAATCAAGTATATTAAAACATCCAATGCTGATTCCGGTGGACAGTAATCCTCCAAAACTGAGTACAAACTCCCATTCAAATCTTCCTCCATTTTGTTAGCAGTACCCATCTTCCAAATATTCAATTGGCTTGCAAAGGATAAAATCATGCATCTCATTTCAGAAACGTTCTAAATCTGATTTATGTCACGATACGGGAAAAAATGACAATCCAAACTTCCGTTTTGTATCAAATTCAATAGCCTATATGTGTTTGTTTTGGGGTTTTTTTGCAAAAGAGATTGCTGCCCTCTGATTGGATTATTTATACAAGCTCCACCCACTCTTCCTATATCAATCAAAGCACACAAACAGTTAGTAAGGTTTAAGCCTTATTCACAGTACGAGCGACCATTCATTTCAACGAAGAGTGAGCGACTTCCGCTGACCCCCATCTACACGAGAGACAGCAATCATTGGCAACCAGGTGGGCGTGTCGAGCGATGCGACAAGGTTGAGAATCCTTCAACTTTATGCAAATGAAGAATGACTTTCTTGAGCGACAGCCAATAGGAGCACCAGTAGAGCTCACATGATCCTCTCTCAGCTCGCTCAGAGGCTGGTTGTATTCTCCGTGCTGTAGACCTGCACAGACCTGCGTTCACAGCAGGTCGCCACCCAGAGCGACAGGCAGCTACAAAGTTGCTGCTAGTGTGAATGAGGCATTAGAGTAGCTGGTTGTTTTCTGTAGTTTTGTTATCTGTTTTTCAGGACTCAGTGGTGGCTGTGTAACCTTGAAGTTATCCTTCCTCTCAAATCTCCATGTATATGGTAATATCATTTTTCTTGCTTGATCTCCCACCTCTTCTGTGGGTTTTGCGTTTTTCGAGTTCGGGCTCCTCAGTGGGTGTTGCGCCACAGAAACTTTAATCTTTTTTTTCTTTTTAAAAAATTACTATTTTATTTAGTAATGCTAGCTTGTTTGCAAAGCTTGTTCAGTCTACTGGAGAGACCAAAGTGCAGGTTTCATTAAAACTGTTTCATGATGTTCTGTTTGATTGTCTTTTAAACACCAGGATAGCCATGCACACAAAGGTTTCAATGATTTGTGAATGATGGGGAAAACATTTTAAAAGCAAATGCATTCAGAATACAAAGACATATTTGGACCAGCAGTGAAACAGCAAAGTTGTGGCAAGTATTTATATTCTTGTTTATATATTGTCTCTAATTTTTCAGTGGTCAAACACAAACATGTTTTTTTTCAATACAATGTTTTTGTAGAAATATAAACCATTAGCACTCAAAAAAAAAAAAGAATTCTTATTCAAATATTTCCCAAGTGATATTTAACAGAGCAAGGCATTTTTTTTCAGTTTTTCTTATTATATTTTTCTTCTGAAGAAAGTCATATTTCTTTTAGTTTGACTGGAATAAAAGCATTATACAAAAAAAGTATATATTTTTAATGTTCAATGTTATTAGCCTTCTAAATATCCATTCATTTTCCTTCGGTTTTGTCTCTGATTTATCAGGGGTCGCCACAGCGGAATGAACTATTCCAGCATAACTAAATCCGCCAACTATTCCAGCATAAGTTTTACACAGTAAATACCAGTACTCATTACTGGGAAACACCAATACACACTCATTCACACACACACACATGCACGCACACGCGCACGCATAAGCTAGCCAATTTAGTTTATTCAATTCATATAGTGCACGTCTTTGGACTTTGGTGAAACCCGAGCACCTGTTGACACGGGGAGAGCATGCAAACTCCACACATAAATGCCAAGTAACATAGTCGGGACTTGATCTAGTGACCTTGCTGTGAAGTGACAGTGCTCGCCACTGTGCCACCCTAATGATTATATTTTTTGGATATTTTCCAGTGACTTGCCTAGTTAATTAACCTGCTTAAGTGCTTTTTAATGTCACTTTAAGCAAAATACATGTATCTTGCAAATTAACTAGTAAAATATAACGTGCTGTCATCGTGGCAAAGACAAGATTAAGAAATTAATTATTCAAACTATTTGGTCAAAAATGATCTTTTTTTCCGTAAAACAGCTCTTTAATTTTGTCTTCATTCATTCATTCATTTGCTTTTCGGCTTAGTCTTAATCTGGGGTCGCCGTAGTAATATGAACCACCAACTTATCCAGCATATTTTTTATGCAGCGGATGCCCTTCCAGCTGCAACCCATCACTGGGAAACATCCATAGACACTCATTCACACACACACTCATACACTGACTATGGTCAATTTTAGCATTCCCAATTCACCTATACCACATGTCTTTGGTTAATCTGTTATTATGAGGAATAATATAAGGAAACCCACGCGAACACGGGGAGAACATGCAAACTCCACACAGAAATGCCAACTGACCTAGCTGAGGTTTGAACCAGCGACCTTCTTGCTGTGAGGCGAACGTGCTACCCACTGCGCCACCATGTTGCCATTTTGTCTTCAATGTATAGAAATGAAATGCACATTATTAATAACAACTAAATTGTTTTGATGATACTAAATTTACAGGAGACGCTGTGGCGCAGTAGGTAGTGCTGTCACCTCAAAGCAAGAAGGTTGCTGGTTTGAGCCTCAGCTGGGTTTCTGTGTGGTATATATATATATATATATATATATATATATATATATATATATAT
>CAIGQZ010032222.1:5644886-5656473 GCA_903798205.1 Danio tinwini | reverse complement strand
TATATATATATATATATATATATATATATACACATATATGTTTACATTTGTAAGTTGTGTCATGTTGTCTTGTCTTTTATTTTGTTTCCTACCCTGTGTCCCGCCATGTGCTATACTTTGTGTGTGTGTGTGTGTGTGTGTGTGTTACGTTTTCATTGGTTGATACACAATAGTCATGTGTCTTGCCCTTGTCATGTGTCTTGTTTCTCTTTGGTTGATCCCTAGTGCTTGTAATATATACCATCATGTTTCTTTTGTTCCTGGTAGATTTGTTTGTGTAACTTCACCGTCAGTGAGTTTTTTTTTTTTTTTTTTGTGTTTTTTGCTTTGCTTTGTTTTGTGTTTTGTTTTAGTTTGATTTGTTTTTTGTTTTGTTTTGTGTTTTGTTTTTTGCTTTGTTTTGTTTTGTGTTTTGTTTGTTTGATTTGCTTTGCTTTGTTTAGTTTTTCGTTTCGTTTCCTTTCATATCGTTTCGTTTTGCTTTGCGTTGCTTTGTGTTTTGTTTCGTTTTAGTTTTTTTTTAGTTTTTTTTTTTGTTTAGTTTTTTGCTTTGTTTTTTGCTTTGATTTGCGTTTTGGTTTTGTTTTTTGTTTTTTGCTTTGCTTTGCTTTGCTTTGCGTTGTGTTTTGGTTTTGTTTTTTGTTTTTTGCTTTGCTTTGCTTTGTGTTTTGTTTTGGTTGGATTTGGTTTGGTTTTGCTTTGTTTTGTCTTTTGTGTGTGTTTTGTTTTAGTTTGGTTTGCTTTAGTTTGGATTGGTTTTGTTTTTTGTTTTGCTTTGCTGTTTTGTTTTGTCTTTTGTTTTAGTTTGGTTTGCTTTAGTTTGGATTGGTTTGGTTTTGTTTTGCTTTGCTGTTTTGTTGTTTTGTTTAGTTTTTTGTTTTGTTTTGTCTTTTGTGTTTTGTTTTAGTTTGGATTGGTTTGGTTTTGTTTTTTGTTTTGCTTTGCTTTGCTTTGCTTTTGTTTTTGCTTTGCTTTGTGTTTTGTTTTGTTTTAGTTTGGTTTGGTTTGTTTTTTTGCTTTTGCTTTGCTTTGTTATTTGTTTAGTTTTTTGCTTTGCTTTTTGCTTTTGCTTTTGCTTTTTTGTTTTGTTTTGTTTTTCGCTTTGCGCTTTGCGTTTTGTGTTTTAATTTGGTTTATTTTTTTTGTTTTTTTGCTTTGCTTTGCTTTAGTTTAGTTTTGTTTTGTTTTTTTTGCTTTGCTTTGCTTATTCATTACAGACTGCACTGGGGTTTCAACACTTGCCTTCAGTGTAATCATTGCAATATTTAGCATTTTATTTAGCAGCTAATTAGTGCTAAAGATTAATTGCGATTGATCCAATCCAAAATAAACACATGTAATATAATTAAATATAATCATTTAGTTTTGCATTATACTGTAATTTTTGCACTATATACTGGTTTGCACTCCTTTCCATGTGCCCTTAAGTGTAATTGTATTGTTTACAATTTTTTAGCTTACTTATATTCATTCATTCAATCATTCATTCATTTTCTTTTCGGCTTAGTCCCTTTATTAATCTGGGGTCACCACAGCGGAATGAACCGCCAACTTATCCAGCATTTGTTTTACGCAGCGGATGCCCTTCCAGCCACAACCCATCTTTGGGAAACATCCATACACACATTCACACTCACAAACTACGGACAATTTACTTTATATAATCTATTTATTGATTGAACTGACAGAAATGTTACTGTATCGTGATATATATCGTATTCGGAATATGATATTTTTTTGCAAAATCACCCAAGGAATCGCTAACACTTATTTCTGTTCTCCTTTAGGTCCAGGAATCCCTCAACCCCAACAATCTGGAGTACTGGATGGAGGACATCTACACGCCGGGCTATGATTCGCTGCTCAAACGCAAGGAGGCGGAGTTTCGCAGAGCCAAGGCATGTAAAATTGGCGCGCTGATTTTCGCGGCCGCCTGCACTGTGATACTGGTCATCGTAGTGCCCATTTGCACCATGAAGTCTTGAGGTTTCTATCTTTATTATTTTCTCCCCCCGCCTGACAGATGGTGTCTGTATAAATGTATTTACAGACACTGGAACAAACATTCGTGGAAATCTGTGATTAGGTTTCAGCCACCGGCCTTAGCCTTTCCTAGAATGTCGATTGAAATATATCACAACAAAGAGTTAAGGATTGTAATTTTCACATGTTTTTTTTTTATTTATTTACAGTAGTATTTATAACTTGAATAAATTATGTAGTAGATGGCCTTACTTGTAGGCTCAAAGATGCACCCTTGTTTTATAGTTGGGAATATAATATACTGATATGTTTATGTATGTTTTTTGTCCTCTTCCTGGTATTACAATAGAAACTAAAGGTAAAGCTTTATGTTTAAGCGCATTATATTTTTTACTTTAATTATGAGAATTTTAACGAGAGTTATTTTTTTGATGAATACGCCAACAGAATGTTTTGAAGATGAGTTGGATTTATCTTTGGAAATCGCTGGAACGTTTGGGCTCGTGCAATGCCTTTTTATAAGGAATATGTACATGTATATATTCAGATATAGCGCAATGTGTGACATCATGTGTGCATTTAGTGAACTTAAAGAAATGTTTCACCCAAAAATTGTCAATTCTGTTTTTATTATACATTTACTCTCATGTTGTCCCTCAAACGTATGGTTTTATTTTGTTGTTGGTATTATTACTCACATTTTCTGCTACCATACTACAAAAAATACTTTAATAAATATGTTGTATGGATGTATATCGGCACTGGTGGGAGGCGTGCGTTGGCTCGAGGCTGCAGGCTAAGTGCCTTAGTGCCCCAGCAGTGTCGATATACAGCCATATCGCACTGCTGCGAGTGTGATATTGTGTTTATACAACAGTTTGATGGCATAATCGTTCATATTAAAAAGAAAATCAAACACGGAGAGTCTCAAAAACCCTTTAATATGAGGAACTACTTTCTTCCGCCATTCATTGTCATCTGCAGCTGACCTCAGAACAGCAGAAACCGTTGCTCATTCACAAACGTCACTTTAGAGGTAGTATTTAAATGATACTCGTGCATAATAAACCAAAGTGATGACAAAACAGGTGGTTTTGCTCACATTTTAAAATGATAAGGCTGAACAGCATGAAATCCCATCAGTCTACAAAGATCTCCCAGTATTTCTCTGTTGCAATCAGGACATCACAATAATTAACCCTGAAAAAGCCAAAGCAAAGCAGACACTAACAGATTACTGTAGTATAAATACAGCACTACAAAATACAAAAGAGAGAAATCGACTAACGATGCGGTCATACCAGACGCGGATGAGTCGTCCAGTGTAAGTGATTTACATGTTAAGTCAATGCAAAGATGCGAATAGACATCCTGTGGCACGAATGAGGCGGTGCGAATGATGCAAATCACGCAAATAAAGTGCCGCGAATTGAGCGTTTTGCATGATTGATGCGCTTATCACACAAATCGCTCGAGTTGGAAAATCTGAACTTCATCGGACATTCGCGCCGTTCACCAATTATGAGCTTTGTCTTATAGATAGGGCCAGATGAAATCTGCAGACGTTTTTTGCAATTTCTGCTGAGATTTTGGTAAAAATCTGTGGATTTCTGTGGAATTGTTTTGAGAGTCTCATAACTAAAACCTTAATATGTGAAATAAAAAAATACTACATTTTTTACTTTTATTTAATGTTTAAAATGCAAATCCAATTAGATTCACTTTATTTGGTAAACAAAGCAAGTCTCTCATGTAATATATCTACTAAAAGACAGAAAATATTACTTTACAAACTGCATTGTACATAAATCAGAAGAACATTTTCATATTAGTCAATAATATTACTGTAATTAATTTAAAAACTTATTAAATTTAGATTTACACAGATTTACTCAAGTAAATAAACATAATTAAAGATGGGATAAAAATCTGCAAAAAATCTGTGGAATTCTGCGCGTGCAGATTCCTTGTGCGCCTACTTATAGGGGTGTGATTATGACATAGCGCCTTTTGTTGGTGTCCCGGGGGAAAATCCTCCTGCCGACACTGGACAACAGTTCATCAAACTGGGCTCGGCTCAGTCTGAAGCACCGCTGAAAACTTCTATCATTCAGGTATAGTTTCTGGAGGAGTTGATGAGCTCACAGAGCGGAGTGCACCTCTAAAAGGATCTAGTCTGGACTCAGACACGGCTCCAAACAAATCGACACTGTTTTTCAGCCTTCATAAAGCACATAAACACAGCTACTCTCAATAAAATCCATGTTAGACATTTAGCAACGAATCAAGACGCCCATGACACAAATCCGCATCTATTGTGAAATGAATTTGACGTGCGAATGAAGTGAGTAAACTCAATATGTTCACTCGTCTATTTTCGTGCGAATAGCGCGATTTATCCGTGCATGCCGCATCTGGTTTCAACACAGCATTAGAATGTCACTTAACTGAATTATAATAATTTGATCCCTCTTTTGTTTGACTTTGTTTTCCTTCTTAGGACTTATGCAGTCTCTGTCGCCATCTTGTGGCTGTCAACCATCAATTTCTTTGCTCTGCATGCTGATGGCCGCCAACCACAAAATTATAATTATTTAAAATAGGCACTATCCTCATACATAAACTGCATAGTTGCAATCTAAATAACTACTTTCTCGCCTAAACAAGCCACAAAAGTATATTATGTTGTCTGACAGCTGCGATATTTGTCAAACTGTATTGATTTTTTTTCCTTGGCTTGTAACTCTACACAAGAATAATACATAAGGGTGAAGAGACAAGTGCTGTTATTGCAGAATATCGCACGGCTATCAGCCAATTCGATTCGAGAACCAGACAGAACTGTTATGTATATATAATAACATATTCGTATGCTATTGTGACAAAAAAAATATACACTTCTTCAAAAATGATGCATCAAAATCATACAGATTTGAGAAAAAAAGCATGAGAGCAAGTAAATAATGACAGAATTGTAATTTGTTAATACATTATTGCTTAATTTGAGGGGTTTTGATTGTACAAATGGGTTTTGAGGACAGTAAAATGACTATTACTGCTGTTTAATCGAATTGTTTGAATAGTGACACGTGGCTTTATTTCCTTCAGATCTGTTGCTTATCAATGCCAATACAGCTCTTCAAAACTGACTATATCATAGTACATAGCTGCTTTCTCTTTGATTGTGATCATACTTTGCCTTGTGATGTCATAACAAATCATAATATACTTGAATTGCCGAATCACTAGCTCAGTTTTTTTTTTCTCTGAATGTTGAATGTTTATTTTTCTTGCACTTATTCTCCATACCAGTGTTTTGAACACCCGAAAAATTGGACCTGACAAGGAAAAACTGTGAACTTCCCTTAATGATGTTCACTTCTGGCACCCGTAGTATAAGTGATACTTCTGAGAAGTCAAGCTGTGGGGCCGTGAGTGAAAACCGCCTGTTAGTCAGAAACAATATTTCAGCTATTACACTCAGACGATGTTAGAAAACTAATGAGCTGCCTTGCATGTCTGCCGCCTACATAGGCAGCATTCTAATTGAATTAAGTGACTGACTTGGAGTGTTCTAAATAGGCAGAAACTGTGAGCATCATTCAGTCAGTCAGTCCTGTGGAGTTTGCCATAAGCTGCCTATACAGTACAGTACACTACAGTTGAAGTCAAAATGATTAGCCCTCCTTTGAATTTCTTATTTTCAATTATTTACTGAATGATGTTTAACAGAGCAAGGAATTTTTCACAGTATTTCCTATAATATTTTTTTTTCTTCTGAAGAAAGTCTTATTTGTTTTATTTTGGCTAGAATAAAATAACTTTTTTGGTCACTTTATGTTGATGGTGCGTTTGTTGAATTTAAGTTACATTGCATCTACATGCCAACTAACTCTCATTAGATTATAAGTAGACTGTAAAGTTGGGGTTGGGGTTAGTGTAAGCTCACATGTACTTGCAAAGTTTCTTATAGTCAATTTAATGTCTGTTAAAGGAGCAGAATTAAGAGATATTAAGCAGACAGTCTACTAATACTCAAATGGACCATCTAAATAAAGTTACCATTTTTTATTTTATAGGTAATATCATTACCCCCCCCATTATGTAATATCGGTTTTGGATTGTTTACAGAACAAACCAATGTTATACAATGACTTGCCTAATTACCCTAACTTTAATCTAGTTAAACCTTTAGCCACTTTAAGCTGAATACTAGTATTGTCACGATCACCAGCGATCCTCTCCCCTCAGATCGCTGGTAAACACTCACAATCACAAGAACTACAGATCTGCTGTGAGATGGACTACATATTCAGTCATGCCACACGCACACACCTGATCCTAGTCACCTTTGATTGCACTCTCACAGCTGTAGCCTCTCAAGCACTGATACATGGACTATTTAGTGAGCACACAAACACACAATGTTGCTGAGTCTTGTTCATCTGTATAGAGTGACATCACAACGCGTTTCCTGGTTTGTTTATCTGTGTTTTGATCCTTGCCACGTTTATCGTTATATTCCTGTCTGCTGCCTGCCTTTGACCATCTGCCTGCTATTTTGACCATGACTCTGGATTGCCCTTATACATCTGTTTGCTCCTGTTCTGATTATTGCTTGCCTGACCATCCTTTAATAAATCCTGCAGTTGGATCCTCACCCTTGTTGTCAGTGGCACTTCTCCTCAGTGTTACAGAAGACTCAGCAACATTGTGTGTTTGTGGGCTCACTAAATAGTCCATGTATCAGTGCTTGAGAGGCTACAGCTGTGAGAGTGCAATCAAAGGTGACTAGGATCAGGTGTGTGCGTGTGGCATGACTGAATATGTAGTCCATCTCACAGCAGATCTGTAGTTCTGAGATTGTGAGTTTTTACCAGCGATCTGAGGGGAGAGGATCGCTGGTGATCGTGACAAGTATCTTGTAAAAGATATCTAGTCAAATATTATGTTCTGTCATCATGGCAAAGATAAACAAATCAGTTCTTAGAAATGAATCTTTTAAACTATTATGTTTAGAAATGTGTTGGAAAAAAAACTTCTTTCCATTAAACAGAAATTGAGAAAAAAATATTCAAGAAGGCTAATAATTCAGACTTTAACTTCAAGTTTTGGAACAATACCGGATTAAAAAAAACAACCACATTGTAATATTTGCAGGTTTGTCTTTTATTACAAGTATATGAATGTCATGGGAATAGTGTGCTGCAGGAATCCTTAAAGCTAGAAACATTTTGTTTTTCAAGTTGCTTTAGGTCATGTCCACACATAGTTTTGTCTGCCTTCATTTTATTTTTTTTTTAAATCTCTGTGCACAGGAAAATGCACTGGTAAGGGCACCGAACCAACAGGTGGCGATAAACGCTTTTTATGTTGGGTTCATACCAAATGTGAAATTAAGTATTTGTGCGAGTAAAGGCTGATTTATACTTCTGCGTCAAGCACACGTGTATGGTCCGGCGCAACCTTTGTGTGGTCGCATACCCCTTGCCGTGGCTGACACGCGCACCTCTCAAAAAATGTAATGTTAAAATATTTAATTTTTTTAAAATCATATAGATGCAAAAAAAAACCATGAGGGCAAGTAAATAATGACAGAATTGTAATTTGTTAATACATTATTGCTTGATTTGAGGGGTTTTGATTGTACAAATGGGTTTTGAGGACAGTAAAATGACTATTACTGCTGTTTAATCGAATTGTTTGAATAGTGACACGTGACTTTATTTCCTTCAGATCGGTTGCTTATCAATGCCAATACAGCTCTTCAAAACTGACTATATCATAGTACATAGCTGCTTTCTCTTTGATTGTGATCATACTTTGCCTTATGTCATAACAAATCATAATATACTTGAATTGCCGAATCACTAGCTCAGTTTTTTTCTTTGAAAATAGCGCAAGTTCTGTCATTGGTCAGTTTGGTAGCGGTGACGAGTTTGGGCAGTGCAGAGAGCAGCGTGCCAGTTGAAGTGAGTGTTTACAAGTGTCGAGTCTGCTGGTTCCCGCCTCTAAATGAGAGAGCTTTAGCTACTTGTACATTACGGTAGTGTTCAGAAAAAACAAAACACCCGCAAAGAAACTCGACACAGAGGAGCATAAAAAAATAACGTTTCGGAAGTGTTACACAAAGAGCATGCAGAAGTATAAATGCACGGCTACACTCAAGGCAAGCGCCATAGGTCACGTCGATCACTTGGCGCAGAAGTATAAACCAGCCTTCAATTGCATACAAGTCAATGCAAACATGAGAACAGAGGCAGATTATTGTAATGTGGTGCGAATGACATGGAATACGCAATGGTTTGGTGTGAACCCAGTCGTGTTGGCCAGTTAAAAAGGAGAAAACAATGCACATGCTAATTTCATAAGGAAAAAGGTCCAGTTGTAGTGTCCACATGACCACACTGTCGGAGTTTCAGAAAATCTTCACCCTGGCCTGAATTTTCAGTCATCTAATACTACCCGCTTCGAATGTTATCATTCGATTGAATGGGCATTAATAGTGGTTATCAGGTGATAGATATGGGCCAGTAGGGGCCTTCTGTGCCTACTAATAGGCTCAAAAGGCTGTTTCACATGGCTGTTCCATCATCCATCCACATGATTAATCAGCTATACTAATAGAGAAGACTCCAGTTCCAGAGTTTTTACATTACTGTGACGGTTGTGGTAAGGGTAGATGTTAATAAAATACAATTAATTGGAAATTTAATAAATAGTATAAATAATTGTCGTTAATTCCCGGCTGCAGCTGTATGTGATCTGTAGCTGATTAACCATGTGGATGGATGATAACAGCCTTCTGAGCCTATTAGTAGGTGCAGAAGGCCCCTACTGGTACATATCTAGCTGATAACCACTGATAACACCCGTTCAATCAAATGATAACATTCGAAACGGCTGCTAATATTTCATTTTCATGTGGACGAACAGCAAACCGCAGAGAAAAAAAATGTGGTTTTGAAAATATCTGTGTCCATGTGGACAATGCCTAAATCTATAGGCCCTATAATCCCGCGTGGGTTTCCTCCGGGTGCTTCGGTTTCCCCCACAGTCCAAAGACATGTGTTATAGGGGAATTGGATGAACTAAATTGGCCGTAGTGTATGAGTGTGTGTGAATGTGAGTGTGTATGGATGTTTCCCAGAACTGGGTTGCGGCTGGAAGGGCATCTGCTGTGTAAAACATATGCTGGAATAGTTGGTGGTTCATTCCACTGTGGCAGTCCCTGATAAATAAGGGACTAATCCAAAGGAAAATGCATGAATTAATAACTAGTCAACAATTTGTAGTTTTATTACCCCCAAAGGTGCACAAGGGGCTGTATTTAAGAAACATATATGGACCATTTGGCATGACCAGAAACTACATAAAACATAAAACTTCACTTTTAATCAGCCCAGGCTGATTAGAAAAATATACTAATTGGAAATGTATCTCGAACCTGAGCAGTCTGCATCATCATACAAAGTGAGCTACTGAGCAAACTGACCACTCCAGAAAAGTTGTCCATATGGAGATAGAAAGGTGACATGAATGTGTTCCACACATCACAGCCAGTTTTACATTTTTTTGTTGTTGCTGTGGTATTAATTTGGTGTTGTGCAAAACAAAAATGCACACAAATAATAATTTATTCATCAATAATATGTCCCTGTAAATATCAATAGTGTTAAAAGGAACAAATGTTGTTGGCGTCACCCTGCCCCATTGCTTTCAATTTACAGAAACTGCAGTCAAATGTATGTTGGAGTAAGTTTTTTGCTAAAAATATTTGCTGAAGCATGCGTTTCCAATGAGACGGTGTTGCTTTTAATGGTGTGTTCACACTTGTATTTTGCTTCTCATGTAGTCTATTTTATTTATTTATATTTTACATAAAGATACAGCACTAAAAATGACCTTTGTGAGATAGCATAGGTGGTAACCAAACCTAACGCTCTACCTAACGCCTTGACTGAATGCTCTAGCTGCATATACATATGAGTGATGGTATCCCAGCAGACACCTAGATGGCAAAACGCCAAAAAACATTAAAATCCATGTCAATGATTGATTTGATGTCAGTTTATTACCTTGATTAATTGGATACATTTTTTTTAAGGTAAGTGGTTGCAAACAATTTATTTAGGCAAAATTTAAACAAACAAATTAAGTTAAACATTACTCAATTTAAGCCCATATTAACTGTGAGCAACAATTTTGCAGAAATAATTTTTTTCAGTGTAGCTTATCGGCAGAGATGTATAGTAACGAAGTAGAACTACTTCACTACTGTACTTAAGCACTAAAAGGTTGTATCTGTACTCTACTGGAGTATTGTTTTTTTTTCTCCTACTTCTACTTTTACTTCAGTTCATATTTTCGATGAGCCTAATACTTTTACTCCAGTAGATTTTTTGTGTTGCATAGTTACTCGTTACAATTATAAAAATGTTACGAATCAATCATTCATTGATCAGACGATCAAAGAAGACAGTGCTGCCTGCCTGCATTGAGAGCACTTTAGTTTGTTTTAGACATGGAAAACCCAGAAATTCCACCTTCAACTCCTTCACTTTCAACTGTTCGTGGCGATGAGGAAAAAGACCACCCGTGACCCTATTTAGAACCAATGTTTGCATTTGTCGGAGTGAAAGACAGTTCATGTAGAATGAAGTGCATACTCTACCGTCGGATTTGAAGAAACATGTCAAGTTAAAGATAATATAATACACGAAACAGCAGTTTGAGCTATCCATAAGAGCTAGATAAGTTAACTACCGTTAGCTACCCGTGGTTATTATCATGCTGCAATGTTCACATAACGTTTACTGTCTATCATAAAGGCTGTCATGCTGAATGGTGTTTTTGACCATCATATATATATATATATATATATATATATATATATATATATATATATTAGGGCTGTCAATATTAGCGCATTAACGCACGTGATTAATTTGAAATATTTAACGCGTAAAAAAAAATTTACGCATTTATCGCAGTTGCAGTTTTTTTTTTTATTTCCTGTTGTTGTCGACGTGTGTTCAGGGCTGGCGCACCCATAGAGTCGACCTCCTCACTTTCATCCGCGACACCCACCCCCTCCCTTCTGATCCTCACTTTTATCCACAAACCGGCAAGTTTCTATTTCACTTTCGGGTGGCGTGATCACGGTTTGCCTACAGCGCCAGTTCAGCTTGCTCCGGCCCTGCGTGTGTTTAATGTGCAAAGAAATATGGATAAAGGAGAATATGGATCCATGTAAATGTACTCAGTGAAAGCGCCAGATGATGTCGCAAGCTGTCAAAGACAGCCTATTCTTCTCTAAGTTGACTCTAAGCGCCGGCAAATGTTTCATTAAGTTTGACATGTTTTCTCACTACACGCAACTTTTGTAAAGCGTCTGCTTCACGTTGATGTGTCAGAATCCTTGATTGAGAAATAAAGCCATACTTTAGAACGCTTAGTTTAAGCAAATTTGATTCGATTGTGCGTGTTGATGATCTGAAGGGAGTGCGCTGTTCTCTCTCTCTCTCTCTCTCTCTCTCTCTCTCTCTCTCTCTCTCTCTCTCTCTCTCTCTCTCTCTCTCTCTCTCTCTCTCTCTCTCTCTCT
>CAIGQZ010032222.1:5615019-5630254 GCA_903798205.1 Danio tinwini | reverse complement strand
TGAATTATTGGCCCCGCTGTTTATTTTTTCTCTCTAATTTCTGTTTAAAGGAGAGCAGATTTCAACACATTTCTACACATAATAGTTTTATTAACTAATTTCTAATAACTGATTTATTTTATCTTTGTCATGATGACAGTAAATACTATTTTCCTAGATATTTTTAAGACACTTCTATAACTAGGCAGATTAGGGTAAGTTATTGTATAATGATGATTTGTTCTGTAGACAATCGCAAAAAAATAATAGCTTAAAGGGGCTAATAATTTTGACCTTAAAATAGATTTTTTTTAATTAAAAACTTTTTGCTTTTTTTCTAGCCTAAATAAAACAAATAAGACTTTCTCCAGAAGAAATATTATTAGACATACTGTAAAAATCAGCAAGAAGATCGCTGGTTCAAGCCTCGGCTGCATTAGTTGGAGTTTCTGTGTAGAGTTTGCATGTTCTCCCTGCTTTCGTGGGTTTCCTCCGGGTGCTCCGTTTTCCCCCACAGTCCCAAGACATGCAGGACAGGTGAATTGGGTAAGCTAAATTGTCCGTAGTGTATGAGTGTGAATGAGTGTGTAAAACTTGTGCTGGATAAGTTGGCGGTTCATTCTGCTGTGGTGACCCCAGATTAATAAAGGATTAATATTAGTGGTAGGCCGTTATCTGCGTTAATGCAGAGACTCTTATGGGGCGATAAAAGTAAAAATATCACCGTTATTCTATTCTCAAAGTTGGGTTGGGAGCTGGGTCTATTCTACCCAAGCTATGATGACTTTCACCTTGAAAATTTAGCATGGATGTATACCTGATCGGTAAGCTGTCTGACAAAAATATTTTTGTTTTAATGGTCAAGTTGGTGACAACTGGTATACTTTAACCTTTATCTGTTAATGAATTATGCCCAAAAACACTAGAAACCATTAAAATATAGTGATTTAATTGGTTAAAATGTGATGGTTTAGAAAGTTTGTTATGTTTTATTATAGTGGACACCATTATAATCATCTGTGCTGTTTTCCTATGTTTATTTTCACCACAGGGCAGTATTATCATTCAGTAAATGTTTAGATGTAAATGGATAACTTACTGACTGATTCATTAAAATTAACCAACAGATATCTGTTCCATTGGATAATGAATGTGCCCACTGATAGCAGAGGATAATATCATTGGCTGTGATATGAATATACGTATAATAATTCAGTGAAGTCAGCTAATTGCCCTGGCCAGATTCCCATTCAGACATGAAGTGGAAATGGCAGGTAAATTACAGAAGCCGCTGTAACACTGATTATGTTTCTTGGCCTCTGACCGTACAGGTGTAATAAGATGCTCAAGAGCAAATTAGCAGCCGTGCAGCCTATACTGTAGATCAGGAGTTTTCAATTAAACAGCCAAAATAGTCCAGAACTAATTTCGCTTTCCAGGTATGAGCAATCGTGATTTATGAGACAATATTTATGGGTATGAAATCTAATTCTAATGTGTGTGTGATGTATTTGTTTGTACATGTACTGAATAAGATCTGCAAAGTCTGTCACAAAAGAGATTTATTCTGTCTGACAGGCTCCAGAGCTGCCTGAAACAATGATCCATTGTGTTTTCCAAAGAGCTGCAGCATAAAAAAAATGTACCACTGTGAAATCGCTTGCAAATTAGTTTGTTCATTTTCATTGTCAAAATCTTGACTCACGCTTGACTCTAAAAGCATCTTTACACAGTAAAGGCAGCACAGAAACCAATCCTGAACTAGCATAAATATTCTATTTTCATAAACCGTTTAATGTCTTTACATTGAATTCTGAGCAGACATAGACCCTTAAATTGGCTGCATGAAGATGTCTTTACACTGTGTCCAAACCAACACAGGCTCATTGTGCATATGTACCCCCGTATACATTTCTGGAGAGTGTGAATTATGTAGCCAGTGCTGCATTTTGTTTTTAAAATAAACGCTACAAGGCGGTATGACGTCAAAGATGGCTTCTGTTTCTTTTCACACTACCAGCTGACCGCTTACCTCTATAGACAGATTTTCCGCTGTTACCAGTTTGTCCAGTGGCTCGCCATGTACGTCAGCGGACTTGAGATGCAGAGAGGAGTTGACTGGGGTTTGAGTCTAAAGAACAGTTCCAGTACGCAGGTGAAACAAAAGGCAAAAAATAAAATAAACAAGTAAATAACGGGGTGAGAACGTGGTAAGATCTAAAACATGTGGTAAAAATATTTTCTTATATATATATATATATATATATATATATATATATATATATATTTACAGATACATCTCAGAATGAACTATCACTTGAAGATGTTTATTCAACAAAATACATGTTCTTACACATATTTGGAAATTGGAATATTAAATATTTTACATTATAATCAATTTAGGCTGAGAACATTGGTCAAGAGGATTGTACTGTGTACTTAACCTTTACATTTAGAAAGACATATTGATAATGTTATTGTTTTGCCCGTCCCCCAACCATTCGAATTTCCAAAGGAAGCATTTGAGCCAATTTGTTACATCATTTCATCATTCCTAAAAAGAGATTTTTTTCAATTAAATATCTCTTTAGAGTGTACTTTGAGATTTTATTTCATTTTATTTTTATCTTTTTTGATACCCAAACATACACACTGACTAACATTCAACAAGTGAAAAAGCATAAAAGGACCCCTTTAACTGGAGTGGAAAATAATCTACAGATAAATGACAGCACAGGTTTGACTAAATACAATGCCCTGTGTTGTTTCAGTCTCCTTAAAATAATATTATAGTTTTTAAACACTTTTCTATACAAATTTCTGTATTTTTTTTCTAAATCACATGGTTTGTGTTCTGGTCTTCATCGTAACCTCAAACCTAATATCTAATATATGAATATCTAAATGCATAGAAACTGAAGTGATATGACTGGGGTGCCAGGATGTTTTACTGTATATTTGTTTGTTTACCAACATCTATATGCGTGTTTGAGAAGCCTGTTAGACTGCAATATGCACAGATCCACAGCATGACTGATATGAACGGAAATGGTCAATAATGTATGAATCACTGAAATATATGGTAAACATATTTAATAAGGAATAAAACAAATAATGTAATCACTATGCAGAGTTCATTGATGGAAGCAAAATGAAAAACTGTGCAGTACATTTATAATAACAAATAAGTATGGCCATGAATTTGAAGTCAAAGGTTGATTAAGTTATTGCGCTCAGCAGGACTTTAAAGCTAAATTGAACTGAATTCTGCATTTTTATTTTGTTCAATAAGATGTGTGCAGGTTTCTGGATGCTATGATGCTGTTAGATGAATCATCGCAAGCACTGGGTGGAAAACAAACAGCGCCGGAAATGAGTAACTTGCAGCTCCGCAGCAAAAAGTGCAAAACACATAAACATCACTTGTAAAAAGGGTTCATCTGTAATGGTAGCCTTTAATACCTCAATCATCTGGAAAATGCAGCAGTGAAATGGCACAGTGTTTGGAAAAAATGTTTCTTAACGCTGTTTTTCCATTCAAAAATTTAGTACGTCACATTAAACTTATATAAAACACCAAGCTGAATCTTGTGTTATAAAAAAGTTGAAAGATTTGTTTCTCTTTTGTAATGGAGACCAGCTAGCGAGGTGCTTTGCAGGTAGACCTCACTCCTCTGACCTCAAAAGGTGCTCTAGCGACAGATGCTAGATGCTATGGTCTTTAGCCTCCTTGTTAGAGCAACCAACTCCCATACAGAAAAAAGCCAGTTTGATCCCAGCTTAGACCGGGTTGGGTGCAATAGGACCAGTGAGTTACACGTGGGGGCTCGTCCGGGAAATTAGTGAGGTTTAGACGGTGAGTGTAGTGGAGATCAGCTAACGAAGTGCTTTGCAGGTAAACCTCCCTCCTCTAAACTCTAAATGTGCTCTAGCGACAGATGCTAGAGGTTGTGGACTTTAGCCTCCTTGTTAGAGCAACTGCCTCCCATACAAAGGACCGCCGGTTTTATCCCAGCTCAGACCAGGTTGGGTGCAGTAGGACCGGTGGGTTACACTTTTATTTTTGTTTTAATATTATTATTATTATTATTATTATTATTATTGAATTATGAAACAATAATGTGGCTGCACTGTGGCACAGTGGGTAACGCTCTCACCTCACAGCAAGAAGTTACTGGTTCAAACGTCAGTTGGCGTTTCTGTGTGGAATTTGCATGTTCTCCCTGTGTTGGCATGGGTTTCCTTCTGGTGCTCCAGTTTCCCCGGCAGTCCAAAGACATGCGCTATAGGTGAATTGGGCAAACTAAATTGTCCATGCTGCTACACGGTGGCATCGTGGGTTGCACGTTTGCCTCCCTGTGTTCGTGTGGGTTTCTTCCAGGTGCTCAGGTTTCCCCCACAAGTCCAAAAACATGTGGTATAGGTGAATTGGGTAAGCTAAATTGTTTGTGGTGTAAGTGTGTGAATGGGTGTGTGTGGATGTTTATCAGTGATGGGTTGTGGCTGAAAAGGCATCCGCTGCGAAAACATGAGCTGGATAAGTTGGCGGTTTATTCCGCTGTAGTGACCCCAGATTAATAAAGGGACTAAGCCAGGGGTGTCCAAACTCGGTCCTGGAGGGCCGGTGTCCTGCAGAGTTTAGCTCCAACTTGCTTCAACATACCTGCCAGGAAATTTCTATCTAGTACATCTAGTAATAGCTTGATTAGCTGATTTAGGTGTGTTTGATTAGGGTTGGAGCTAAACTTTCCTGGACACCGGCCCTCCAGGACCGAGTTTAGACATCCCTGGACTAAGCCAAAAAAAAAAAAAAATTAATGAATGAAACATTAATGTTATGTGTGTTTATTTTTGATTATGTATTGCTATCATTAATTAATATTAGATATTATTATGTTTAATATTATATTATAGTAAACCTTGTATTAATTAATTTATATATATATATATATATATATATATATATATATATATTTTTATATATTTATATTTATTTTTTTACAACTAAAATGTATTTCAGTTATTTGACAATATATTGAAACATTATTAGTTATGGAGTTATTTCATTGTTTTTTACTAATTTTCTGTTTTATTGAAATTATTTTAAAAAGTTAAAGTTTGTTTTCCTTCTAATTAAAAAAATGCATTTTTAATCAAATATTTTGTTATTTATTGCTATCATTAATTAATTTAATATTATAATATTTAATATTATATTACACTATATTGTGTAATAATTTATTTTTATATTTTACTTTTTATTTATTTTGTGTTACATATTTTGGATATTTTTTTGGAAATGCATTTTTAATGAAATATTTTATTATGTATTGCTGTCATGAATAATTTTTTATTATAATATTTTATATTACAGTAAATTATGTCTTAATTTATTTGTAGTTTTAATATAAATTTAGCAGGTTCAATTTTAATAAATTAATTAATTTATTATTATTTTTAGATTTTACTGCTTAAAAAATTTCACATTTTCATTTTAATACTTTACAAGTTTTTAGGTTCATTCATTCATTTTCTTTTCGGCTTAGTCCCTTTATTAATCTGGGGTCGCCACAGCAGAATGAACTGCCAACTTACATCACTGGGAAACATCCATACACACTCATTTACACACACTACGGACAATTTAGTTTATCCAATTTTACCTACAGTGCATGTCTTTGGACTTGTGGGGGAAACCGAAGCACCCGGAGGAAACTCACGCAAACACAGGGAGAACATGCAAACTCCACACAGAAATGCTAAGTGACCCAGCCAAGGTTCAAACCAGCAACCTTCTTGCTGTGAAGCGATTGTGCTACCCACTGCACAACCGTGATGTCCTATAATAATTCATTTTTTTATTAATTTCAATTTTAATGTTTTTTTTTTCTAAAATGTATTTTTAATTAACTAAATATGTATGTTGTTTATTTATTGTGTATGTTGTCTATATTTATATTTGTTTATATTTAATGTGTTCAATATATCCAATGTATTCAATTCAAATTGAATGTGTCTTAAATATTCATTTATTTTCCTTCGGCTTGGTCCCTTTGGTTACTAAACACTTGCACTGTCTGGACCATTCGGATAAATGAATTATTATTAATGACTCACTCTAACTAAAATATTTGAATCAGTGAATTGGTAACTTGACACTTTCACTGTCCGGATCATTGGGATCAGTAAATCGTTATCTGGAGACCTTATCAGGGGTCACCACAGCAGAATGAACTGACAACTATTCCAGCATATATTTTGCTTCAGCTGCAACCCAGTACTGGGAAACATCCCTACACATTCATTCACACACATACACTACAGCTAATTTAATTTATTCAATTCTATATTGCATGTCTTTGGACTGTGGGGGAAACCGGAGCACCCGGAGGAAACCCATGCCAACACGGGGAGAACTTGCAAACTGATTTTAATTTTGACACTTTATAAATTCTTAAGCTATCATATTTCATTTTAGATCTGCTTAATTTGAATATTTTTTAATAAATATGTTTCCTCTTTCTGTCACAGCTTTTTGCAGTCACACTAGGGAATATGTGGAAGTATGCGGAAGGACTTTTAATTTGTCAGTAACCTGGGTTAATCCCTTCCGGTAAACTGTATGCAGTTACAAAATTGGCGCGTTCAAGGTCTGTTTTCTTTAACAATTACCTATCTCCACTGGCTGAGTGATATCCAATATAAAGTGGGTCTCAGAATGTACAAGAAGCACTGCATTAAATTACATTTTTCCCCACCATGTCTTTAAAATATGAACATTTATGTTACCCCAGTATATAGACCAATTACTATGTTTGTAAACATTCAGGATGCGTATGCAGGGAGGTGGCAGAAAAAAACAGGGAGCACTACTATTTACAGCGAGGGAATTACATCTGATGTGGTACAGAGTTTGTCGTTGTCTTATAAATAAGATATACTGATTACATATTATATATATTATTTACATAATGCTTTCAGCGTATTATAACAGCTTGTCACCCAGTGATAAGCACAGTGATTTGGCAAAATTAACGTTAAAGTGAGCGGCGTTCGTCTGACAGGTCCATTTGCAATAGCACCCTCCCAATGGATATTGGATAAGACTAAACGACCAAGCATCCAGCCCCAAATACACAATCTTATTGAAGCTCCAAGGGATTTTACAGAAGAGAAGTTAAAGGTCTACAAGTATTTGGATGCCAACAATTGTGTTCTGTGTGGTCATGTGCAAGAAATAATGTTCCCCGATTACCAGATTCAAAACTATGTAGTGCAAAAAAACAAGGTTCTGCCGAGCCAAAGACAAGGGTAAAAAGACGGAGCTAATGTTATATAAGGCCTGGGTAATCATCAACAAGCAGAACAACTGCATTCTGACAGCGAACTACACATATACGGCAGACCTAGGGTATGTGGACTTACACATAAAGGTAAAGTTGGTTTTATATTCACACATTCGCACATTCATTTCATTTCATAAAAGTATTTGCAAACTCTAAATAGCGAAATCATATTAGCAGTCAATGACTATCAAAGTACAACATTGTTCACAGTCAAATAAACAGTGTTAATGTTGTTTTCAAGTCAGACTTGCAGGTTATTTCAGACCAAATATTCAAAGTGGCATGGTAAACAATATAGGGAGTGTGTCACAAGTTGTCACTGAATGAATGTGTGAATATAAAACCAACTTTAATAACTTACACTTTCACGTTTCATTCTTAGTATTCAGTGCAGTTTAATTAACCATATGTAACTGTTTTGCCGAAATCATTGCTGCAATCAAAAACGAGTAATGTATATGATTCAGCATAGCCTGAATTTACCTAATATAACATGAGAACTGCAGAGTCCAGCAGTTATAATTAGGTCGTCACTTCATTCAGCTCCCTTTTAGCCAAAGATGTCTGCAGTCGGCATTGAAAGCAGTGTGGTGTATGGTAAAGTTAAGTTTTCTATTTTCGAATTTGGCATCCTACCGCAAAACACCACATGTTTGCTATTTCAGCCAGCCTTTTTTTGCAACCGGGGACCCGTGTGACGTCATGTGTGACGTAGGTTGGTAGTTTGTCTATTCAATGCAGCTTCTGTGCTAGCATGCTACTCCTGACAGGCGCGTGTGTGTAAACGGCTTTTTATCTAGTTTTATGCTTGAGCAACTAAATGAATGCCAAAGTCTATTTAACTGATTATATTTTAATTATATTACAACATCAATGTTGTGAAAGGAACCATATGACAAAAAACGTCACATTAACCGTTAACCGGATGTTTATCAGTATGGGAGTAAACACTAGTGCTGCGTCCTAATCCGCATACCATCCGTCCTAAATAGTATGTGAAAATAGAATTAATATGTCCCAAATCGTAGTATGTAGTATGCCAAAGTATGCCAAAAATTCCCGGATGGTTTACTGTTTCCGGTCAAAATTTTAAGTGTAGAAGCGTCCATGCTCTAACCACTGATATTGCCCACAGTGCATTGCGCGTTGGACGTGAATTTGATAAGAACTACAAAACACGGGTGAAAAGTGTAAACAAACTACAAACATGATGGACGTGCGAGACCAACCGTCAAGCAGAGAGGCTTCAGTAAAGATGTTTGTATGACTGTTAGTGAATATCTAGCCCACTGGAGAATATTTAAATGCTGTTGTCTGTGTTATATTTCATCTGCAACAACAATACTGAACTTATATAAAGACGTGTTTGGACATTACCGTCTGAATGCAGAATTATCTAAAGACCTGAGGAGATTTCTCTGCATCAAAGACTCGTGAGTGGGAGATTATCCTGCTGCTGCTTCTCCAATAAGGTAGGAAATTAAATACGACAGAAATGTGGATGATTGACAGGGCTCTTAACGAAGCAACAAAATGATCTGTTTAACAAGGAAGTAGTATGTCCCAAAGCTTGCACACTCTTCTGTTACACACTTAAAAGTATATATTTGTCCTTCACAAAAAAGTACATACTTTTAGGGTGTAGTATAAGTATACTAATTGGGACGCAGCATAGCTCTGCATATCCGCTTGTTAAGTGTGACGTCACGCGAAGGAGCTTCCGGGTCCAAGTGCTCTATGAAACTAAATGAGGAGACTCATCAAATGGTAATAATAAACGTTTACAAAGCGATGTAATACTTTCGAAACTCACGATCGCAATACATATGTCCATGCCTAATATCTGATGGCCAGAAAGTGATAATTTTTTTATAAATTGTTAAAATTTTGGTATTTGTGATGCAGCAAGCCCAGTGATTGTTGTGTACACTATGACTTTATATGAATAAAACGAATAATGATCATAAACGAATATTTAGTCAATTCAAATGAGTGGCGGCTTGGACCCGGAAACAGTATTACATACGTCACCAACACGTCACCACTTAACAAGCGGATGCCGTCTAGAAGGCTTCTTCCCTGTGGTGCCGTCAGCCAATCAGCTTTGTCGTGATGTCATTTTCCAGTGACTTGAAAATGATTAGTCACATGACATTTGTGACTCATCTCATTGGCTCAAAGTTAGCTTCAGCCCCATGTTACGCTGAGAAATCATGAGTGATTACTGGATTTTAGGCCACTCACAGTTTCTTCACTGAGTGTTTGACGCCAGATGCACACACAAATGTTAAACACTGGCTGATATCACAGATGATCTGATCACCAGCTGGGAAAACAGACGTGTTAAGATGAAAAACTGAGTCCTGAGAAAGAACAAATCTGACAAGGTTAGTGCCATCGAGTCTTAGAAAGTGTTTTGAACATCCATTTTGTTTCAGCATCTACTGTAGCATCTATGTTTTAATGTATTTATTTGTCAGATGCTTTAATCGTTTTATGCATTTTATTATAATACCTGTTTTGAAGATTAATTTAAGAGAATTGCTTAAAGCTGAAACACAAACTAAAAGAATCAATTTAACTTGGGAATAAAAAGCTGAATTTTGTTTTGTCTTTAGGCATAACGTTTGACCGCTGTTGGTATTCAAAGACACAAAGTATTTAAGTATGTTTTTTAAGTATCTGTGTCTTATATATATATACTTTTATTTTCACTTTTAAAGACTTCATTCAAAGATTGTCGTACTTCATATCATACATTTTCATATGATCCAGTCAAGCAAGTCTGCAGCTAACGATTCACTGTTTCAAATTATTAGGTTAGAGGGAGTCTCCAGATAAAGATTCACTGATCCAAATGATCCTAACTAATTGACTAATTAAATAATCCAGTTATTTTAATTAAAATAATCCAGTTATTTTAATTAAAATGATCCAGTCAAGCAAGTGTGCAGTTAACGATTCACTGTTTCAAATTATTCGGTTAGATTAAGCCTCCATCCAATGATTCACTGATTCATCTGGTCTGAGTGACTATCCAGTTACTATTCACTTATTCAAATGATAGAGTGAGTCTCCAGATAATGATTCACTGATCCGAATTATCCAGACAGTGCAAGTGTCAAGTAACTAATTCACTTATTCAAATAATTCAGTTAAAGTGAGTGAATCTCTAATGATTCACTGATTCAGATCATCCAACCCATCACAACCATTGATAGCCTACTAAGGTCACATGTTCCATCATTACAAACATAGTTCGTTGATTTGGCGTTTCCCAAATCCATCGTTCCTGCGAACATTCACAAACTGCGTCGCAAAATTGTATGCTTGCAACTACACCTCTGGAGCTTTAGTTAGAAACATAGTTCCTGGCTGTGTTCTAATCCCACTTATCCACCCTATGCCCTATTCATTTAGAACATTCTAACATTTAAACTTGGAATGATAAAAAAAAAAAACATTAATGTCATCTCTCCTAGGTTGTATTTGCTTTCAAAGTATTTTTACAGTTCAGTTTTAATGATCTTCATGTTTACAAATTATGCTCCCTTCGCAGTGCACTTTAAACAACATTAATGTCATACTGAACACAGCCATGGCTCATAATGAAAGCTATAGGTGAGCTATTATTTAAAAGTAAAATTTACGTTACGTCTCCAAAGCTTGTGAAAACAAAAAACATAGCATACGTTAATGCTTTTAATTTATAGTGGGTTATTTATTAAGTATCTGTACTGTATATGAGATGGGCCTGTTGGTTAGAACATTTCTGTAGTGGTTTGCATGTGTCAGATTGTAAAAGTAGACTTAAAAAAAATGAAATAAACAATATCCTACCTAATAATAATAATAATAATAATAATAAAAATACTCATCATCATCATCGTTATTATAAGATTTTCTTCATTTTGTAATAAATAATAAATATTACATTTCATTTCTTTATAAATCACCTTATTATTTATGTATTTATACATGAGATAAGAATACATGTTAGGCATGGGACAATAACCGTTTTTAAGGTGTAATGCGGTTTGGAAGAGTCAAGGTTTTCATACTGCCAAAATTTTCTCTAATACCGTTCCTAAGGTATGTGTAAGATTTTTTTATTTACATTTTTTTTAACAACAGCATCTCCAGCAGAAAAGATATCCAAAGATGTCATTTTATATTGTAAATAAATCTTTGTTTTTAAAACTAATGAAGACAGCAGACGTCAATGATTCATTTTCATTATTTGGCCTGGCACGTTTACTGCTCCAAAATATTATAAATGTTTCTCAAAACCAAATATATTGTGTTCAAAGGGGAAAAAACTTTGTTTTTTTTACCCAGGCTTTTAAAAAGAATATATTTTAGAGCAGTAAACACAATATCATGAAATGGCAATATTATTATCCAAGGTTATCATACTGACAGAATCTTATACCGGCCCATGCCTAATACATGTTAGCTTTTGTAAGTGATTTTATGTTTCAGAATAGAATGTTCTGTAATGTAATGTTCTCAATAATATTTGTAATGATCACAGGCTCTATATGAGCCGTTTACATATATTTTAATTAATATGTATAGTTATTTTTTAATAAACTAATATTGTTTTTTTTAATGTGTGAGCAAATTGTTTTTTTTCTCTAAAGAAGTAGTTACTCCACCCCGTTTAGAGCATCATTATGGGTGTTTTACGTTATAACTAAAGTGGTTTAAACGATAGATCTGCGACAAAGAAACAGTTGCTTGGGAAACACTGGTCACTACATTGTTCTTTTCCCAAATGCATCGTACTAGTTCAGCTGCAAGTTACGTCGTTGTTTGGGAAAAGCACGCCAGAGTGACTATTCAGTTAATGATTCACTGATTCAGATGATTCGGTTAGATTGAGTCTCCGGATAACTATTCACTTATTCGAATGATCCGGACAGTGAAAAGGTGCGTTCGACATGAAGCACAGCTGCAGCCGGCGATCAACGAGATTAGCCGTGCGGGGGTGGAGTTGAAAACGGAGCTGTCAAGCCAGACACTTCGGGGCTCGAAGTTGCTGCTGTCATGATGACCCATTACATGGCGGGATCATTTATTTATTTGTTTATTTATTGCAATAACAACAAAAGATTTACAGTACACATAAAACAGAATGCAGTCTCTACAAACTAGGCCTATAGTTCATTTTAAACAAGGGAATTATTAATAAAATTTAAGTAGCCTATATAACAAACGCATGAGAAATATGGGGAAAACGAAAGCACATAAAAAGGAAATAAATATCCACAAATAGGCCTATTAAACAAAACAATAAGCACAAATTCTAGGAGTTTAAACATCAGTTTTTGGGCTACTAGATGTTGAATGCTATGTCAATACTGTTCCAGTGCTTGTTTGAATATGCTAAAAAGGGTTTACATTTATTTACATTTATAGATATAAAACTTTTCTATATGTTAATGTAAAACCCAAAACAATATGTTTTGATTAAGTGTTAAACAATGATTATTTTGGATAATAAAAACATTTTTTAAAAAGCACTTTAATCTATAGAGATTAAACAAAAGGACCACAGTAAATGAGCTACACTAAATAGAAAATACCAAGAAAGAGCAGGTACATACATCAATGTCATTTTTAACAATTCTGCATAAAATGGCTTAAGAGGAAATAAAATATTTTATAATCCAATATTTTTATATTTAATAAAATATTTTTTTACTTAATTTGTTGAAAAATCTGTATAGGGGTGTCAGGATCAATGTTAATAATTATTTAATTATAAGTCTGTAAGACTTATTTGAGTTAATATTTGGCCATTCACTAAAGTGTATAATACAGTAGTCTGTATAAAAAAGGCAGAATAAACCTGTTCAAACTATCTAGACATTATGAACAAATTATTTAACAAAAGATGATGCTGCAGTAAAATATGTGTAGTCTTTTAATAAGCATGACGTGTACAAGATAGAGAGGGTATGAACAGTTCATTTTGTTTTGAAACTTGTGAATCTGAATTTGTCCAATAATAAACCCGCAAAACACGTGGTTGTTGTCATGCTGTGAACTTGGCCAATAGTGTAACATCAGTGTCGTCATCGCAGTTCCAGCAGGTGCTCTTCAGGTGCTGCGCGGGCTGACTCAATCGTCTGATCTCGAAGCTCTGTCGTGGTACTTTGATGCCACATGTGACAGTCACATGGCGTCAGCGCAGCATCAATCCGGCCAAAATTTCTAACCGGCATGCACCGCTTTAAAACAGATTACGATCAGTTTGCGCATCGCATTAAGTCGAACACACCTAAAGTGTCAAGTAACCAATTCAGTGATTCAAATAATCCAGTTAGAGTGAAAGTCCATCTAACAATTCACTGATTCAGATCATCCAGTCAGAGTGAGTCTTGAAATAATGATTCAGTGATCCGAATGGTCCAGACAGTGCAAGTGCCAGTTACCAATTCACTGATTTGACTCTTCAGAGTGAGTCTCCAGCAAATGATTCATGATTCAAATAATCTGTTCAGAGTGAGTCTTCAGGTAACAATAATCAATTATTCATCTCATTTGGTCAGAGTGAGTCTCCAGAAAATGATTTACTGATTCAAATGATCTGTTCAGAGTGAGTCTCCGGTTATAGATACATGTATTGGTTATATAGATACACCTACGCTAATGTGTTGGTTAATTTTTGTATTGCACAAATTATTAAATGAATGATCAAGACGCATAAAAATGTGGATGTCGTGGGATTGGAAGGAATTGTTTTGTTGCTTTGGTAAATTGGTGTGCATTTCCTACGTTTAAAATGTGCTCTGGGGGATGTTTATGAGGCGAGATAGTGAAGAGAATTGAAGTTTTAATCTAATATTAGCAGCTGTACGTGCTGTAAGTGCACCTCTGTGTTTAGTGTCTCATTTGATTTTGTGTTGATCTCCTTTATTCTTTCATAAGCAATAATATGTGGCCCTGTGGGTGAAAGATAGCAGAGATATTAAAATCAAGTCACAAACCAATATATTTTCTTTGGAAAATGTGCCCCCACACACACACAAACACTATCAGGGTTCCCTCAGTAATTGTGTCCAATATACCTCACATTAGCAGCTCACCCTACAGCTGTGCTTAGTGCACTTATGGATCCGTATTCCCTCATCTCATCTTTACTGTTGTCCTACAAAACTTTTAAGTTTTAATAAGGAAAAATGAATGGCTCTTTTTTTTCATTAGAAGAGTCCAAATCTTTTTTTGATTACATGGGTAGATATGTTGGTTTTCTAGTTAGTTAGTTAGTTAGTTAGTTAGTTAGTTAGTTAGTTAGTTAGTTAGTTAGTTAGTTAGTTGGTTAGTTAGTTGGTTACTTATTTGGTTACGTAGGAAGCTAGATGCCTAGGTAAATATGTTGGTTTTCTCAGTTAGTTGTTAGTAAGTTAAGTTAGTTGGTTAATTAGTTAGTTAGTTTAGTTGGTTAGTTAGATTTTTTTCATTAGAAGAGTCAAATTTTACCCTAATCTTGCTTAGTCAGTCAGTTAGTTAGTAAGTTATGTTAGTTGGTTAATTGGTTAAATGCTTAATTAGTTAGTTAGTTACATTGGTTGCTAGTTACATAGGTAGATATGTTGGTTTTCTAGTTAGTTGGTTAGTTACATAGGAAGCTAGATATATAGGTAGATAGTTGGTTTTCGGAGTTAGTTAGTAAGTTAAGTTAGTTGGTCAATTAGATAGTTAATTAGTTGGTTAATTGGTTAGTTTATTTCCATTAGAAGAGTCCAATTTTACCCTATTCTTGCTTAGTCAGTCAGTTAGTTAGTAAGTTAAGTCAGTTGGTTAATTGATTAGTTAGTTGGTTAAATAGTTATTTATTGATTTATTTATTTATTTATTTAGTTAGTTAGTTAGTTAGTTAGTTAGTTAGTTAGTTAGTTAGT
>CAIGQZ010032222.1:5582398-5594754 GCA_903798205.1 Danio tinwini | reverse complement strand
TATATATATAGTTTGTGAATGAAAAGACTTGCGTGTACTAGTTCCAGATGCAATCATGAGGCTGTTTTTGCACCAAGTTTGAGATAATCAATCAATCAATCAATCAATCAATCAATCAATCAGAGAACAGGAGAAAGTGCATTAATTCGATCTTAATCTTAATATAGTATATTTAAAAAGTTATAGTATAATACTGAGAGTTAATTTTAAGATCGTGGCTCACCTACAGGATCGCTGAGGCCCACTAGTGGGCTATGGCCCACCGGTTGAGAATCCCTGCCCTACACCATTACACCACCACCACTAGCCTGAACCATTGATACAAGGCAGGATGGATCCATGCTTTTTATGTTGTTGATGCCAAATTCTGAACCCGTGTTGTTGATGCCAAATTCTGAGCCCATCCGCCTCAAGGTTGGATGTGTTGTGTGTTTAGAGATGCTCTTCTGCATACCTCAGTTGCAACAAGTGGTTATTTGAGTTACTGTTGCCTTTCTGTCAGCTGGAAACAGTCTGGCCATTCTCCTCTAACCTCTGGCATCAACAAGGCATTTGCGCTCACAGAACTGCCGCTCACTGGATACTTTCTCTTATTCCAACCATTCTCTGTAAACCCTAAAGAAGGTTGTTCATGAAAATCCCACTAGATCAGCAGTTTTTGAAAAACTCAGACCAGCCCGTCTAGCACCAACAACCATGCCACGTTCAAAGTCACTTTAATCACCTTTCTTCTCCATTCTGATGCTCGGTTTGAACTGCAGCAGATCGTCTTGACGATGTCTAAATGCCTAAATGCATTGAGTTGCTGCCATGTGATTGACTGATTAGAAATTTGTATTGAGGAGTTAGACAGGTGTACCTAATAAAGTGGCCGGTAAGTGTATAATAACTACAAAAGCACAGCAATATTTCTTATATTAGTATGCTTTGTGTTGCACAAAAAAAGAAATGTTTGAAAAGACATAATGGCAAACAAATGATGCCAGAATTGGTTTTAGTGAACTAGCCCTGTTTACTACCCCATGTCCTCATAAACAATCATAAAAGCTCTACAGGCCACACACTATAAGTGTCAAACCTCACTTACTTTATTCATTGTCAAAAGATTCACCTCATCAGAACACAGCAAGAAACCTGATTTAAAGAGGCATGATAAAAATCTAGCTTTTGAAGCAGCCTATTGTTTGAACGGCGGTGAGTGGGATCGGTTCAATCTAAACTTGATAATGGGCGTCAAAGAATAAGCGAAATTACAGTCCAGGGAGGTTTGAAAACCTTAAAATGAACAGAGAAGCTATTTTTGTTCCTCCATCCCTGGCGCTTTGAATCAACCTCAATTAGCCGCGGCTTTCCGCAAACCTGTCAGCTGCTAAGGTGTGATATTTTAATCAGATGCCCGTCCTGGACGAGGATGAGCCGACTGTTGCTTCAGACGCCGACTCAAAGGATAGTGCAGGTTTTTTTGGAGAGGGAGCTGAGCGTTAACGATTCCCAATGTCGGATTTACTCTATAGCTGCACAGCGGCAGAGATCCAGGCAGGTAATTTCCGTTTTAGCCACTAGCCGGTTCGAGCAGGTGGTGTTACAGAAGAGATTAATTTTTTATGAGATTGAGGAGCAATATCCCCCCTCGAGGCCTCAGTCACAACCGTGGAGCTTATTTGGTCGACTAGCACTTTAATCTTAACACATGCTCACCCTGAAACCAGTCCTTGGAACTTGTCATCGCTTCAAACCGGCAAGCGATCAATTCTGGGGAGTCAGGAAGAGAAAAAAAAAAGTGATTTCATGAGAGCGTCGATTCTGTGCCAGTCCATGTTTTTCTAGCCGTAATGACCTGGCATGAATTGGAATAAATAGTATATCCAGAGATTTAAATGAAAAGACTTGCTTAATAATTCAGAACGGTGGCCTAGATTGAAGTTTCATCCTGTCTCTGAGGGCCTGGGAAATATTTGAGTAAAATGCATGCAAATTTGATGGTGTGCTAATATATTCTTGAGCTTAATGGTTCGGTCTTTATGTACAGTACAGAAACACTGGGAAAGAGCACTAGACTCTGTATTCTGATTGGATGTGGTCAATTCAATTCTATTTCTATAGCGCTTTTACAATGTAGAAGTTCTAGTCAATTGAAACTGTGTCAGTCCAGGTTTCAGGGTTGAAGTTCAGGTTAGTTCAGTTCAGTGTGCTTTAATTTAAATTAAACACTGAAGAGCAAATCCATCGCTGCACAGCTCCACAAGACCCAAAACCAAGCAAGCCAGTTCATGGCGCATTTGCTATTTACATGGTGGCCTTTGTAATTGGAAACAAACAAAGTTTCCTGTCTCATAGTGGATTGGTAAAATCGAAACGCTTCACTAGCGAGAAAACAGTTAAACCTCCTCCATTCAGCCTCTTTACTTTCTCTTTACTTTAACTCTTTACTTTTAGGGAGTAAGGAAACGGTGGAAACTCAAGACATCCATTAGCCTACATATTTAATTTCATTCGTTAAGCACAAAGATTTGTTTCAAAACTATCTCTAAATTCAGTTGTAATTTCCAGCAAACGAATAAATAAACAATAATAATAATAATAAATAAACAATAATAATAAAGAGTGGTGATTTGTAAAACAAATATAAGTATGCATATAATAAATAATACTGCTAATAATAATAACATTATACAAATGCAGACTGTCATGAATAAACTGAAAAAGCCCCCCGAGATTAAGGCATGGAGGCAGTGGTTTTTATATTTATGTAGAAAATATTTTTTTTTTATATTTTTATCTTTTATTTTCTTTCCTATGTAAATATATCTGTGTATTGCTGTACATCCTGTGTGTATTGAGCAACGTTTAAGCGTTTGAACCCTCATAGGTGCAAAACTAATGCTGTCTGCACTGGACTTTATGGCTCGTTTCCACTGGCTGGTACAGTATGGGTCGGTACGGGTCACCTTTATTAGGCTTGCATTTCCACTACAAAGGGTACCCTTTTGGTGGGCGTGGTGTACTACAGAGTTTGTGTCAATGTCATTCTCGCTCAAATAAATGTCTACAGTAAAGCCGTACAGATCGTTCAGAAATCATATGAGAAGCACTTCTCACAAAACTTTGCTTTAAACATGTAAATACTTCTGTATAAATGTTCATTACTAACCTTTCTATGAACATAATTTGCTTATAACTGCAGATCAATGACAGTGTGAAATAGCCTACTGTAATGTCTGTAATTATATAAAATAAATAAATGAACATATATGAACACATACAGACCCTTACAGTCTCCGATACGTTACCAATTACAGAGAAAACTACACACAGCATAGATTCAGTCCTTATTTGAGTTCAAAACCAACACGCAAGATATACAGTAGCCCACAGTCAGAGCTAACCTCTGATCGGTGTCTGTAATCTTCAACAGCACGTGTAGCCTCTGTTAGAGAGTAATTCCGTCATTCCAAGTTCATAATAGTCCAAAAGGCGATGATGAACTTGGCAGTTTGTTCATGATTCAGGTCGCTAAAACAATTTGCTCCTGTGTTTTGTCGGGCTTCTCCTTTTTTTCGCGATTCTGTCTTGCGTTTGTTCTTTTCTTTTCTGAACGGATCAGATGTCAAAGACACTTTAATAATCACACACACACACACACACACACACGTTATTATTATCAGCTCAAGAAGTTGGTTATATTGAATATTGACGCGATCGCGAGTTCCCTGGAGAAAGCAAAAACCGCTCGCACTTTTAGACGGTCTTGTAAAACAACAACAGAACACGCCAGATTTTAATCTTCTTGGCTTTGTGGCTGTACATCAAGACAACAACAAGATTTGTTTGAGCTCAGGTCATCCATGGCTCGTTATTATATGCATATAGTTGTCTCGGCTGTCTATTAAAACCATAGCGGTCCCTTTGTTTTCATTCTGGCTAGCTCCACGAGATCGTGATGTATCTCTGTAAACAATCAGCGTTCTGCTGCGTGTGTTTGGTACCCTTTCGAAAGCATGCCGAAAAAGTGGTACGGTACGGTTCGGTTTGGTACTCCTTTTGACAGTGGAAACAGCCATAAAAGCGTAGCGAATCTACCATACTGTACCAGTCAGTGGAAACGAGGCATTAGAGCAGCTTTTTGTTGGTCAATAGTGCGGTCTATTTAAGTTCCTCAAAATAGCGACGCACCAACAATGCACCTTAACACACCTCCTTTATAGACCAGCACACCCATGAGTCCACAAAGTGGAACAAATGGATTTGCTATTTAAACAATGTGGTGCAAAATTTGAAAATTACAGTTGCGCTGGTCTGAAAATAGCAACAAGTCGGGCCAAACACATCTTGCACCTTATTGCGCTGGGTGTATGATAGGACCCTGAATCATTCAAAAACGGGATTGCAGTGACTTTTAAATGTATTATTTCTCCTCTGCGAATAAGAAAGCAGTTCTTCTCACAACCAAGACTTTTCCAGGGTTTTATGAAAGTAGTCTTTTCTGAAAGTTTTATCATATAAAAATAACCATATGCTGCAGAGATTCATTTCCCAATGGCGCAAGCCTTTAAACAGACTCCAGACTGGGTTTTTTATACCTCATTTCTCTCTCTCTCTGACACACACACACACACACACACACATACACAGGTGTTTTCTTTCTCCTTGTCTATTGCTGTATGCCTTTCTTTCTTATTTACCTGCTTCTTTATGTCTTACCCTCTCATCTTGTTCTTGACATTTACTGCTTTGCTTTCTCCATCTCTCTCGGCTGCCGTCCTCTCAGGTGGTAAATATGTTGAGGTGGCAGAGGTCCACTAAGCAGAGGTCAAGAGTGGATATTACAGTTTTTCGCTCTGCAGTGCTCTGGAAAGTGAATGAAAAAGCAAGCCCTGCTGCTTGATTGCCTGAAAATGCCGGAGTGATGTTTCCTCGCACAGCTACAGGAGCTCTGAGATTGAATGCAAGAGTTGGGAATGTGTTTCTGAGGAGAACGTGTAGATTTGTAGAACTGGTATGGTGGTAAATTTCTCTCTCTGATTTAAATTTGTTTTTTGGGGGGTGTTCTGTGTGATGGCAAAGGATAGATGCTTAAGTGTTGCTATTGTTGGTGGCTGCTATGTGATAGCATTGTTAGCATGTCAATAGGATGTTACTGCCATTTTTTATCTTAACATGTCTATATAAAGTTTTAATATTTTAAGTAACAGGGCAACTAATTAGGGCAACTGGATCCATATACAATTTTGTTGCCCATTATCAATTAGGGCTGCACGATTCTGGCTAAAATGAGAATCACAATTTTTTTTGCATAAAATCAAGATCACGATTTTCTCACGATTCTGTAGATTTAAAATAAAGGTTAATATGATTAGGCTATTAGTATTGTTATTCTCAAACATATGGTAAAACAACACTAATAATATTAGGCTTATGTGTAGGTCAACTGTTGGTTAAAATCCTGAATTTTATATAGAATTGGAATGGTGGGCTTGAAGTGCCTTTCAATATGTCCTGTTTGTTAATTCACAGTACACTGATGGCATCAGAATACAACTATTCATAATTCTAAAGTTGAATTATTATGTTTGAGACATGCTTGTCATTTGTCATTATTAGACTATTTTATTTACTGGTAAGATCAGAGGTTTGTCATTATCAGATTCCCTCCTGCATCATATTTAACATTATATAGGCTAGAGTAGTTATACTGACACAGTAATCATTTGTTTTCATGCAAATGCAAATCATACTTCCCGCGCAGCCCTCAAATAGTCGCTCTGTGCAACAAACTGAACGTTATTTACAACTTTATTAGATGTTAGTCACAACCTATGCAGTTTCTGTTAACTGAAGTGAGCATTATTTGCATGCACTCGCGCGTTCTCTGTAGTAAACAAACAGTGCGTCAGCTCACATGTGATTTTGCGGCCACAAATACATCATTACATTAAGACAGAAATGGTGAATTTTGGGGTGAATTGTACCTTATAAATACAGTATGTGACACTTTTATTGCCATTTGGAGGTATCTATGTTGCTGTGAAGACTTGTGCGACCGCCTTTATGCTTCTCTCCTGACCTTGAAAATGTAATTGACTGAATCATAGAAAAGCTGAATTAAGATAGTGTGTAGGGTCGAATCGAGATCGTGATCTTTTTTCGATTAATTGTGCAGCCCTATTATCAATAGGAAAGTAGCAAAGCAACATTGACCAGCTAAGATCAGGCTGGAAATGACTGGAAACCAGCCTGGAAATGGCCAAAACCCCTCTAAAACCAGGCTAGTTGACCAGCTAAAACCAGCCAACCAGCTTAGGCTGGTTTAAGCTGCTTTTTTCAGCAGGGATCCCTTTTTATTTTCACTATTCATTCAGAACAGACCTTTGGGTCACTCGGAAAGCGGTGACATTATACATGTGTGTCTCTTTCTCTTCGCTGATAAGATATACAGCCAGGTACAAAACAATTTGCTATAGCAGACGCCATTCCTGTGTGACTTCATGCGATACTTACGGGTTTCTTCACACTGCAGCCTTGCTTTCGTTTTTAAAATGGAGGCAGTGTGAAATCAGTCTATATTGACTAACAATACTCAAAGTAAAGGATGACAGAATTTTCATTTTTTAGGTAAACGTTCCTTTTAATGTTACTTGCACAAGTTAGTATGTTGCTAGCATGATTTTGCACTCTGCTTGTATTGTATGTTTAGCAGGTTCAAATGCTTCATTGATACCATTTTAGCATGCTGTTAGCATGTTTTAGAACATTGCTTGCATGTAAACACGTTGTTAGTTTCACATTGCTAGCATGTAAAAGTAAACATTGTTAGTCCCTGCTGAAAAAAAACTGCATATGCTGGTAAGGTATGTTTTGATGCTGGTATACTGGTCTTGCTGGTTTCAATGCTGGTTTTGCTGGTCTTGCTGGTCTCACTGGTTTTAATGCTGTTCTTACGCTACTGGTTTTAATGTTGGTCATGCTGGTCTCAATGCTGGTCCTGCTGGTTTTAATGCTGGTCAGGACAAGCACTCAGGCCAGCATGACCAGCATTAAGACCAGCACTAAAACCAGCAAGACCAGCATCGGGACCAGCAAAACCAGCATTGAAACCAGCAAGACCAGCATCGAGACCAGCAAAACCAGCATTGAAACCAGCAGGACCAGCATACCAGCACCAAAACATACCTTGCCAGCATGTTTTTTTAGCAGGGACGTTTCACATGCTAGAGCACTGATGACACTTCACTTTGCTAGCATGTTGCTAACATGTTTTTTGAAGTTTTACCACATTGCTAGCATGGATTAGCCTATTACTGGCATTTGTAATAAGTAGCATGAAGTGTGTGTGAAAATTTGTTTTTGAGTAGACTATTTCTTTAATGTTATTTGAACATTTTAGTGTTGCTAGCATAATTTTAACATTGCTTTTGTGTACTGTATGTTTAGCATGTCCGATTAAATGCTTTGTCGATACCATGTTTTAGCATTCTGTTAGCATATTTTATATTATAGCTAGCATGTAAACACATTGTTAGTTTTACATTGCTAGAGCAATGATGACATTTTGCTACTTTGCTAGCATGTTGCTAACATGTTTTTTTTAGAAGTTTACCACATTGGTAGCATGGATAGCATGTTTAGCCTGTTTAGCAAGTTTGATCAATGCTTCATTAATACCATGTTTTTTAGCATGCTGTTAGCATGTTTGAGAACTGTTAAATAAACTGCTAGATAACTGCTGTAAACAAATAGTGTGATTTATCATTGCTAGAACGTTATTGATGCTTTTCCTAGCATGTTGCTAGCATGTTTTTTTACCACATTGCTATAATGGATTAGCCTATTATTAGCTTTTGCATATAACATGAAGAAATGTTTAAACACGTTTGATGCATGTCAGACAAGCTTCTTCCTAGGACAGTACCCATGAGTATAGATGTTAAGCCAAATAACATCTAGTTTTGTTTTTCAAGGAAGAAGATAAGCACAATTTTCACAATGACATTGAGAGAAGAGACGTGATTGTTCATTTTTCTGTGCTTCATTCCTTGAACTTTTCATTTCCAGCCTATTAATATTTGATGCTCTCATAATATGTTTCTCTTTCTTCCATTCCATCATTTATAATTTCAACCATCCATCTCCAACAAAACCTAACTGACACACACACACACACACACACACACACACACACGCCTGACAGTTTTGATAGCTTGTCCACACGACTGATGCTGACATGAACATGCAGGACAAGAGCAAACAGCAGCCAAGATGCCCCGTGGTTGTGTGTTTTTATCATTCACAGAGTTTTCAGGCAGGAATGTGGGAATGATCCAGACGCTGGCGGCTCTGCCATCTGCAGTATTCATGAGCAAGACACACAGGGAAATCCATCCAGCTGGTAAAGCAGTAAAATCTGAAACATGCTGCAGGAAAAACCAGTTTAAAGAGTTTGAGTTTAAAAGTGTACTAAAGGGTTGCTTCACTCCAAAATGCAAAATCTGTTAGGGGGAGACTGACTGGGGATGGTAAGAGTAACTACACTGTAAAATAAATCAGCATACCATCATCTCAATAATCTCATAAATAAGTGCTCTGAACCATGCTAGCAATGTGGTAAAACGTCTAAAAACATGTTGGCAACATGCTAGCAAAGTAGTGAAGCATCAATAATCATCTTATAAACATTACAAGAACTGGATTCTTTGTTTCCAGTGAGGACTTAGAGCTTACCTGTCAACCCTCCCATTTTACCCGTGATTCTCCCGCAGGCACACATAGGGCTCAACCTGTGCAGTGTACCCTTTTGAGGTCATATCCCTTTATGCCTGGGATATAAAGTGCCCTTCCAAAATAAACGTAAGTGCCCCTCCTACCCCCCGCTCTTCAGTTCTCGATCCTCTCGCTCTTCAGTTCACAATCGCCTCCAAGCCCCCCCCCAAATTGTTCCTGCTCCCACCACCCCCCCCCCCCCCCCCCCCTAGTTACTTCGCATTCTTGCCATGTTGTGCCCTCATCTATTCTGCACATGCCCTTTGGAAAGCCTCTGCACGGGCCTGTTCTCCCATATTTTACAGTTCGATCCCGCTATTATTCCGTAAAGGTATATTTCTCCCGTATTTTCAGTCTTTCTCTGAAGGATGGCAATAAACATTAAAGAGCCAAGCTTTCTTATATGTAACCCATACCGCAGAACCACCAGGGGCCGCCCTGTGCTCTTAAATGTGAGTCTGTTCTGTGCTTTTGCTTTATTTAGGCATGAAAACACTGAAATAAATATAAAAACGGCGAGATTCCCTTTCCTTTTCATTAGAGGTGTCATCAACCCTCCTATGCAATCCTCAAAACATAGTGGTGCGTGACTGTCAGCTGACATGCTCCATAGTGATAAATAGACGCTGCTTCACCAAACAGACTGTGTACACGCGATTTGAAGCGGGGAGAAAGTCTGGGTTTTGGGTCCATGTTTAAACAAACATATACACATAATTAATAATAACATCTAAAAATGTCGATATTGCTGTTTTTTTTTAACACAACTAATTTTGTGATGGTGTCATTAGAAACTGAATTGGAAATGACGTTATTTTAATATTGTCAGTCGTGAACTGAGGTGGGCCGGTATAAGGCTTGAAACTTCAGGGCTGAAAATGAGTCCTACTCTGGCCCTTTTTGTAATATTTATATTATTTGCTAATTAAAACCACCTCATGTGGAACTCTGAATCTGTCTCGTTTCAGAGGCTGATACTGTCCACCGGAGGTCACATTTCAGTTGCGGATGCATGCTTCGAGAGCCTTCCTGACTGAATGAATCAAATATGCTGTTTTTCATGAAGGCAACCCAGTGTGCTGAAATATAATTGGCTAAACTGGCTGGGTTAAAGGGATCAAAACAAAGACAGCGTTCCGGCACATAAAAGTGCAATAACATTTTCAAAGCAGAATATCTGAGTTCAGCATTGTTTTTCAGATAAACAAGAATGTTCACCTAGCATGCTTCTTTAATATCTGCAAACATATAGAAGAGTCAAAAACTTTCATACAGCAGATTTAAGCTTGAAAAGCTTGAAAAAGTGGCTTTTGTTAACATTTTTAATAGTTTTTCAAGAGTTCACACTTAGCTGATGATTGATAATAAAGCGTGTTTGGCATGCTGTCCCGGGAGAGAGCCTTGAGCCCAGGGCTCCCTCCCGTTTGAAGGGCGAGAGGAGAGTTTGAGCTCAGGTGGATCTCAAGAACTCCTCTACTTGTGAACTACTGAGATATATCTGACTAAGAGTTGCCTTAGGGTGCTATCTTTAAGTAGTCAATTTAATGGTGTATGTCTTTGAATAGTGGGAGGAAACCAGAGAACTCAGGGAAAACCCACGCGAAACACGAGGAGAACATGCAAACTCCACAAAAACGCCGACTTGCCCGGAGAGGGCCGAACCAGTAACGTTCTTGCTGTGAGGCAACAGTGCTAGCCACTGGGCCACCGTGCCGCCCTATTAGAGAAGGGGAGGAGTAGGGGTGGAAGGAGGCATTCTTCAAGACAAATATGACTGGAGTAGAAAGCTCTGGTAATTTATAGTGTGTCAGTATTCATGTGATTGGTACAAATATACGGAGCTAATGCGGTACCAGCTGTGTTCAATCTTAAGCACAAAGTGATATATAGTCTGTGTTGGTGTTGTATATTACGCTGCGAAAAACTAATAAACTGCCAGCACATTTTCTGTTATTACAGACTTATTTCTCTATCTATGATTTCTTATACATTATATTATTTTAAACTAATATAATGGGGGGGGGGGGATTGTGTGTGTACTTTGTGTGTGTGTGTGAGAGAGAGAGAGAGAGAGAGAGAGAGATTGTGTGTACTGCATGGTGTGTGTGTGAGAGAGAGAGATTGTGTGTACTGTGTGTGTGTGTTTGTGAGAAGTTGTGTGTTTAGAGTGTGTGTGGGAGAGAGAGATTGTGTGTGTACTAAAATGTCAAAAAAAATCACTTGTTAAACTGTAGAGTTGAATTTTCAACATCAAAAGTCGACAGAGCAGAGATCAACATCCCAAAATGCAATTCACATCCATCAATAAACATAAAACACTTGTAAATCATAAGGAAAATGTTAAATAACAGATTTTTATTTTTACAGTGTATGGCTGCAAAACATATCATTTCAGCATCAATATTGCAACATGTGCATCTGCAATATCAAGAAAATTGAACAACAAGCTATCAAGCAATGCAAATTAGTCACTGGATGAATATGAAAATATATTGAAAATAAATTGACAAATCAAAAAGATTACCCATCACTTAAACAGATTGTTTCACATTTGTTTACTAGTATATTTGACATTTTTCTGCTATTTTTTACTATTCATTAAAAAAACTTCAGTCGTTTAGTCACATCAGGTGTAGGATCGCAGCCAGAAGCTCTTTCCACAAACATAATTAAAGGACACACGCGGACTAAAAACAGGGAAATTACACTTTATCCGTGCCTGCATTGGCAGGTATTGTGTCTTATTAAAGCTCCGGTGATTAAGACATATGAGTCACATTGAAAGGCTCAGCTCCAAAACACAACGAGCCTCCTGTGTAAGTGACATTTTAAGGCATTTTACATGACAAAAATGTTTTCTTCAAAGACATAAACTGGAGTAAACAAAGATTATTAGAGTACATTTGACAATAAAATACAACTTCAGTTTGTTTTAACAACTTAGTTTGATGTTCAATTCAAAGTGTTTCTTGTTATGTGTGCAATAGTCAGGAAAATGTACTAATTTCCAAGAGAAAATAGTTTGAGACATTTTTGTATCTTATAAAGGCAAGGCAATGTAGCACATTTCATACACAATAGTAATTCAGAATACTTTTATAAAAATTATCATATAATTTATTCGGCTTTAGTCCCTTATTTTTCAAGGGTCTCCACAGCGGAAGGAACCACTAACTATTCCAGCATATGTTTTATACAGCGGATGCCCTTCCAGCTGCAACCCAGTGTTGGGAAATACCCATACACACTCATTTACACTCATACACTATGGCCAATTTAATTTATTCAATTCACTTATAGCACATGTCTTTGGACAGTGGGGGAAACCAGAGCACCCGGAGGAAACCCACGCCAACAACATGCAAACTCCACACAGCCATGACTCGAACCAGTGACTTTCTTGCTGAGAGGGGACAGTGCTTACTGCTGAGCCACTGTGCCACACAGAAACACATGTAGTGTGAAATATCAGACGTAGCAGTGTTCATAAAGCAGAGCTGTTGCATTTTAATAATGTTAACACATAATTTTAATAATGTTAACACATAATAAAAATAAATATATATAATAAAAACAAATTATTTCATAAAATATTTTAT
>CAIGQZ010032222.1:5551928-5567398 GCA_903798205.1 Danio tinwini | reverse complement strand
CAAAGGGTTTTCTATTCAATTACACTGGAATTTTTCATTTATAGCAATGCATTTGAATATGGAAGGCTTTCAAAATTTGGTAGGCGGAAAATACATAAAAAAAAATGGTATAGCACCTCTCATCAGTTGGAATACATTAACTTTTGCATAGATTATGGTAGAGACATTTTTCTTTTTTCCTCTGGTTACACACATGTGCAGGAACCACCAAAATTATTTACAGCACCATAGACCACACAGAACCTAAAAGGTACACTTTCAAATTTGAGTTTATAAAAAAAATAAAATACAAAAAGCGCTCTTTTTTTTAGGTTTTTTAAATAACACAGACAACATATACAGTTATTTTGAATACTTTCAATAGTGTTTTATGAAAATTCAAAGGATTTTCTTTAAAATGATACCAAATTTTTGCATTTACACCTCTGCATGTGGATTTGGGAAGCTTTTAAATTTGAGTAGGCAAAATCCAGGCGGAAATCCCAAAATAGCACTAGATTTTAAAGGAATATGGACCTTTTAGGTACACATTTGTACCTTTTCAAAAGGTACCACCCCAGTGACAGCTCACGTACCTTTATTTCTGAGAGTGTATTTACTCTACCTTTGCATGTTCCAAACTTTTAAGGCCCCAGTATACTTCAAATTAGGTTGTTTTTCGGTCTTCGTTTGAGGGCAAAAAGAAGTTTAAAAAGTTTGAATTACGTTATGGTTTTTAGTCATATATCAGACCATTTTTCGGATCAGCCAAAAAGGGAAGGAGACAAATCGTCACCTTGGAGTTATAAGGTTCTATCTCCACTCTAAATGATTTTGAGATATTGAGCTTCAAAGTTTTTGCATTTCATAAACAATACGTGTGTAACAGTTCTCTTTCATACATTAACATGACAGAAACCCTAAATGTACTCTAAATGTAAATGATCAAAGTTCTCTTACATTTGCAGATTGGAGTAAAAAAACACGGTAAATGCAGACAGAACCTTCTAATTCTAAAAAGTCATTTTCCACTTTGAATTATAAGATTCTGTCTAGCAGATCATTCATTAATGCATTACTTTTAAAAAATACAATTAAAAAAATATATAGTTTGGTGTTGTAACAATATGTTGATGCTTGAGAGAGTTACATTTTGGTTTTTATTTATATTTTTAACATTTATTTCATGTTTTAGGATAAATATTTTTTTCTTATTCAAATTGAACATTCAAGGCTGTGCTTAATATTTTGTCCAGTGTAGATGTTAATTTTATCTAATTAATATGTTAATATTTATTAAATGTTATGCTTTATATTATTATTATATTAATTATACTCATTGAATTTTATGCCCCATGAATTATATTATGTATTTGCCCTTCAAGGCTTAATATTAAATGTAAAGACTTTAAAAGAAAACAGACAATGAGCACATGAGTTTTATTAATCCGCTGGTCACGTGTTCTGAACCATGGGTTGTGATCCGTATGAATCATGGATCAACCGTGATCTGTTACACCCTAATGGCCTTATTTTTCATGCACGGCATCTTTTTGACTTGAGACTTCCAGTGACATTCACTTGCATTGATTATTACATGCTAATGTACAAATGAAATCAAAACTATAAAACAAAAACCATATTGATTTTGTGAGCTCACATTGCTAGTTTTGTCGTGATCAATTCATCTGTGCATGTCATTACGAACAAAAAAAAAATTGCCCTTGTTATCTTTTTTTAAAATCTGAAAATGAACTTCCTGTTTGTTTTTAGATAAATTCTCAGATTAGGTCTGTCTGAGGTATTGGGCGGGGCTAATATACTTAAGCACGCCCCTCCAAATGTCAACAAACAGAAATGGAAAGCAGGAGGTGTCTGCCAGGTTGTAATAACTCTCCCCAAACCTTCTTCCAGATCTTTCTGAATGAAACGCCTACTTTACTACATCCAATCAGCTGGCAAGTATAAAAAACAAGCCACGCCCACTGTTTTCTCATTTAATATTCGTTTCTCTATGAACTGCGCATTTTTCAGTCAGTTTATGTGGACTATTATGAGGAATAAGGTCAATACTGTTTCCAAACGTTCCGACACCACTGCGCAGCAAGAGGCAGGGTTTTCAGACCCCACCTGTCTGCTTGAGTGTACTGAAAAACACAACAACAATGGTGGCTGAGAGAGAACAGTTTAATAAATACAGTGCTCAGCATAAATTAGTACACCCCATTTTGAAAATGAATATTTTAATCAATTTCTCGGTGAATATGTCATATATATTAGTGCATTTGAACAAAACAGATTTATTAAGCAGATATATTTATTAAAATAATATTTTTGTCACCAAACATCTTGAAAATAGAAGGATAATACATATAAATTCATGAAAAAAACAATGACAAACTACAAAAATTTAAACAGAATTTTATACATTTTTTGTTTCTCTTGACTTTTGCCCTTTTTAATGTTTTATATTTATTCAATATTTTTCCCTAACATATAATTTGGTACTACTAATTTTGGAAAGTTATTCTAAGTTTGGCTTCAGTACTGCCTAATCTAATGTAAATGCACAAATTCAATATTGTAAATCTTCCAATAGAAAATGTTAATAAAATGAGAGATCTGTGAGGGGTGTATGGGAGAGCGGGGCACAAAGTAACACTTTTTGGTTTTGGTCAAATAATGAACAAAGTAATAGAGTTAGACAAACCATATTTTTTTTAACCAACAACACAAAAGCCTCTCATACAAACGAGCACTGGAATTATGATCACGGGACCAATGGTTTCTGTGCAGTATTCCCAAAAGTGCCAGGAGTAAAAATGTTACTATTTACCCCACCTGCAGGGCAAGTTGTAACAGACAAGGGTTAGTTGTAACACGTGCTTATAAAGGCAGATTTCACACAGTTAGTTTAAATTCAATTTAGTTTAGTTTAAATAGTAGCTGTATTTCTTCAGTAATTAGCTCTTTTTTTTATTCTACATAGCACAGTATGTTTATTTTTTATTTTTTTTTTGTTTGACATTTGAATCTATTTGCATTATTATCCATTTATCCATTATTAAACAATGCATTTATTTGCATTATTATCAATAAAAATATATATATATATTTTTCGATTAAAACAATATTTTCTATCAAAAAAAATTTATATGTAAAATGTTCTCAACATTACACTCAAAATTCAAAAAATTTGTGTTCAACAGTGTGTGGCTTAATTGTTACACCCTGTTACAACTAACCCCGCTGTGTCATGTTTTCCTCAAAACTGGCTAGCAGTCTCTGTGTGTTTTATACATCTTTCAAAATGGTTTCATCTTCTAGCCTAGAAGACGGTGATCACAACAATATAAGATTTTACGTACATACTTTCACCAATTTTTTTATTTTTTTATTTTTTATAAAAAAAAATATCGACTAATAAAAAATACTTTTATGCTGCAAAAATGGTTTCTCCTTTGTTTCTCATCTAAATTTTGCCAAAATTTTTCAATAATTGACAGGAAGACGTCTGCCGACACTGTGGTGAACACCTCAGAAGCATACCATGGTTAACCCTGAGCAAATACCTTAAAACTCTGTGTTAAATTTAACCCTGCGTTACTTTGTGCCCCGCGCTTCCCTACCCTGACTGTATATTTTAACAGCGAAGAGAAAGTGACACAAATTTATACATTCACGTTCTGAATGAATAATGAAAATAAAAAGGGATATTTGACCTCATGTTCAGCTAAGTTAAGGGAAATGGCACTATTTAGCTAACGTTTTCTTTCCCAAACACACATTTTAGATGCTATTCATCAAACTCAAGTTAATGAACTGATTCTTCCAAGATACTAAATTTCAGTACTGAAATAAAAAAAAAAACGCCCATTTCTTGTTAACATTTAAGCGATGTTGATGGCGTTCTTAAACTGCGCTGATTGGCCATAGTGTTCAAGTGCTCAACAGAAATCACTATGATTGGCTGTAAAGGTCATCAGTTCACCAAACTCACCGCTGTTTACTGAGTGCAAACACAGACGAGCGATCCGCTGATGAATCGACTGATCTTAAAACGCTCCAATGTCCATCTATGTGTGTTTTCAATCTGTGAAGAGCGGTGAACTATGGCAAATCAGCTGTGTTTATCAGTGCGCTTAACGGTGCTAAAATGTTAGTGGGAAATGGACATTTTTAAAACTTCAGTACCAGGACAACACTGTTACAGACAACACGAAGATGCGCTACAGAGGACTGCAGTGTTTTATTGCTCACCGGATTACATAGACTGAAGCAGGGAAGCATCCCCACGGTGTTTACCTGCTGCCATGAACTGAAGTCTAGGAGGACACTTCAGCGTATTCCTCTTAAAGAGATTGTGATGTTGTTTGATGCCTAATATGCTTTTAATTGTTTAAATTAAACTGAACTGAATGATATTAATGTTTACACCCTTTCTGCATTTTGAAGTTGCGGCAACAGCTGGAGGTTTATAGTCCACAGCATATTGTTGCAATGTTTACAGTGCTGATCCTACACTTCTGGGTTTCCTCCCACCGCAGCCTCGCTTTCGTGTTTTAAAATGGCGGTCACGTGAAATAAGCATATGGAATGCATTGCAAACAACTAAGGAATGACGTTTCTCTGGATTGTTTTAAGAAGCTTCTTAAGACCAAGCAGCAACCTCCCACTCTCCCTCAACCTCCCGCTCTCCCTCGGGAAGCCAATACGGAAGTAACTAAAACTGCAATTCATCGACTCGCCTTGGGGGGCTAGCTCCAGGAAACCCAAGTGTTTTCTGACTGCATTGGTAAATTGGCCATTTTTACAGCTGATAAAATCATGTTTACAGCCTGGTACAAAAGATGGCTTTGGTGCATATAGCTACGGATACCCTTCATGACAACTGTGAGGGAGGTGAATTTTTTTATAACACATCTGTTTCGTTTTTATTAAGATATATTAAGTCTGCATAATTAAGGGCGTGGCCACTTGAGTGACAGCTATGACTAGCTGGTCACTGTCTTGTCACCTCAGCTGATTCTGGCTGATTAGCTGCTGATCTCGGCATGCACATCGTATTTTCGTTTTAGTTAATGTTTCTTTACACAGTCATTTGCCTTTTGGAATTATTTCCTGCAATCAGATACTATGGCATGCTGTGTGCACTTAATTGTGCTTACAAACCGTTCAAGTTGCCTCCATTTCCCAGGTGAGTGAAATTATATACTTATATACCATCTCTATAAATGTATTTGTTTTATTTAAGGTCATTTATCATTTATAATGTCCTTTAGACCAGTATTGCACTCCAGAATCTGACAGATTGATCAGCTGTAGGCTATAAATACAGTCATCTGAAGTGTTGCCATACAGTGATAGTGCTGGATCTTATAAAAAGCCTTGCATTTACTAACAGACTATATCTGAAGTGTTTGGAAGTAATTCGCGTTTTCCTCCTGTAAAAATAACGTCATAAGAATAATGTTTAATGGCTCAATGTGTTACACCAGTGTTTTTAAAAGTCTAAACACTTTATTGATATAGTGTACAACCAAACACATGTGGTCAGAACACAAACGAGTCACGGGTAATGAAGTATTAAGCGTTCTCCTAAAGTAAAAAGTCTGTCTATCCCAGGTCTAAGCAAAATGCTAAGAGTCAAGCATGCGTCTGTAGCTCCGCTCACTCTCCGCCTCTTTGCCCTTGTTTGGTATCCTGGGATTGGTGCGATGACGCGCAGACAAAATGTCGATGGTTGACCGCTCCTACTTGTAGCTTCTTTTGCAGTGTTCAGAAAACCTATTGGTGACGTCACGGATACTACATCCATATCTTTTGCAGTCTATGCTTAAGACGCATCTTTTTAGCAAAGCGTTTCATTTGTGATTATCACTGTCCTTTATATGCAGTTTGTAATCTTTTGCTTATTGTTTTATCGATTATTGCGATTGGGACTTCTTACTGGGATCTTGTAGAGCTTTGAATTTAAGAAAAGCACATTATAATTATTATTGTTAATGTTGTTATTATTATTATTATTATTATTATTACTATCTTGCAGCACGTTTGAGCTCTCCTGGCCACCGTACGTAATGCATTTGGAAAGTAAATAAGCAGAAAAAGTACATGAAGCGCGAGCAACAGCCAACAGTTAATTAACAGTTTGCTTTTTAACCATGTATGACAGTAATTATACATTTCCAAAAGGACAAAAACTTTATCCTTAGAAGAACAATGTGCATATTTTGATATGAGGGCGCGTGTTTGCTCTCCTTGGTTTGAAGGCTGGCAAAATTAGTCCAGATTGGCTTTATTTGCCAGGCTGTCAGTCAGCTGCTCATTTCCGCCTGATTGAATGTGGCATCTGTTGATTGAGACTGATGCTTAATGTCTGGGCTGTTAGTGCTGCTTCAAAATCACGTCAGAGCCAGCGCTCGCAAGGCAGAAAAATTACGCTTAATATGAAAATCTATACCCGCACGTTGCCAAAGTATCAGAGAAATGGTTGTGCAACACGTGTTTGCAAATGAATACCATCACAATACGTCTAGTGTGGAAGAAATATAGAGATCAATACATGTGCAATACATATGGTTATGCAGCAGGGGGACTATTACAGAAAGACCCTACCTTTAAAATTGTATCTGTTTGGTAACCATTCATTCATTCAGTCATTTTCCTTCGGCTTATTTCAGAGGTTGCCACAGCAGAATGAACCGCCAACTATTCAGCATATGTTTTACACAGCGGATGCCAATCCAGATGCAACCCAGTACTGGGAAACACCCATTTTCAATAATGACATTTACATTAAAATGAACAAAATCTGTTTTGATTGAACTAGAACTACACCAGCGTTCTACCACTGAATCCCTGCCTAAATTGCTGGAATGTTCTAAACTAAACTCAGTGATTCGAGACTCTATTTCAGATGTTGCCACAGCGGAATGAACCACCAACTATTTCAGCATATGTTTTACGCAACGGATGCCATTCCAGCCCAGTACTGGGAAACACCCATACACTCTCACATTCACACACACACACACACACACACACACACACACACACACACACACACTACAGCTTATTCAATTCACCTATACCGCATGTGGGGGAAACCATGGTCATTTTAATTAAGATCACACATTTAGGACACCACATTGTTTAAAATGTAATGACAAAAAGTAAAGACAACAAATATTTGTTGTTGCTTTAACTTGTTTTAATAAGTTAATTAGGTTTCAACTAAATTAAGGTTATACAAAGTTTAACTTTAATATTTTTAGTGTATTTGTTTGGTTTCCTCTGGGTGCTCCTGTTTCCCCCACAGTCCAAAGACGTGCGCTATAGGAGAATTGAATAAACTAAATTGGCCGTAGTGTATGTTTGTGAATGAGTGTGTATGGGTGTTTCTCAGTATTGGGTTGCAGCTGGAAGGGCATCTGCTGTGTAAAACATATGCTGGAATAGTTGGCGGTTCATTTTGCTGTGGCAACCCCTGATAAATAAAGAAACTAAGCTAAAGGAAAACAAATGAATGAATGAATGAAAGAATGAATGAATGAATGATGCATGCTGAGATGACCAGAAAAGTTCATTTGATTCAACATAAATAAGTCATACAGAAAGAATTGTGTTAATGCACCTACTTCTAAAGTTCAAAATGAATAAAATAACTTGAAACATTTTGTCTTTTTGCATCCAATTGTAGAAAATAATATCAATAGTATCATATATCCAGCCTGATCTCACAAGAAAACGTAACTATTTTATGTTTTGTCAGTTTAGTGGCTAATTCGTATGAGTTCAGTCTACTAAAATGTATGATTTTAAAAGGAGGCGTGGCACCCAACTCACCCCTAAACCCAACCGCCATTGCAGGATCAGCAAATCGTACTAAACTGTATGAATGAGATCACACGAATTAGCCACTAAATCAAAACGTTTTGAGTTGCCATGAGATTGTGTTGGTATATCAATAGTATCGGTTTTACATTAATTTTTACATTTGTAATTTTATTTTAATAACTCAACATTTCATCCGAATAGTTAATTGATTTGAGAATGTTGAAAAACAAATAGGCAGAAAATATACAATTAAAAAAGGTGTGAAAATAACTTTTAATCAGAAAATGTAACACAAAAAAAGACAAAAGAAATTGGTTGTTAGAAATTATTTATTAAAACTATTATGTTGTAAAAAATGTTTAAATTTAAAAATTTAAAAACAAAAACATTTTGATTATTAAAGGTGCTGTATGTAAGTTTTTTACTCTTCTAAAAGCATAAAAATACCATAATATATTTGCAGATATTTAAGAAACTAAATGAAACTAACTAAACATTCTTGTTTATCTGAAAAACAATGCTGAAGTCAGATATTCTGCGTGCCAGACATCTGTCGTTGTTTTGGTTCTTTTAACCAGCGCATTGCCAATTTAGCCAATTATATTTCAGCTCCCCGGGTTGCCTTGGTGGAAAACAGCATATTTCATACTTTCAGTCATAAAGGCTCTCAAAGCATGCATATGAGACAGAAATGTGACCACCGGTGGAAAGTAGCAGCCTGCGAAATGAGACATGGATTCAGGGTTCCACATGAAGTGGTTATTAATTAGCAAATAATATAAATATTATGAATGTAAACATTAGGTGAGCAGGTTACATTGTAACACAATGTCCTAACAGCACGCTACCTGACGAGAGTGATAAGCAATTTGGCTGTTTGCACCAGACAAAACATGACAGAACTTTAAATACAGCCATTCAGAAGCACAGAATAGTGCACTTACTGCACTCTAACGAAATGGTAAGGTTTATAATCTAATTAATACATATTAAACCTATTTAACATTATTAAATGTAGATGTTGAATCACTGATATGTGTTGGCTTGCACTGAGTCACAGATCTAAAGTTCAATTTCAAACGGTTTATTTTATTTTCAAGATCTGAGGTGAACTATCTGCTGCTGCTTTTAGTAGTATGGCAATAAATGTCCTGTAAAATGGCATTCAAGCTCACATTGTTGGCATTTAACACTAAATAAAGCACATGAGGTGTACCTGATGTGACCATTGTCATTATATCCTGTTGTTCAGCTGCAAGAAATAAAAGCAGTTTTTTTTTTTAAGTTTTATTTTTGGCATTTTTGCCTTTATTAGACAATAATGACACAGGAAACAAAGTGGTAGAGGGAGAGGGGGGTAGGGTTAGGAAATGTCCTCAAGCCGGGATTCAAACTCAGGACGACCTGACATGCTACAGCACCACATGTTAGGGCGCTAGGCTATTGCGCCAACAGAAGCCATTTCTAAAATAAATTTAAGGTGTTGCTTAAAACAAAAAACTCCTGTTAATATGAAAATATTCCTTCTATCGCACGCTGTTGCTTTTATTCAGAACATGACTCAAATCAGTCTTTAGGCCTGATTGTTTTAACTTCTGATTCTTTGAAACTAAAACATGTTCATTCATTCATTTATTCATTTTCTTTTCAGCTTAGTCCCTTTATTAATCTGGGGTCGCCACAGCGGAATGAACCGCCAACTTATCCAGCATATGTTTAACGTAGCAGATGCCCTTCCAGCTGCAACCCATCACTGGGAAAATGTTCATTTATCTCAAACTAAATATTTAAGTATTCTATTGTTTTGTTTTCTGAAGTAACTGAGGCACAATCTGTAAAGGCTCCACTCTGTTCCACAAAGGGGGCGGGGAATATCGGCTCATTTGCATTTAAAGAGACTCACAGCAAACTTTCAACAAAAAAGAGCATTTACAGTGTGACTTACTATAATATGTGATGTATTTGAAGCTGAAACTTTAGACACGTTTATGGTACAACTGAGGCTAATGTTACCTTTTAAAAAAATCCTGCCTTTAATTATAATTATTCCAACAATTGAAAGTGATTTTGAAGGTGATCCTCAGAGCAGCAGGAGACAAAGAAACGCCCACTGACAGGACAGGGTGTCTAGACACGTTCAGCCGCAGACACACACACACACACACACACACACACAGACACACACACACTGTTTAGTCAAGCTTCTCTCCTCATGCCCACATGGCACCGCAGAGATGCCACTCTGGGTGGCACAGCACACATTCTCTCATCTGTCTGATTGTTTTATGCCTGCCGTCCCATATTTACAGCCTGTCTGAATGTGCTTGTGTGTGTTTGTAAAGGAAACAATGGCTAGAAGGGTGATGCTATGTACAGTGTTTTCGATTTTGCAGTGAGATTTCCTTTTGTAATATATTTAAATTTTGACCTAAAATGGCAGATTTATTTATTTATTTATTTATTTATTTATTTATTTATTTATTTATTTATTTATTTTTTGTTTGTTTGTTTGTTTGTTTGTTTGTTTGTTTGTTGGTTTGTTTGTTTGTTTGTTTGTTTGTTTGTTTGTGATCAACTTTTTTTTATTTTCCAGACATAGACAACATTGAAACAAAATTAAAGTCCACATGAACCAAAGCTGCAACCATTGATTATTATTTTCTCACGCAGTTCATAGAGAAACGTAAGATTAAATTATAAAACAGTGTGTGTGGCTTGTTTTTTCTACTGCGATCTAATTGGATGTAGTAAAGTAGGCATTTCATTTAGAAAGATTGGGAAAAGCGTTTGGGTTGAGTTAAAGAGCCCCTATTCTGGGTTTTTAAAAAATGACCTTCCATGTAGTGTGTAACACAACTTTATGTGAAGTGAAATATCCAGCTAAAGCTTAAATCTGAAAGTGCACCGTGTTTAGAACTATTGATTCATCTATAAAAGAGTTGACTCATAGTGGTGTGAATGAATCGTCGTGATAACGAGTCTTTAGCCGTTTCGGTGTGATGTTGATACGTAACTCAAGCCCCGCCTATTTGTTGCGCACTCAGACACAGGAAAATTAACCCCCCGGCCCCGCCCACAAACACAGTGGCAAAGTAAAAGAGGAGGACAAACACTATAGCAGATCCCGGTTAAATCATGTCTCGAAGATGCTGTGCTCTGAAGTGTGTGGGAAAGTTAGTATTATTTTCCCTATCCAAACATAAGGCTGTGAAGAGTTAGTTGTTGGAGTTTATTTTTTAGCAAAAATACCTCTGCATTATAGTCACTTTCTGACGAGTGCTTCAGCAATCTACACGCTTGCAACGAGGGATTCATCGGCCGTTTGTTAAGGCAAGGATCAAAAAAGACTATTGATGTATGGGACTTTATCAGAGCTTGACAGGAACTTTATACAGTACACAGTTCATGGATCAGTTCCTTCCTCCATTTCACAAGTGTAAGTGTGATTAAAATGGTTGCCTCCTTGTTTTCTCTAGCTTGCAAATTATGTATTTAATTGTGTTTTGTTACTTGTAACTGTTCCACATGGCTTGTACTGTATCTGATTAAATCTTTAAATTCACATTTCGCATCTAAAACCACTTTAAAAACGCCATGCTTGCTGCTTGGTTTACGGATTTAAATGCATTGTGAGCTTGCGATCCTCTGCCGTTTGTCATTGCTATGGCCATTGTCAGCTGTTGCTACACACGTGCGGCGGTCAAGTTTCAAAATAGTTCTGCTTTTGCCACTCTTATTATTACATGGATGCAGGGCCGGCGCGTCCATAGAGGCGACCTAGGCGGCCGCCTAGAGCGGCATAATAATGAGGGCGGCAAACGCGCCCCGCCGCCTAACCCAACGTACTGACTTTTATCCACAACATCAACAGAACACTTGCATAATAGGGGTCTGGCATAATAGTGATGGTGGCAAACGCTCCCCGCCGCCCAACCCAACATACTGACTCATCTGCAACATCAACCCCCCCCCCCCCCCCCCCCCCTCCCGTCGTTACTTACTCAACTGGTCAAGTTCGTTTTCACTTTTAGGTTGAGGGCGGCATGCTAGTCCATTGCCTAGAGCGGCAGTTCAGCTTGCTCCTGCCCTGCATGGATGCACCACAAAACTAGCAATGTGAGCTAACATAAACAATATGACTAGTGTTGATTTCATGTGTACTTTAAAACAGTGGTCCCCAACCTTTTTATCACTGCGGACTGGTCAACCCTTGGCAATTTAAGCATGGCCCGGTGGGGGGATACAATAATTTGTAGGTTGCTAGGCGATCATCAACCGTTTTCTCAGAAGATGAGAAGCTGAAAAAAAACATTGCTGCAAGACGTTTTATTTATGGAGAAAATGACAAAGCACTGCGGTGTTTGGGTGTTCGTGTTTGTCTGAGATGATTAGTCTACCAAAATGTGTATTCCATACAAGCTGAAGCCGACTAGTCAGTTCTTGTCACGTGACTCTGTGCGCTTAGGCATTCATTCAACTTTGTGTGTCTGAAAGGCGCAAACGCGTTACACCACTTGAGCATGCAAGCTGCACACCTCAATTGGAAATAATGAACTTGTGCGAAATCTAAAAAAGACGCAATATGTGAATGGTGCCTAAAAGGCTGGAGTCATTTGCGATCTACAGCAGTTAATCTTCTTGCACAGACATGCTGGATTCACCTGATTTGTTGACAAATGGGTTGTGAATCCATTACTTCGCAGGTCCTTCAATGGGCCTTTTGCCCTTTGCAAAGACACCTTTCAATGGTTTTTTACTCATTTTGCTGCTTGTGGGTTAAATTTGGGCGCTCAAGTGATCGAGATGTAAGCGATTTATTAATAAATTTTCCTTCAGCTTAGTGTCTAATGGCCCATTTCCACTGAGTGGTATGGTTTGGTTCAGTACGCTTTTATGGCCGTCTCCACTGTTAAAAGGTACCTAAAAGTAAACTGTATCGTATCACTTTTTGAGTACCCTTTGCAAAGGGAACCTAGCACGACAAAAGGGTACCAAAAGGCGGAGCTAGACGCGCAGCTGAATGCTGTTGGTTTGCCGAGAAACATCACTCGTGCATACACAAGCGGAGAATAAAAACAAAGAAAGAGCCATTTTTAAATACACAGCCGAGACATTACATTGTAATGCTATATACATATAATAACGAGCCATGGTTGACCCAAGCTCAAACAAATCTTTGGGCGCTCAATTGAACGAGATGTAAGCGAGAGAAAACAATCATTTTAAAAAATAAAAGATTTCTTAAAATAAAAGATCATTCAGACTCAGATAATAAATCAGAAATGATTAATGATTTCTTGTGCACCCTGGTACCAATTGATCCACGAACCGGTATTTATAAATATATAAATAACCCTTCTGCACTGTTCAAATTTACTACCTTTTCGTTTTGTTCAGGATGAAAACATCCACTGAATTAAACTGCTGTAAAAAGGCATCAGAGAAATGTTTTTTGCATAAATCTGTAAATAAACCTCAGTCCTGATTTTAACTTTCTTGAATTGACAAATTCATAAATGATGTCACTGATTTGGTAAAAAAAAACACACACAAAATGATGCATTTTCAGTAAAAACATTATTGTGAGTTGCATTTTTTATACCTTTTATCAGTCTTGGACATGTGAAATGTTAGTAGCAGCATTGCCCTTGATACATTCTCAGTTTTTGTGCAACATGAAACTTTCATTTATTCCTCTCTAATTTATTGTTTGTGGCTGTTTTTGCCCCATTGACTTCAATTATGACCACATTTTGTTTGATTACAAAACCATGACAGCATATAATTATGCATTTTTCATTGTTGGTGGTTTTCCCTGTTGGGAAGAGGTAAAATAGGTCATTTTTTTATGGCTGACCATCAGTTGGCACCATTAAAGGGTCACGAAACACATTTGAGATGTTGACAGTCATATATGTGTCCCATGCTGCTAAAAACACTATTAGGACACACACTTTTGCACTAAAAAGTGAAAATTGGTTGTTTTTGCGTTGTTTCGAGCAAATTCGTTCTTCCGGTTTGATAATAAATTTTGAAGCTGTGTCACGGTGATGAGATACTTGTGTAAATTCCAGCATGGAGACTGGATGTCTGTACCTGCGAGTACAACGTGACGTCTTTGAGTTTTTATCACTGATTTATGAGAAAGACTTAGTTCGAAGCAATCAGCGCGCTCTATTGTGAATTAGGTGCAACTTCATTAATATGCATGATAGCTTCGAAGACTGTTTACCTGTTACAATGTTCAGATGGGAGAGAGATGCCATGTTGTGTTGCCAACCATAATTAAAACAAATGGAAGAAGAATTGTTCGGAAACATGGGTCGTCAGTGTTGTGTTTATAAATGTGCCACAACAAAGGTTTTGTTTCCATTTCCCCATGATGTGAGCATAGCTTGTGTGTGGTTCCACATGTGTGGATTACAGTGGTCTGCTAACATGCAACAAAAATGCGTTTGTAAGGAACATTTTTTACCCGAGAGCTTTTCACATTTGGAAATGGTGAAATCCGGATTTGCTGCTTGTCTTCTTTTAAAAAAGATGCGGTTCCAGTTGGTGTTGATTGACCTGTCTCTACGGAGTTGGTAAGTGTGTGATCAGTGTTCTTTGTTAGTATCGTCAGCAGTGCTCTTTCAGTTTTTAAAGACATACCTTAGTCAAAATGATTTAGCCACTAAGTTTACAGTAATATCAATATTATGGACTTAAAGATCCACTGTAAATGCTGCTCTCCGAATGTAAACACCTTAATCAAGCTATTACCATCATGTAGGATTTTCACTGTGTATGAATTTCGCCGCATTTTGTGACAGGATAGTCTACACACACGGCTGTTTGACACTATTCTCTGCACCCTACAAAGTCTTTGCATCTACCAAGAAATGTGGAGGGATTTTTTTCTCCCATACAGTGTGTGGTATCAAATTCAGACTACACTCTTCCACAAGTTCCTCGCATCTAATATCTCGTTTGTCAGGAGGGCATGCATGCAATGTTCCTAAATGAAAGTGAAAGTGCCAAACTGCAGTTAAAGTTGACAAGCTAAGAATAAAACACCAGAAATTACATGAAACTCTGGAGGAAATGTGGATAGCGCGGTGACGCGATGATGTTAATTGAATTATGTGCTATAAAATGTAAGACTGGATCATGAAAGGAACATTCAAAAAGCAACTCATGTAAACACCTGAATCATATTATTGTCTTATTCAGATTAAGCTAAATATTTTGATTACTGATGTTTATGTAAACGTAGTCACTGTCTATCTCCCCTGCGTCTGTGTTTGTGTTGCCACTGTAAAAATCAGCGCATGTACGTACTAAAACTCCCCTTTTCATGCAACCTTTGTGACCTGTGCGCACTAACCTTGATATGTCTGAGAAAGTCAAAATAGCATCTCATTTCTCAGAACTACATGGAGTAAACATAAACAAAGACTGCGTATTTTATGCACGGCTGCCTTTTTTCCTCATTAGTGTATTCTATACTCTGCTAAAATCCACCAAATAATTTTTAATAAAACTTCCTGATCATTAAATGCTTTATGTTATATTACTATTCCTTATATGCTAATGCCAACATTGCTTTGAAGGAAAAATCTAACCGTGTGTGTGTGTGTGTGTGTGTGTGTGTGTGTGTGTGTGTGTGTGTG
>CAIGQZ010032222.1:5532292-5551918 GCA_903798205.1 Danio tinwini | reverse complement strand
TGTGTGTGTGTGTGTGTGTGTGTGTGTGTGTGTGTGTGTGTGTGTGTTTCTCTCCCAATAATTTTAATTACAAAGAGTGTGATTATGAAAGATTGAAGGTTTTTTTCTCTCCTCAGTTCTGGGAAAATCACTCCTGTAATTACTTTCTTGAGAAGGTCAAATCTCTATGACTGAAGGGAAGCAGCAACATTTTGCACGCTCTTGTATGCAGATTTGCAGCTGTGTTTACGCGTTCGATGGCCTATAGGCTTAAGCTGAAGATATGGAGAGAAACTACAGTATATGCTGCAGCTTCATAAAGAAGTTGTTCATGTTTGTTTTGGTGGCTTGATCCTAAAATGATTTAGATTCCATTGATAGATTACTAAATGCTTTTGGTGTCAAACTGCTGCATTTGTGTAATTGTAGCTTGCTATTTATCGACAGTAATTCAGTGAGATTTGAGCAGTTTTGAGGTCAAACTGGTCCAAATAAAGCAGATTTGCTTCCTACCTACGAGCTGTCAACCTGCTCTGACTGTCCACCATCTCATTATATTCTACCTCAGACTGATTTTTACATCACAGCTACACTTGACTTACTGTCAAGCAATAGTTCAGCCAAAAAAATGTGTCACTTTAAACAGAAAAGATGTTATTGGAAGACAACATTAGAAACACAAAAATATATTAGTTTATACAGTATTGACTGTAGCTAGTTTGGGGGATAATTTATTCTGTCTGTAAGTGTACCAAAAAATATTAATTAATACATTTTCCTTCAGATTAGTCTTTATTGGCCAATTTCCACTGAGTGGTACGGTACAGCACAAGATATTGGTTTACAGAGAAACATCACTCGTGCATACACAAGCGGAGAATAAAAACAAAGAAAGCACCATTTTTAAATACACAGCCGAGACATTACATTGTAATATTATATACATATAATAACGAGCCATGGTTGACCCGAGCTCAAACAAACCTTGTCGTTGTCTTGATGTACAGCCACAAAGCCAAAAAGAACCAAATCTGCCTTGTTCTGTTTTTGTTAAACAAGGCCGTCTAAGAGTGCGAGCGGTTTCACTATCTCCAAGGAAATCGCAATTGCTTGCTGCGCGTCTATATTTAAAATAAACTTCTTGAGCTGATGGTAATAACATGCGCGTTATTATTAAAATGCTTCTGATATCCGATCCTTTCAGAAAAATGCGAGAGTGACGCGAAAAAAAAACAAAGGAGAATCCGGAAAAAACAAAGGAACAAATTATTTTTTTCACCAACCTAAACCATGAACAAACTGCCATGTTTATCATCACCTTTTGGACTATAATGAACCCGGAACGACAGAGTTACTTTCTAACAGAGGTTACATGTGCTGGTGAAGATTACAGACACAGATCAGAGGTTAGCTTTGACTGTGGACTATGTTGCGTGTTGTTTTTGAACCAAAATAAGGACTAAATGTATGCTGTGTGTAGTTTGTCTGTAAGTGGTAACATATCGGAGACTGTAAGGGTCTGTATGTGTTCATATATGCTGCATTTATTTATTTATTTTATATAATTACAGACGTTACAGTGGGCTATTTTGCAATGTCATTGATCTGCAGTTATTATCAAATCATGTTCATAGAAAAGTTAGTAATGAATATTTATACACAAGTATTTATTTGTACAAAGCATCTGTTTTGTGAGAAGTGCTTCTCATATGATATGTGACCCGTACAGCTTTACTTTGAGCGAGATTTCCTCGAGCGAGAATGATGTCGACTGAAACTTTCTGTCGTACACCACTCCCACCAAAAGGGTACCCTTGGTACCCTTTAGGCCAGGGGTCACCAATCTCTGTCCTGGAGGGCCAGTGTCCCTGTAGGGTTTAGCTCCAGCTTGCCTCAACACACCTGCCTGGGTGTTTCAAGTGTAACTAGTAGGGCAGTGTATTGGCAAGGGCCTCACGATGCGATACATATCACGATACAATATATCATGATTTATCGCGATACAATAAATATTGTGATATATTGCAATAGTTTGTATTAGTATGTGTGTCACATTATATTGGCAACTTGATAAAGTCGGCAGACAAACTAAAATTCCAATTAAAATTATTTTCCATCCATTCCAATTCACTAAAACTGCACAGTGTGATTGAACAGAGAACTATGTATATTGCAAATCTTACAAATGGCATTTATTTTTTGTCTAATTCAGTACTCTCTGGTATAGCGTTTAGGGTTGGGCTATCTTGACCAATTTGGCATCGTACAATGTCTAATGTGAAACATTGCGATGGACCATGGCATCGTCGTCATAGGCACCAGTGAATTTATTATTTATGAATAATTAATAAATTCATAACAAATTTAATTATTTGTAGCCTACCGTTTCAACTACCTGACCCGCATGACCTTTGTTTTACTCAGAACCAAATCATAAATAAATAAAGATAAGTTACACACAGATTACCACCTGTCAATCACTTTTTTCCGCAGGACTCTGGCATGACTAGGCAGAGTGAACTGTGCCGCTATGGCGTCCACACACTTGCTTGGTAAAAAAGCTGCACAAACAACAGAAACCAACCAACAGTATCTGAGGTTTTCACTAAAATTACTGAGCACAAGCATGAAAGTGAAAGACTGAAGCAGTGTACTGACGCTGTGACACGTTACCTGAGAGAATCAAAAGACTGAAGAGTCGTTAGATAGAGACCAGAATAATTAAATATCACGTTTAACAACTTATAGTGAGACGCGATCCAGCGGTACATCCTTGATAAACTGTCCGGCATGCACTGTTCTCTGGAGCTCAGACGAGCGCATGACAGTGCGTGTGTGTGTGTGTGTGTGTGTCTGTGTCTGTGTGTTTATGTGGCTGGCTGTGGCTGTGTCTGTGTGTGTGTGTGTGTGGTCACGTGATGTGTGTTTTCAGCAGACGGAGGGCCGTTCAGAAATGCTAGATGAAACGCCAGTGTGGACGTGGATCATTCTCATTCTATAATGCCATTTTAAAACTAAGCTGTATCAGTGTAAATGGGGCCTGAGTGTTTATTTTTCACGAGCGGGTTTGCAACGGGGGCAGGGCGGAGGATTGGCGATGCTGCCTCAGCAGCATCATGATGTCTATAGGCCATCGGCAATGGACGATGGCATCGTCTATCGACCCAACCCTAATAGCATTAAAACCAAAGTGCAGCCACACGTCAGCTCTAAAAGCTGGAGGCACCTTTATATTTTCCGCCATGCTCACTCTTGCTTACTTCTGATATAAATAATAACTAGTAAGAACATGATTAGCTTGTTCAGGTGTGTTTGATTAGGGTTGGAGCTAAAATCTGTACGACACCGGCCCTCCAGGAACAAGTTTGGTGACCACTGCTTTAGGCAGTGGAAAAGCAAGCCTGATAAAGGTGACCCGTACTGTACTGTACTGTACCAGTCAGTGGAAACAGGCCATATTTCAGATGTTGCCACAGCAGAATATACCATCTGTATATACCAACATCTCAAACCATTTGAGGAAACAGATTGCTACAAACCATTTGAGTTAAAAAAACGAATCTATATGAGTACTGTCAACTTACTACATTTGTTAATACCTATTAACAAATATGTTACTACATATTTAATTACCTCATTACCTTCAACACTGAGTTCAAAACTCTTTTCAAATGAGTCGAACTAACTTTCAGTAAATTGAGTTAACTACACTCATTTCATTTGATAAAGTTGACAGTTGGGTTTTACAGTGTATATATATATATATATATATTTAACACCACCCACATTCTATCTCTAACATTGTAATATATGTAATTAATTACTATTTGCTAAGTTAAATAAATAAGACAAAAGACAACTTGTGTTGTGTGGCCAGAAATAAAATATATATACATGTTACTTTTTTTTTTTTTTTTTTTTGGAGACATTTCATTTGTTTTGTGCCATTTATTTAAGTAAGTAATAGTAATTAATTGTACGTTAAGGTAATTAATTGTTATATGGTTAAGGTTAGAATGTGGGTTAAGTTTGGGGTTAGTTACATGCAACTATGCATAATTAATTGTAATTATTATAGTACATGAAAGTAAGGTGTACCAAGATCACCTTTAATGACCTCATAAAATTTTATCTTATTTTATCTGTATCTTATTTTTATTTATCATGTCTTTTAAAATATGTAAGATTATATTTCTGAACTGAACATTGTTGGTGTATAACTGTTGGTGTCAATATCTGTTTATCTGTGATATAAATGAAAAATGTACATTTGAACACAAGACAAACTACACTACCTAACAAAAGTCTTGTCACCTATCCAACAAATAATAACCTGACTTCTAGTTGATCATTTGGTATCAGAAGTGGCTTATATGAAAGCCAAAGGCCTCTAGATTACGTTTACTTTACCAAAATAAAATATGATCATGTCTTGATTTTTAATGATTTAATTAGGACAGTAAGGTCTGACTTTGCTTAGACAAGTCTTGTCACTTAACAGAAATAATGTCCAGTATAGAATATGAAGTCATGGTGCAGTGGAAAAAGAATGAATATTGTGTATGACTCCCATGAGCTAGGAGGACTGCATCCATACATCTCTGCAATGACTCAAATAACTTATTAATAACATCATCTGGAATGGCAAAGAAAGCATTCTTGCAGGACTCCCAGAGCTTATCAAGATTCTTTGGATTCATCGTCAATGCCTCCTCCTTCATCTTACCCCAGACATGCTCAATAATATTCAGGTATGGTGACTGGGCTGGACAATCTTTGAGCACCTTGCTTTCTGGAACTTTGATGTGGAGGCTGAAGTATGAGGAGCAGCGCTATCCTGCTAAAGAATTTGCCTCTCCTGTGGTTTGTAATGTAATGGGCGCCACAAATGTCATGATACCTCAGGCTGTTGATGTTGCCATCCACTCTGCAGATCTCTCGCACGCCCCCATACTGAATGTAACCCCAATCCATGATTTTTCCTTCACCAAACTTGACAGATTTCTGTGAGAATCTTGGGTCCATGTGGGTTCCAGTAGGTCTTCTGCAGTATTTGTGATGATTGGGATGCAGTCCAACAGATGATTCATCTGAAAAATCTACCTTTAGCCACTTTTCCAAATGATCAACTAGAAGTCAAGTTATTATTTGTTGCTCTTACAACTGGGATCGACGACAAGACTTTTGTCAGGTAGTGTATGTGCAGAATGTGTTGTAGCCTATACTGTATATAATGTACAGTATAATGTATGCTCAACAAAACAAACACTCACTCTACTACAGTACAAATATAGCTTATTCGATCACAGGAGGAGGGTGAACATGTTTATCGCTGTTTTCGTTCAGTCCCTTTGAGACAGACTTGATGAGTGTCAACAGCTCCACCAGCGCTCTAAACCTGCCTAATTTACACACCTTCACTTTTGCTCTCTTTGCTCTTCCTGTAAAAAGACTTGCACATCCCAGCGGAGCTTCTGCTTCTGTCGAACATAAATAAACGAGTAAACTCTAAAGCGTGTGTTTTCTCAAAGGCACCTCATCATATAGATCGAGGGCTGATGCACACTGACAGAAAGTTGACAAATTGTGTGTTTTATGACAGACAGCTCACGTTTTTATGCAATGCTATGAAAAAATTAGGAGGCCACTTGACAATTGTTAGGTTTTTTAGGATTTACAATCTATTAATGTTTGAGTAAAATTAAAGAGCCCCATTTGTACATTAAAAAGGGTCATATTTTGACTTTAAGGGTCTCCAACAGGCTGATATGCGTGCAAGGTCAATAAACACTTTCATTGTCTAATAATATGCATTTATTTTTACCTAATTATCCCAGTGACTCCCATACGGTATGATTTGTTCACCGATTTATTTGTTCCCAAACCCCTTCTAAGCGGGATGCTAATCTGCACTGATTGGACCAATGACTGTCTGTTGCGATTGGTCGACAGCATTCAGTGCGAGACAGAGTTGTAGCGAAATTAGCTCAGTTTATGAATATTATTGATCAATAATAACGAGTTAATATTAATTATTAATATTCTGAATTAACTTATAGTTAATTTGACTAAATAAAAATAGCAATGACTTTGCCCGCTCATCTGAGCGGACTGTAATTATTTATTTATTTATAACGGGAATTATAACTACTTCTTGTGAAGTAGATTAATCATTTACAAGTTTGGTAAACTTAAATCAGCTTGTAGTGAAATCTAGTATTCAAGTGATCTTTTCTGTGAGGCAAAATAAAGACAATCCAAAGTGGTTATAGCGTGATTTATTTGACTAGTCTAACATATAACAAACAAACAAAAAACGTAGAAAAGAAAGCAAGCGAGGAAGTAAGAGTTTAGACAAAAGAATTGCAATTCTCGCTCAGTTCCACGCAGCTATTAAGGACCACCAAGATTATAAACACCTTTTTGTAAAGGGGCACAGCTTTAACGCACAACTAAATACCTGGATTTAGTGGGTCTCTTTCCCTCGCGCAATTTTCTCTGATGCGTGGAAGACGGAGTCCTTTTAGCAGTAGTTTCTTGATGCGTGGAGTTTTGCGACGCAGATCGAAAGATGTGCGAGGCGCAAACTTTAAACTGAGTTTAATTTGCCGGAAAATAAGAAAATGTGGACTCAGGTGAGTCACGTGGGTACAGAAACTAGGTTTGCCCCCTTAGGGGCTTTCCTGTGGAGACTTTCTCTTCGGAACCCGTCTGCTGGACCTTTCTGGAGAGAGAATGGGTTTTAAACTATGGATCAAGTCACACCTATTTTCTACTGACTGACCAATGGTTTCATGGCAAAGTTTTGAGCAGGAGATTTTCTTTGTCTGTGGACCGCTCGTATGCATAATGAGGATCCTCCCGAAACCTACGAATGGACTTTCGGGAGGAATGGAATTCTGAGCATTAAACTCTGAGCATTAAAGAATGCAAGCCGTATAAGCTATTATCATATACTCAGCATTACGTGTTGTAAAATAGCAGGAGAAACGTAATGATGCTAAACACAACACTCGAAACACACATTATGGCCCGTTTTCACTGAGTGGTTTGGTACGGTTCGGTTCGGTACGCTTTTATGGCCGTTTCCACTGTCAAAAGCGTACCGAACCGTACCATACCACTTTTTCGGCACCCTTTCGAAAGAATACCAAAGACGAGAAAGGGTACCAAAAGGTGGAGCTACACGCACAGCTGAACGATGATTGGTTTACAGAGATACGTCACGATCTCCTGGAGCTAGCCAGAATCAAAACAATGGAGCCGCCATGTTTTTAAATACACAGCCGAGACAACTATATGCATATAATAAAGATCCATGGATGACCCGGGCTCAAAACAAACCTTCTTGATCAACAGCCACAAAGCCAAGAATCTGCCGTGTCCTGTTGTTGTTTTATGAGGCTGTCTAAAAGTCGTAAAGTGCGAGCGATTTTTGCTTTCTCCAGGGAGCTCACGATCGCGTCTAGATTTAATATAACAAACTTTTTAAGCTGATGACAATAACGTGTGTGATTAATGAAGCGTCTTTGACATCCGATCCATTCAGAAAGAAGAGGGCAAACGCGAGAGTGAAGCGCGGAAAAAAGGAGAAGCCCAACAAAACACAGGAGCAAATAGTTTCAGCAACCTGAACAATCTGCCATGAACAAATCATGAACAAACTGCCATGTTTATCATGACCTTTTGGACTATTATGAACTGGGAATGACAGAATTACTCTCTAACAGAGGCTACATGTGCTGGTGAAGATTACAGACACAGATGAGAGGTTAGCTCTGACTGTGGGCTACTGTATATGTTGCGTGTTGTTTTTGAACTCAAATAAGGACTAAATGTTTGCTGTGTGTAGTTTATCTGTAAGTGGTAACATATCGGAGACTGTAAGGCTCTGTATGTGTTCATATATGTTGCATTTATTTATTTATTTTATATAATTCAGACGTTACAGTAGGCTGTAAAACTGTCACACTGTCATTGATCTGCAGTTATAATCAAATCATGTTCATAGAAATGTTAGTAATAAACATTTATAAACAAGTATTAATATGTTTAAAGCATCTGTTTTGTTAGAAGAGCTTCTCATATAATGTGAACGAACTGTACAGCTTTACTGTAGACATTTATTCGAGCGAGAATGGCATAGACTAAAACTCTCTGTAGTACACCACGCCCACCAAAAGGGTACCCTTTGTAGTGGAAACGCAAGCCTGATAAAGGTGACCCGTACCGACCCGAACCGTACAGTACTGTACCACTCAGTGGAAACGAGCCATTAGATAGCATGTAGGCATTTCTATACTATAAAAGATTAAAAAAAGGACTTCATTAGTGCATGCATATACTATTTTAACTACTTTAGCTATAGGGCAGAGCATATAGATTACAAACACACATTACATATCATTTGGAGTGAGTTTTTGAGTTCTAATTGTGTGTGTGTGTGTGTGTGTGTGTGTGTGTGTGTGTGTGTGTGTGTGTGTGTGTGTGGGTGTCGAAAAAGGTGGGCTTTTTCCTTTGGAATGTCTTGGGTTGCAAAGATGTTCACAAGGGAGGTTTCTCCCTTCTGTCCTGTCTGTAATACAGATTATGGACAAAAGAATGGATCCCCAGGGCCAACCAAGCAACTTGGGCAAACACAAAATGTCATGCACACATTCTCTACCACTAGACACTCTGGCACCTACGGTCATGAATGTCACACCAGTAAGAAATATAGTATTAAAGGGGGAATCCAGTTCATCAGCTGCGGCCCATATGCAACAGAGTGAAAATGCTCACCACGGCTTATCAACAATATTGAAGTAGTCAGAGTGCAGAGTGTGTGTGTACACACTGTTTTTCCCGGGAGTCTCCTGTATTTCAGACCCATCTCCCAGCCACCAACCTATTTTGTTGTTTGTCCCAGAAATCTCCCGTAATTTCAACAACCCCCCACCCTCGGTCCTCAGCATTTTGCTACAGTCTGTGAAACCCTCAGGTCGCCAACATTGGTATAGGATCCGATCGCAGCATCCGCCCTAAACACGCTTCATAGTAGTTACTAACTTCACAGTAAACAGTACCCAGTTTTTAACAGTGTTAATCAGACACCTCACCCCCGAACCTGATCTGTAAACAAAGCAGCACACATCGCATTTTCAACGTGGCTTTAGACACGAAATGAGAATATAAAGAGTTAACCAAATACAGTACAAGTGGTTACAAGTAACAAAACACAATTAAATACATAATTTGCAAGCTGGAGAAAACAAGGAGATGACCATTTTAATGGCACTTACTTACACTTGTGAAATGGACAAGAAACTGATCCATGATCCACGTACTGATAAAGTTCCTGTTGAGCTCTGACAAAGTCTCATACATCAATAGTCTTTTCTGATCCTTCCTTTAACAAACGGCTGACGAATCCCCCGTTTTAAGCGTGTAGATTGCAGAAGCACTTGTCAGAAAAATTAAGGGAACAGCAGTATTTTTGCAAAAAATAAACCTCAACCCCTGACTCTTCACAGTTTCATTGTTGGCTAGAGAAAAAAACACCAACTTTTCCCTTACACTTCCAATAATATCCAGCTGAGCACAGCATCTTCATGACTTGATTCAACCGGGATCTGCTAGTGTTTGTGGGCAGGGCTGCAGGTTTAAATGCAGGTTTCCCAGATTTGCCCGCAAAACAATTGGCCGGTGTTTAAAGGTGCAATATGTAAGTTTGACACCCAGTGGTTGAACTAGGTATTGCACTCCTGGATCAAAATAGACGCAAACGCAGGATGCCAGATTGAGTACAGGAGAGAGTGATTTAAACTGTGTTTTAAATAAAAGCATCGACATTTTATTTCTGTCGTGATTCGTCTGGTGCAAACAGCCAAACTGCTCATCACTGCGTATCTTGTCACAAAGCGTGTAGTTAGAACATGCAGTTACAATGTAACCCACTCACCTAATGTTTACGTTCGTAATATTTATATCTTTTGCTAATTAATAACCTCATGTGGAACTGAATCTGTCTCATTTTGACATCTGATACTGTCTATTTCGGTCACGGGCGCTTGCTTTCTGAATGAATGAATGAAATATGCTGTTTTCCGACAAGGCAACCCGGGATGCTGAAATATAATTGACTAAACTGGCATTGTGCTGGTTTAATTTACCTAAACAAAGACAGCATTCTGGCACGGAAAAAAACGTTTTCAAAGCAGAATATCTGACTTCAGCATTGTTTTTCAGTAAACAAGTATGTTCACTAAGGATGTTTCTTAAATATCTGCACACATATTATGGTATTTTTATGCTTCAGAAGACTCAAAAACTTACATACAGCACCTTTAAGTATTGTATCGACGTCACGCCGAAACGGCTAAAGACTTGTTATCAAGACGATTCATTTGAAGCACTGTGAGTCGACTATGAGAACGATGAGAATTATTGAGTATGCTTAAGTTACAAATGCAGTGGGTAATTCATGTGGCCTATAGTTTCAGCTAAGTCCAATCTCATAAATGTTTACGTGTATTCATGACATTCAGTACTGGATTTAGGCAATGGCAAATATGGGTGATCGTCCAGGGCGGCATCTTGTTTGGGGAAACATGGAGACCCCCCGCAACAGACACCTTCTGCACACCATTTCTGTTTGTTGTCAAAACTGACAGCTGGAGGGGCATAGTTGGGTATGTTAGCCACGACTAATACCTCAGACAAACGCAATCTAATGATTTAACTCAAACCAAACAGGCATTGCATTTTTAGATTTCAACTTAAGATTACAAGGACTTCTTTCTTACTGACATGCACAGATGAATTGTTCACCACAAAACTAGCAATGTGAGCTATTTCATGTGTACTTTTAAGAATTCTGATATTTGGAATAGAATCAAGACAAAAGTAAGAAAAGGAGGTGTAGAACTACCAATTTGTTGAATCTGCAAGGTCAATTTTGTTGGCCTTCTTCAGACTGATGAAAGAATAGCCCATCTCCATCCACTCTCCGGTCTGCTCTTGTGAAACGGCTGGATCTCGGTCCTCCTGTCCTGCCAAAGACAAACTCCAGTGAGTGCCAGGCCGAGACGCTGTGATTTCTGCCCATGAAGGCCTCACACTAAGTGCTATGTAAGCTGTGGAGAGCCGCCCTCATCCTCTGGCAGCGAAAAATGCTTTCTGGGCTTCAGCGGAGCTGCAGCGAGTGCCGACGGTTTGCCAAGTCATCAAAGCATGAACGTGTACTAGAAAAAAAGCCTTTTATTCAACAGTGGACTCTGAAACTGTTCCTTTTCTAAGCCTCTGTGCTCAGAATGATGTGAAGTGATGTGCTGCTAATTTCATTGGTGATTTGCCGTGAATGTTCAGGGATCAATTAGAATCTATGAATATATTTGTTGGAATAGTTTACAGATGTATGCATCATACCTGCCAACATTTGTCTCTGAAAATCCGGAAGACCGGGGGGAAGATGGTGAGCAGAGCGACCTGGAGGGGTGCCAGGTCTGTCGGAGATACGGGGGGTGTTACGCCCTATTTACAAGGGGTGTCAGCTTCGACGCACTGCATTGTGGATCCGTCGGCGCCGCTTCAGTGGCGTTGATCGCTGCAGAAGTTGGGACTTTCTCAACTTTTCAAGTGCCGACGGAAGCGCCAGCCAATGATCATTTTATGATCACACTTAATTAAAACAGTCTGCAGAAACACCTTCACTGTTTCTCAGTTCCAAGAACACAGAGAACGGACTTGCGTTCTTGTGGGGACCGGTATTGCCAGGTGTCCTCGAAAGAACGAACTCTAGAGACCGTGAGAACAGAGAACGCGTCCTGTGAGAAATGAGATGCTGCGTTCTTCCTGATGGTCACGTGGGCTTCACGCGTTTTTAAAGGAAAATTATTTCAACATTACAGCATTCATACAGCGATTTATTGTTTTTCCCCTTTTCAAAATATATACTGCGCATAAAAACATTATAAATACATTGCACAATATAAATAAAACAGATTTTATTATGAATTTTAGCAAACAAACACCCTTAATGTAATTATTACTTTATTAAGATGTCCATGCCAATGTTTATATTCGCCGTTTCACTTAGGGAAACTCCTGAGGTAAATAAGTTCTATCTATGAACTTTAATAATTATACATCTAAATAAAATACTGCGCTTCCCACCTCCAGTCGCGATGACTTCTGGGAGCGAGAGCGAGATCGGTGCTCAAGTCTGCATAGGTGCGTCCTCTATCAAGAACACATCTGGGAAGTTTCATGCGTCCTCTGTTCTTGCGGTCTTGAGTATTGGAACTGAACTTTGGCAGCTGATTTCACGAGGATGCAAGACCGCTGAAGAACGCATATTGAGAAATAGCCCTTGATTGACATTCTGCCTTTGTACGTGTCATCAAAGAGTGAAAACCTTGCCCATTAGGGATGATCTCTCCCTCATTACCATTTTTTTAATCTGCCACTATGCTGACACACAGGCATTTCTAGCTCCACCCTCTTTTGAAAAGAGCACAATCTCATTTGAATTTAAAGCGACAATCACCAAAAAGGCACAATTAGGATCAAAGCCTAAAAGGGTCAGTTTTAAAGAGTTATAAAACATTATTTGTAGGGGAATTTGAGCTGAAACTTTACAAACCAAACACTAGAGACTTTTTTTAACATCTTAATAGCATAATAGGTCTCCTTTAATACTTGATACAGAGGCGGACTGGCCCCTGACCCCTTCCCCTCTGCTCTTAGATTACAGATTGTTAAACCGCCCTCCCCCTCATTCTCAATTTATCAATCGCTCTGCTAACCCCCACCCCTATTCACTTATCACTACCCTCCACCCCCTCCAGTCTTTACTCAAGTGGCCTGATGTTCAGTTACTGTCCTGGGTAAAAATGCTGTCCCAGTCAACCCCTGACTTGAGAGAAACCCCATGGTGTAAATGATTCACAGTTTTTCCAGGCTTGTGATTGGACACTAATACCAGTGCTTCCCACACATAGACTTTAGTTGAGCAGGTATATTAACGGCTGCCCAAGTATATTTGGCGGTGACGCATGAAAAATTTTGGAATGAGTTGCCGTTGTATGTTAGACAAGCCTCTTCCATTATTGTTTTTAAATCTCTTCTAAAAAGCCATTGGTTCAATTTGGCTTTTAGCACAGCGTGAGATGTTGACACTTTGTTTATTTATTTATTTTTAAAGTATTTGCTATGCTTTGTTGTACGCTCTATTGTCAGCACTTTGGTCAACTGTGTTGTTTTAAAGTGCTTTATAAATAAAATTGAACTGAAAATTGAATTGAATGAATAATGCAATTATTATCATCCATTTACACTTTTTTGTATCCGTCCAAGAAAGCCAAACATTCGCGATCGATTAACCAGTGAAAAGCAGTTCTCTGTGTGTGAGAACTGTCACTCACACAGTCGGTCACATGCTCTGCAGACCCACAGAGATGCGCCTAAATGCGTCCGACTGTAGTTTGTGAACCTCCTAAATGTCCAGGATTCAGGTTTACTTTTGCTTTCTAAAGTTGCCGTTATTTGTATGCATTTTTGCATTACCTTTTCGCAGCTGCGTGAGAAACATTAAATAATTAATCATTTACTAAACGACTCAGATAAACTTTACTGTATACTGGGAGAGAACCAAATATACTAGCTGCAAAGTATTTGTACACTATTGGAAATGAACTAAAAGAAAAGTTGTGTAACAGTGTCATTCATTCATTTTCCTTTCGGCTTAGTCCCTTTATTAATCCAGGGTCGCCACAGCGAAATGAACCGCCAACTTATCCAGCACGTTTTTACGCAGTGGATGCCCTTCCAGCTGCAACCCATCACTGGGAAACATCCACACACTCATATACTACGGACAATTTAGCCTACCGAATTCACCTGTACCGCATGTCTTTGGACTGTGGGGGAAACCAGAGCACCCGGAGGAAACCCATGCGAACACCGGGAGAACATGCAAACTCCACACAGAAATGCCAACTGACCCAGCCAAGGCTCGAACCAGCGACCTTCTTGCTGTGAGGCGACAGCACTTATAACAGTGTCATAATAAATACAAATATAGTTAAAAACCAAGCGGCAACCTCCCACTCTCCCTCGGGAAGCCAATACGGAAGTAATTAAATCTGCCATTCATCGACTCGCCTTGGGGGGGCTGGCTCCAGGAAGTCCAAGTGCTTTCTTTCTGCATTGGTAAATTGGCCATTTTTACAGCTGATAAAATCATGTTTACAGCCTGGTACAAACGATGGCTTTGGTGCATATAGCTATGATTACCCTTCATGACAACTGTGAGGGAGGTGAATTTTTTCATAACTCATCTGTATCGTTTTTATTAAGTTATATTAAGTCTGCATAATTAAGGGCGTGGCCACTTGAGTGACAGCTATGACTAGCTGCTCGCTGTCTCGTCACCTTAGCTGATTCTGGCTGAGTCTATGTTAAAAACACATTATTATATATATTTTTTTTGTCGCATGTAGTTGAGCAGTGGGTAAAAGGTGTTTCAATCCGGCTATAACACTGCAAGTATATTTCAAACCTGTGGGAAGCACTGAATACAGAACATTGCTTTTAATGATCGCCTTTGCAACTAAAATTAACTGATTTCAAGCTATATGTTGTTTTGTTTGTTTTTTTGGATTGGCTTCTACAGCAAGGTTTTAATAGTTTTGGGTTTTTCATTAGTTTTAGTTTTGTTTTGACTTTTTGTTTTCAAATTCAGTTAGTTTTAATTCGTTTTTAGAGGGAGATTTACTAGTTTTTATTAGTTTCTTGAAATTGCTTTTTTTTTAGGCTGCATTTACACTGCAGATCTTGATGGTCATTTCCGATTTTGTGACTTTATCCGATGTTTTGTTTAAAAGTGACTCGTATCTGATTGTCTGCATTTACAAAGCACATGACAAAGGAAAAAAAGAAAAAGAAAGACAAAGAAAAAAAAAGAGCGGACAGAAAAGTTCTTATTTGGCCATCTTTTTTTAATCTAGGCCTTTTTAAACCAGTAGGCATTTTAATGTCTTGTCCAGGTCGTGATTTATGCACCTGATGTAGGCCTATGCAACAGTTTTATATTAGTTTATATTGGTTACGTGGCGGACGTTGGGCTCTCTCTCTCTCTCTCTCTCTCTCTCAATTCAATTCAATTCAATTCAATTCAATTCAATTCAATTCAATTCAAGTCAATAGTTGCTTTATTGGCATGACAAATGTTACAAATGTATTGCCAAAGCATTTTTAAAGTTTACATAAAAAAGTAATATACATAGGTCCCACTTTATATTAAGTGTCGCTTATACCGGTGAACTTACATGGTAACTAGATATGTAAGTAGTATGTAACTACAGTGTATGTATACACTGGTACATAGTATTTACTTGTGTAATACTGGTTTAACTAATCACATGTAACAACACACTAAATAGTATGTGTATGTTACATGTGTGTAGTTACACCAGTATTATACAAGTAAATACTATGTACCAGTGTGTACATACACTGTAGTTACATACTACTTACACATCTAGTTACCGAGTAAGTTCACAGGTATAAGCGACACTTAATATAAAGTGGGACCAAATAGGATATAAATAATATATCATATTATTCAATATATCATATTTATGGTGGCTTGAGAAAGCCATAACTTTCCGCCAGACTGTCAGACTTAAGGTTGGGCTCATTTAACTCAGACTACCAATCTGCCAAACACTGATGACCTTTTAACTTACTAGCCACACCATAGCAACTGTCCCATAAACTTCTATTGTAAAAACAAAACAAAAAAAAACTGCCATTGACTTTACATTGGACATACTAACAACATACCAATTCATACTAACAATATACTACTCCATACCAGAAACATACTAATCATACTAGCAACATGCAAGTTCGTACTATAAACATACTAGCAACATGCTAATTCATACTATAAACATACTAGCAACATGCTAATTCATACTAACAATATACTAATCCATAAAACATTAACAAACATACTAATCATACTAGCAAACTCTCTCTCTCTCTCTCTCTCTCTCTCTCTCTCTCTCTCTTGTTAACATGCTTAAATACTTGTCGCATGACAATAGAAAAGCTTTTTTAGTCCTTGTGTATGAGATTTAAAGGGAAAGTGAAGCACTCAGTCAAGTTTACATTATGTTGTACAATGGATTCCTCTTTAATACAAATATATTAAACTCGATTAATGTAACCATTTACCAGAAAACAGCATGTTTTACTATAGCTTTTAGACCTAGGGTGCCGCCATCTTGCAATATCGCTGTGTCTGACATCACGGGATTGGTTCTGTTTCCTCTGCTGAACAGATACAGTGGAAGTAAAGGACTGAACATGGAGACTGCAAAGCCTAATTTAACCCAATGCGTGAAGTTGTTGACGTGGAGCTGGTGCAAATACAAGCATCAGATGTGTGTCTAATATAAAAATTTATGTTTATTCTATTTTTCTTTTTTCCCTTTTAATTACCGATCATTTGATGCGCTTTGCTCCACTCTCTGTATTACGCTGCCTGACTGCCTGAAAAAAACGGGATGAATAGGAGAGGACGTTTTTGCTATAACTTTAGTTTGTTTCAGTTAGTTCTAGTTAAAAACCTCTTGTTTTTATTTTTATTTCAGTTAACGAAAATTATTTTTCAGTTCTAGTTTTCATTTTTTCGTTCATTTTCGTTAACTATAATAACCTTGTTCTACAGGTGAAGTTTATTTATAAACTGATTTCAAGAGGATCACGTGCTTATGATTGCTTGCAGCCTGTTACGTAGCGGACGCATCGCGCTACGTACATAAGGATAAGGATGACCGTCTGTTAAAAGAGGTCACCCGGAGTCCCCTTTCCTGCTCCCCAAGCACACAAACACACACAGGCCAAGTTGTTGAAAAGGGGTTACAGATTTAGTAAACAAATATTTCCAGTATCAGAAGGGAACAAAAGGCCAAAACAACAAACAAAACAAGGTACACTACCCAATATTAAATTTCTTACCTAAACCAAAATAAAGCTCTATAAATCAAACAACAACTCCACCCTCCTTGACTATCCATTAAACAGGAGAAAATGCGACAAAAGAAAAAGGGCATTCCCTTAGATCATTCAGCAGTAAATAAGCATTTAGCCACAGCTAACATAGAATAACATCCTATTACCGTATTTAACAGAGTATCTCACCAGATGACTTTGGAAAAAGGGTTACAGACAGAAAGATAAACGATCAGCCACTTCTAATGCAAGTAACCGTTCTATTACCGTAATTAACACAGTATCTCACCAGATGACTTTGGAAAAAGGGTTACAAATAGAAAGATAAACGATCAGCCACCAGTAATGCATGTAACCATCCTATTACCGTATTTAACAGAGTATCTCACCAGATGACTTTGGAAAAAGGGGTACAAATAGAAAGATAAACGATCAGCCACCAGTAATGCAAGTAACCGTTCTATTACCGTAATTAACAGAGTATCTCACCAGATGACTTTGGAAAAAAGGTTTCAGACAGAAAGAGATCACTGCCACACAGAGAACTTAGAGCGATCTGCTCACACACACAACAGCGAAGGGAAACAGGAAAAGAACTCGATGATGGGTTTCCTCCCACTGTCCAAAAACATGCAACTTAAGTTAATTGACTAATTGCCAAACAACCTTTATAATCAATCATCAGCTAAGTGTGAACTCTTGAATTATGGTTTATGGTAAATTCATCTTTATTTGGTTGTGGTACATACTTGGATTATTTATCAAATAAAATAAAAAAAAAAATCCAATGTTTTTGTAAGTATACCAATTATGCTATATGTGCTAACTTTAGAGATCATACAAAAATTACTAATGATTTTTTAAAAAACAGCCCTAGCAAATCTATGATTTTCATTTCATTCTACTTTATTAAATTAAAAATGAGTTTGTTTCAGTGCTGTTCATCTTGGCACCTAGCTATTTTAATAACAAACAGAACACTTATAATTTTACAGATTGAGCATCAACAACATTGTCAAGGGCTCGACATCGGTTCCTTCATGCATCTGATTTAGACGTTCTGATTTATTTCTCAGCACTGTTCACAGAGTTTTCCATTAACACTGTATAAAACATTCATGAAGGAGAATTATTTTATAATGATAAATGTTGGTCAAACACCAAGTCAGGTGTATTAATCATAAGTTTTCAAAAGAACATGATTTTAACCTTTCAACCTTTGTCAGTATTTTAGGATAGTTTGTAATCTTTTTTTGAAGTCATTCAGTAACCGTGAAACAAATGTGAGTGTGGTGATAGTCGTGGTACCCTAAAGTAGTTTATATTATTTTTTATGCATAAATGTACAGCACCACAACATCACAGTAAATGAAAAGGTAAAACAAAAAAGGCCTTTGAACCATTGCTGACTAACATAACCTTCAATAACTCTCAGCTTACCAAAATGGACACATAAAGATGAGTATACAGTAGATGATTGGAGATTTGATATTAATATATATGATATATGCAGATGGATGGATGGATGGATGGATGGATTAAAAGATATATATATATAGATATAGATATAAATATGGATAAACCAATACAAATGGATGGGTTGGTGTGTATATATAGATTAAAGTGTATAGATAACGGTTGATTAAGCTGAATATGTTCAGGTATATTGTTGATTGAAGATAGATAGGCAAGGCAAGTTTATTTATATAGCACATTTCATACACAGTGGCAATTCAAAGTGCTTTACATAAACAGGAATAAAAAAAGACAAGTGTAAGAAAAAATAAAAACAGATAATAAAAAACAGATAAAATGTGTTAAACAGGTTGTAAAAGAATGAAAAAAAGAGAAAAACATAATAGTGCGATCTGTCGAACGTAGCACAGTGCTCATTCAGTAAAGGCACAGCTAAACAGATGTGTGTTCAGTCTGGATTTGAATGTGCCTAATGTTGGAGCACATCTGATCATTTCTGAAAGCTGATTCCAGCAGCGAGGGGCGTAGTAGCTGAAAGCCGATTCACCCTGCTTTGACTGAACTCTTGGAATTTCTAGTTTATATGATCCTAGAGATCTGAGTGTTCTATTAGGTTTGTTTTTAGTGAGTATATCTGTAATGTTTTGAGGTCCTAGGCCATTTAGTGATTTATAGACAAGTAATAATACTTTAAAATCTATTCTGAATGTAACTGGGAGCCAGTGCAAAGACCTGAGGACAGGTGTGATGTGCTCTGATTTCCTGGTTTTGGTCAGAATCCTGGCCACAGCCTTCTGGATGAGCTGCAACTGTCTGACTGTCTTTTTGGCAAGGCCCGTGAGGAGGCCGTTACAGTAATCCACCCTGCTGCTGATAAAAGCATGAACAAGTTTCTCTAAGTCTTCACTGGAAACAAAACATCTGACTCTTGCAATGTTTTTGAGATGATGGTATGCTGATTTACTAACTGCTTTGACATGACTATTGAAAATCAGATCTGACTCCAGAGTCACAACAAGATTCTTGACCTTATTAGGTAGACAGACAGACAGACCGACCGACCGACCGACCGACAGATAGATTAAAATATAATCAGGATGGATGGATGGATCAAAAGATAATCTGGATGGATGGATGGATGGATGGATGGATGGATGGATGGATGGATGG
>CAIGQZ010032222.1:5471632-5522528 GCA_903798205.1 Danio tinwini | reverse complement strand
TGTGTGTGTGTGTGTGTGTGTGTGTGTGTGTGTGTGTGTGTGTGTGTAAATATAGCATATATATAGCAACGCTGTGGCGCAGTAGATAGTGCTGTCGCCTCAGCATGAAGGTTGCTGGTTTCTTTGTGGAGTTTGCATGTTCTCCCTGCGTTAACGTGGGTTTCCTTCAGGTGCTCCGGTTCCCCCCACAGTCCAAAGACATGCAGTACAGGTGAATTAGGTAGGCTGAATTGTCCATAGTGTATGAGTATGAATGTGTGTATGGATGTTTCCCAGAGATAGGTTGCAGCAGAGGTCAGAACAGCAGAAACCGTTGCTACTTCCCTAACATCACTTTAGAGCTATTGTTTGAATGATTCTCTAGCGTAATGTCTAAAGTGATGACAAAAACAGGTGATTTTGCTCACATTTTAAGATTATAAGGCTGAACAGCATGAAATTCCATCGGTCTACACAGATTTCCCAGTATTTCTGTTGCAAACATTACAAGATTCCTATGGTATAAATACAACACTAAAACATACAAAAAAGAGAGATTGACCTAGAGAGTCACTTACCTGTTTTATAATGATTTGTATAGCTGTAGTTTTTCTCCTCAACGACTTATTATACGGTTTCTGTCACCATCTTGTCGTCAACTGTTAATTTCTTTGTTCTGCTGATGGCTGCCAACGTGCTTAATCTCAAATATTATAAATATTTAAAATACACACTATCCTTATAAATAAACTGCATAGTTGCAGTCTAAACATCTACATTCTGCTTAAAAAAAGCCTCAAAGTTACATTATGTTGTCCAACAGCTGCAATGTTTGTCAAACTGTAGTGAGTCTATTCATCTGCTGTCCCTCTATGTGGGCGGTGATATATATATATATATATATATATATATATATATATATATATATATCAGGGCTCGAAATTAACTTTTTTACTTCAAAAATTTAGAAGCACCAGGAAAAATTTAGGAACACCCACCAAAAATGGATGAGCTCCACTGCAAATTGTATATTAAGGGATTTATTGTATTTGAAAACAACATCAATCAGGACTAACAAAAACCAGAAACAACTAACTAATGCTGTGATGATATTGATATCTGTGCAATAATTCCAAAATGAATGTCTAATAATTATAAAATATTATTATTGATGATGTCAATAATACTTGAATTACATTTCTCATTATCATGCTGTTCTGAATGTGCTTGAATACGAGTTATGTACTGTAAAAGGTCCTGCTGTTACTTTATGAAAAATAAATTTATGGTTTGCATCAAGCAAAAATGAAGCATTGCAGTAAGAAATATTTATTTTGCACTATTGTTTTTATACGCATGTCAATTTAATAAATAATATTTCTGCTACAAAACATAAACATAAGATTATAATAAATCATTCAATCCAAGGCTGAAAGCTGCAAAGCAGTCATCAGTAAATAAAAAAAATAATATAAATCTCAAGAAAGAATAGACCAGAGAAGTAAAAAAAGTCTCATTTCCACTCTTTAAAAGTTTTGGTTTCGGTTTGTGTCATTTTAAATGTCTCGTTATGCGCTGATTTTAATTTTTCTGTGTTTGTGGAAAAGCAGGCGAGTCAGCCGACCCAATATAAGAGCAGGCAGAGCAGAATTCTCGTGATGACCACCGGCGCAAATACCGTTCTTTGTTATGAGCCGCAGATTCAGTTTAAACTTAGTAAAGGCGAGCGTCTTTGGTGATGATGTGTACAGTGTTGGATTTTACATTTAGCAGACATTTGCACTAAACACGGAGTGAATGCAACGCATCGAGATTCGAGCACCTTCTCCGAAAACACTCGATTGATCGCACTTATAAGCTCCCTGTTACCTGACAGCGGGAAGCCTTGAGTGATTGACAGCTAATATGAACCAATATAGCGACAGGGAAGTCCGATTCAGCACGTTTTTAGAAAAAAATCAAAAAGTCGCACAAATGCTCCCAAATATATTATGAGGTCGCATAGATTAAACTTTGGGCGCATATGAGACCAAAATGGTCGAAATTTCGAGCCCTGCACTACATCATTCTTTTTCCAAATGATGCATCGTACTATGATAGTTCAGCTGCGAGTTAAGTCGTTGTTTGGAAAACGCACCCCTGATCTCATGAGGAAATGTAACTATTTTACGTTTTGTCAGTTTAGTGGTATGTTTTAGTGGTATTCGTATGTACAAAAATGTACGATTTTTAAAAGGAGGCATGGCACCAAACCCCACCCCTAAACCCAACCATCATTGGGAAATGAGCAAGCCTTAATAAAATGTACGAATTAGCCACTAAATCAAAAATTTACGAATTGCCGTGAGATATTATTGTGTAACGGTGGTACTAAAGAATGGCTCATTCATTGTATGAATGACATGAAATTAAGATTGTATACATGATTGATAGTTTGGTGCCCCCTAGTGGTTAAAATATGCAGGCGTTTTCTTTATTTTGTCCCTGCGCAGCTACCAAAGTTCAGCAGAAAACGGCCGATGCTGCTATGGGTAAGCGTGCTTTAAACACAGGAGTAAAATCATTGTGATTAAAGTGTAAAACATGATTATTTTTGGATATATACAGTAAGAGCGATTGGGTTGCCAACAAATGTATAATGCTTCTGACAGATTTGAACAGCGAATTTGTATTAAGAAATGCAATATTATTGAGCTTTGTGTCTTTCCTAGTAAAAAATTGCATGTTGTTGCTATCATGGCATTGTCTTACGGAATGACGCAAGCAGGGACGTGCAGAGACCTTTTAAGGGGCAGGAGCTCAAGTGGAAAAAAGGGCACTTTTTATTAAATAATTAAAATAATTGTACTTTAATAAATAAAATATATTACAGGAGATTTCATCCTAAATTCATTATATACTCACCCTTAAAAGGATAGTTCATTCAGCTAATAATTCTGTCACCATGTACTCACCTTTTACTTGTTGCAAACCCATTTGACATTTTTTTTCTTCAAGTTTATAGCTTTCTTTAAAATATCTTTTTTAATCTTTAATTTGTTAGTTTTCAACAAAATAAAGAGACAAAGACTTGGAACCACTTGAGGGTGGGTAAATTTTAATGTTTGGGTGAACTATCTGTTTTCTATCTATAATTTTTGTTTGAGTATTATTTTTGTTGAACAAAATAATACAATATTTTGAAGAATATAGGACACACTGATCGCCACTGACTTCCATAGCTAGCTTATATGTATATGTTTTATAGCTTCAATTTACATAATATATTCTGAATAAATGACTGCAAAAACAAGAAAGCAGTATTTTCACTGTCCAGCTGACGCTTCTCCATTACATTAGCCTGTATGCCTATGATATTGCCCTAGCTAAACTTTAGCTAACCTTTACCTCTTGGTTGTTCATCAGGAGGATGTTAGCAAGACAAAATAGCCTATTTGCTTTTGAACTTTTGGATAAAGCTGACGTTAAATTTGAGCCTCGGGTAGTCTTTTGTTAACCGTTACTCACCTCCACACAATATAGATGAATGCCGGATGAATTTACATTGGCAGTTCTATCAATCATATTGTGCTGCCGTAACGAAGGTCAGCTAGTAATGTGTTTTACACAAACTTCGTCTGCAGTGTGTGTATGGGCCAGACTGTAAAGCTATGGCCTGGATGCAGGAGTTGACAAACGCTAATAGACGTTATACTACACTGTTGACACCTTACTTTTGAGAACAGAGAAACAATGTCAATAGAATTTTCGTTAGAGCATTTGCCTTGCATTTGTTTTTACTTTCCAAATCGCCGGTTCGAGGCTCGCTTGGAGCGACTAGACAAAAACCACTAATGAACTTTAAAATTTCGTTTTTTTTTTATTATTATTATTGTTTGACAGGGAAAGCTGTCCTTAACTTCTACATATATTATATTATATTATTAGTATTTAAAAATTATTATCATCGCCAGGAAAAAAGGGCAGGGGCTTAAGCACCCAAAGCCCCCACCTCTGCATGTGCCTGGACGTAAGACCATACCTAAAGTGACAGTGTTGTTTATTTTAAATCTTTTGTTTATTTCAGTTTTGTCTGCAGTATATTGCCCTGTGTTTCATGTAATGTGATTTGATTTGTTTCTCAGAATAAAGATACACTGACAACCACTTTTGGAAAGTATCATTGCTTTGAGTTGGTGACGATTGCGAAAAACGCAATGCAGAGGTCAACAATCGCTCAAGTTAGAATGACCTTTAGATCAAGATAAAAAAAAACAACAAGTTTTGCACCCCTGAAAAAATGACACCGTTTTTGCAACAATTTATATTTAATGTATGGACAGAGTGCATATTTAGCCTTTTGGTAGTCAGAGTTTGGCAAAAACCTATGCTGATACAGCAAATCTTTGATTGATCATATGTATAGCATACAAAAGATCTTGACGCATTTCATTCAGAAAGGCGTTCATAATTTGTTCAATGTTGAATTTGTAACTGCGCGGTGCTTTAATCGAGTTCTGACCGGTCAGGTGGATCACTCGTCTTCATGCAGAACTTCATCAATGAGAATATCATGTTCTCCCACAGGGATCTCGGCACAGATCTGCTCTTTGAAGGCCAAGGCGATGGTGTACGGCTTTCCCTTGGGGTGCATCCTGCAGCGCTCCAGATACGTGTCGTAAAAACCCTTTCCCCTGCCAAGCCGATTCCCGCTCTTATCAAATCCCAAACCAGGCATGAGGATAAGATCTAGCCCTCCTGTAACCAAATCAGAGAGGAAAGACAGTAATTAAATGAGATTACGGGGATTATGGAGATTTGTTTTTGGAGCTCAATTTTTACGCCATTACAGCACAATACAGTGAAATTTTGAGGAGCAAAAACATGAAATAGATGAGTGGATTTCATGCAGATTGTCATTTTAAGCTTTATAAGCACAAAGGCTCTGCATGCTATTGGAGAGTGGATAAAAGATACATTATTGCTTTTTATTAAAGTAGACTTGTTTTCAGTTTTGATCATTCTTGATATTCTGGCTATTTATAAAGATATAAGTGCATCTTAACTAGTGCATATAAAAATAAATCTGTTTCTTTTTTAAACTTCATTTTATATGTATAAAACCATGACAACTAGCTGCTGTAATTAGTGGCTAATTACTGAAAAAAAGAAAGTTTTCTTAGAAAGTTGTCTTGTTTTTAATCCAAATGTCTAAAACTTCTTTAATCAAGAAACATTTTCTTGACAAGTAAAATTGCAATTTTTTAGTATTAGTTTAGTTTATTTATTTATTAAGCTCAATAAAACAACAGTTTTTGACCATTGTGCTGCACAAATGATCAAAAAGATTAAGAAATAAAACAACAGATAAAACAACATAGAATACATCCAACATAACACAGCATCAATGATAAACAAGGCACAAAATAGGTACAATACGATAAATTTTCTCCCAATTTAAAAGCTCTTTCTAGGAGGTGTACTTTAAGTTTCCCTCAGAAAGAGAAAAGAGGAAAGAGAGAGAATGTGCATGTGAAGGCAAGGCTGATTGTGTGTGCGCGCACACATGACGGTAGTCACCATGAGCAAGTTAAACCAAAAGTCACGTTTAAAGAGCCCCTATTATGGGCTTTTGAGAATGACCTTCCATGTAGTGTGTAACACAGCTCTAAGTGAAGTGAAATATCCAGCTAAAGCTTAAATCTGAAAGTGGACAGTGTTTAAAAATACTGATTCATTTATAAAAGAGTCGACTCCTAGTACTTTAAATGAATCGTTTTGATAACGAGTCTTTAGACTTTTCATTGTGACATCGATACGAAACTTTGTCCAGTTGTTGCGCTCGCAAAAACCTCAACATTTTAGCCCTGCATTGTGCTGTTCGAGTGCTTCTGGAATCTACACACTTACAACAGAGAATTCATCAGCCTTTTGTTAAAGGAAGGATCAGAAAAGACTATTGATGTAAGGGACTATGTCAGAACATGGAGCAGTGCATCGTGGATCAGTTCCTCCATTTCACAAGCGGAAGTGGTTAAAATGGTTGCCTCCTTACAATTTCTAGCTTGCAAATTATGTATTTAATTGTGTTTTGCTACTTGTAACCGCTTGTACTGTATGGTTAACTCTTTATATTCTCATATCGCGTCTAAAGCCAAGTTGAAAACGCGACGAGTGGCGCTTTGTTTACGGATTTAATGCGTTTATGAGCCTGCGATCCTCTGCTGTTTGTCATTGCTATGGCCGTCATCAGCTCAGCTGTTCTTACATACTTGCAGCAGTCAAGTTTCAAAATAAAACTGCACACGAATACCTGCCAACATCTGTCCCTAAAAATCCGGGAGAGCAGAGGGTTAGGTTCGGGGTGAGGTGTCTGAATAACAGTCTGGGCTAGAGCAAGCTGGAATGGCGCTGAATGCGAACGGCGATCATGCTGCCCTCAACCCGAAAGTGAAAAAGAAAGTGGTTCGCGGACGCCGCCCTCACTATGGACGCGCCGGCCCTGATAACACTGATGAGAAACAGGTACTGTGTTCTATGGTGTTAGTAACTAATGTGAAGTTGTTTCTTTAATATACATTCTTTGTATTCTGTTTTTGAATGTTTCTGTTAAGGACTTTTATTTTGGTGTTGTGTCCACTGAGGAGGAGGGTAATGTGTATCTGTGTGTGTGTGTGTGTGTGTGTGTGTGTGTGTGTGTGTGTGAGAAGAGCAGGTAGAGTATGACGGGCTATAAGACTCGTGTCGATCTCCTCCCCAGTTCTTGGAGTTTTTGCTCAAAAAATAGTTAGCCGTCTGTATTTACATTCACCCACTGGCAGCCAAAATCCACTAATATGAAGTGTGTATGCACTCTGACTACTATATTGTTGATAAGCTGTGCTGGGCATTTCACTCTGTCTCACGCTGAAGGCTGTCAGTGTCAACCAATTGCAACAGGCTGTCACCGGTCCAATCAGCGCAGATTAGCTTTGCGCTAAGGAGGGGTTTGGGAACAAATGAATCGATGAACGATTCATATGGGAGTCGCTGGGATAATTAGGTAAAAATAAATGCATATTATAAGAGCAAAAGGTTTTTTTGACCTTGCATGCATATCAGCTTGTTGTTGGAGACCCTTACAACCAAAATATGACCCTATTTAATGTATAATAGGGGCTCTTTAACTATTGGTCCTGAACCATATTTTCAACCAATCAGCTTTCTTGTTTGCAAGCACTCTCATTGGTTGGTGGTTATTGTTTTGTGTGCAGTAAGCAGCAAAAATAAATAATGACATAGTGGCCTGCCTAAATAACATCTGTATTTTCAAAATAGCAAAGAGGCAATCAAGCTTATTTTCAGTTCTTTAAAACCACGAGTAAATCTGATAATGAGGCTGACCAAAAGAGATCTTGAGAAGCTGGACCTGCCTTCCTGAATCTGGATAGTGGGTGGCAGAAGCAAAGCGAGTCAAGTCAGCTTGATGGTGGAGCTAACTGTAGGCTCTTCTTGAAGATAAGATTGAGTCTCTTAAATACTATTTTTCACTTGGAAGTGAACTTAAATGGCATCTAGAGAGTTAATGTGTGGTCTCTCTCTCTCTTTCTCTCTCTCTCTCTCTCTCTCTCTCTCTAAGACAAAATAAATAAAAGTGATGCATACAATAATAAAAAAAAGGAACCCAGTGCAGCCTAATGTAATCGTCTGCAGTCACATATCGACACTTGTCCATCAACAATAAGAATCCCCAGTAATCATACCAATTATAGTCACACCGTTATTTGGGTCATTTGCATCACGCTACTTGCATTGTATTGTCATTGCCTCATACAATGAACATTACATATATTTCTATATGATGTAAAAGTAGTCAAAACAAATGACAACACAGTGTTGCTTTTTTTAACAACAGGACAGAGCTTAACAGTAAATCTAATTATTATTATTACTATTTATTACAGATTTTATTACTTTGTTATTTTTAATTATTTTTATTTTTTTGTGTTAAAAAATTCAAAATCTTCTTAAATCTCTTTATTTTTTAACACTAAATAAGATGAAAAAAATAAACAAAGTAGAAATTAATAATATAATTAATTTCTTATGGAAATTTTCTGATGTGGCCCAGCCGCACTCAGGTAAATTGAGTTTGAGACCCCTGTTCTAATGGACATAGTAACCCATCCCACATTTTAGGACCTACTACTAAGAAAGCTACATCCTTTTTTTCCAATTTGGATCTAGGAACAACTAGCATTTTTTGGTTTGATGACCTTAACCATCTGCCAGATATTTTAACAGTAATAAGATTAGACAGGAGCCAGGCCATTTAAAACCTTAAAAACATACATTGAAATTTTAAACTCAATTCTAAAGCATATCGGCAACCAATTTAGGGAGCACAGGATAGGAGTAATGTGGCTAAACTTGCGAGTGCCAGTAAGAAGCCTAGCGGCTGCATTTTGGACCACTTAAAGACTGGCCAATATCCATATAAATTGAGATACAGTAGTCGATTTAGTTGATATAAATGCAAGGTATAATCTCTCAAATTCTGCAAGAGTTAAAAAGCCTTTCACTTTGACTAATAATCTCAGCTGGAAACAACAAGATTTAACTACTTCATTTACCTGTTTGTCAAATAGAAGGGCAGAATCCAGGATAAAACCTAGATTTCTTACAGATGGTTTAACGCAGTCAGCTAAATTGTCCAACATTTGATTCAGCTTTCCCAAGCCAGCTAGAGGTCCAAAAACAATTACCTCAGTCTTCTTCTCATTTAGTTTTAAAAAAATTATTTGACATCCAAGCCTTAACCTCTGATAAACAGGCAGACAGTACACATAGCCCAGCACTTTGCTTGAGAGGCACATAGGCTGCGTCTGAAACCACCTACTACTCAGTAGGTACTGCATTTGAATTTAAATGTACTACTCGGCAGTTAGAAAAGTATGTTCTATACAGTATGAATGTGAGAAGTATGAATGTAATTCGGACGTACTACATCTGCCATTTTGTAATGGTCACGTGACCTACCTGTGTCAGTTGCGTCGCTTCACTCCTATTCATGAATTCTCTCATGGGACTTTTCACACTTTTTTTTTTCTTTTGCAGTACAGATTAGTTATAAAAAGGCAAGAAAGTACTAATAAAGACACTGCAAAAGAGAGAATAGATTTAAATCTGAAGGATGACGCTCTCTGACAGTATAGTGTCCCCTTCACATTACTGGGACATTAGGACACAGAGCGCAGGTTGAGCGCCTCTGCTGGCCTCACTAACATCTTGGGCTGCAGGGTGATATGGCTGTGGCTTTATGTAAAGTAAAGCTGACTGTTTTGAGGATTGCATAGGGGCAAGGACGCCTGTAATGAAAAGGAAGGGAATTGCCATTTTTGTATTTATTTTTAAAGTATTTTCATGCCTAAATAAAATGAAAGCACAGAAAAGATTCACATTTAAGAGCAAGGAGCATTCCCTGGTGGTTCGGCGGTATGGGTTGTGTATATTGAAGATCAGCTCTTTAATGTTTGTTGCAACCCTTCACAGAAAGATAAAAAATATGGGGAAATGCTTTCAAGGGATGATAGCGGAATAGAACTGTAAAATACAGGAGAATCCAGGGAAACACACGAGGGTTGACAGGTATGGTTGTCATTTGAAGGATACCAGTGAATCCGCAGTCCGTGTGGGAATGGGAAGATCATTCCACCAGCTGGTAACATTGAATGAAAAGGTTTTGGAAAGTAATTTAGGGCGTACTCACACTATGTACAGTTGGCTTGAACCAGGCCGAGGCACGTTTGTCTCACCTCCTGTCTCCCCCGATGGCCCGCACTCACATTGCTTTCGAGCCTGCGCATGGTTACGTCATCGATGATGCACTGTTCAGTTTAAGAAGCGCTCTCGCTCAGCACAGTAGACATTTCTTTAGTTATATCGTTTTAGTCGGTGCGGTGACACAGTCAAATATTTTGCAGAATAGATCAGCCACTTTTAATGCTCATAAACGATCATAAAGTCCTTGTGCTGCAGGAATTAGGAGGTTTGCTGAAGGTGCAGCTGTCGTGCAGGGGGTTTGTGTCTTTAATAATCTATGACAGTTTGCATTCATTAAACAATAAGAATGATTATTAAATCCATATGAAACAGTCTCTTAAAAGTCACGTCTCGTCCTCAGTTTCAGGCTCAGGCGTGCTTTGCACTCAGGCCATACTCGCACTATGTACAGTTGCCTTGAACCGGGCCAAAGCACGCTTTACCCCCCTCCCGTCTCCCCTGATGGCCCGCACTCACATTACATTTGGGCCTGGGCGCGCTTACGTCATTGATGACGCGCTGCTCAGTAAGCACTCTCGCTCAGCACAATGGAGATTTCTTTAGTTATATCATTTAAGTCGTTTGATATGCGGTGACACGCATATTTCGCTGAACAGATCATCCACTTTTGACGCTCATAAACAATCATAAAGTCCAGCTGACGTGCAGTGAGGGATTTGCGTCTTTAATAATCTACGACAGTTTGCGTTCATTGAACAGTACGAATGATTAATTAATCCATATGAAACAGTTCCTTAAAAGTCACGTCTCGCTTTCAGTTTCGGGCTTATGCATGCTTGCACTCACTGTAAGCGTACCGCGCCTGAGCCCAAGTGATCTGCGCTCTGGCCCACCTCTTCCAGCCGGGCCAGGGCCGCCCAAGTGTACCGTGCCTGAGCCTGATTAAGAGCACTCACACTTCTCAAACGATCCCGGGAAAGGGGCCTGGGCACGGTTCGGATAGCATAGTGTGAGTAAGCCCTCACACTACAAGCGTACCGTGCCTGAGCCTAAGTGAACCGCGCTTTGGCACACCTCTTCCAACCGGGCCAGGGCCGGCCAACTGAACTGAGCCTGAGCCCGATTCAGAGCACTCACACTTCTCAAACAATCCCGGAAACGAGCCTGGCCACGGTTCAGATAGCATAGTGTGAGTGCGCCCTTAAAGGCTCTCTGCGATGGCACCAAAAGGTGGTGCTCACACCCTGACCGGAGGCTCCTGGAGTGGATGTAGATCTTCAGGAGCAGGTGGAGGTAAGAGGGTGCAGTGCCAGTGGCTGTCCTGTAAGCAAGCATCAGTGATTTGAGCTTTAACCAGACAAGCTGCATTGTTCTGGATCATCTGTAAGGCTTGAGAGCGCAGGATGGGAGACCATCTAGAAGAGCATTGCTGTAGTCCAGCCTTGAAATGACAACAGCTTGTATTAAACGTTTAGCAAGATGATCTGTAAGGAATGGTCTAATTTTTTGAATGTTGAAAAGTGCAAACCTGCAAGATCGAGCCATGTGAAAAGTGAAGTGAAGTGTGCTTCACACAGGTGAGTGGGTTTAGACAGACCACCTGTAGAAACACTCTTCTCTCTACAAAAAAGAGCTCCTAACTCTAGCACTTATATCTCTGAGCACAAACAGTTCATTTTTATAATTAGCACTTCTTGTATGTATTGCCTCTTCTTGTTGAATCGCTGAATGCCTCCTCAATTGTAAGTCGATTTGGACAAAAGGGTCTGCTAAATATGTTCACCAAATGAGCTTCATTTTTTTTTTAAAAAAAGGGCTTTTTTTATTCATTTCGTACGGTTCACAACCTATGGTTCGGAACACATGTAACTGCGGATAATTGTTTTTCTTACATGTCTTGAATCTCTCACAGAGATTAAAATCACATGTATGAAAGCATTTAGGCTTTTCTGTAAAATATAATGATGACGGAAGAAGTTGTGGGAGGTTATTTGGGATGTGGTGGGTTTCTTAGGTTATTAAAGGTGTTTTCTGTCACTACTTGTTTAGGCTGCATTAATGCATTTAGTGTAAGCTGCACGATTAATCATTAAAATATATCTCAACAACTACGCAACATAAATTATGAATGATGGTGATTTGCATATGTTTATTAATCCTACGAATCGCTGCATTTAAATCTGTGTTTAAAGAACGTAAAAATCAAGAAAGAGATTCAGTCTTGAGTCTTTTGAGTTAGTTATGAAGTTTCAAACAGTCAAATAACACAGAAATACTGGGATAACAAGTTATAGTTTAGATAAAATCACTGATGTTTATGATAAAGATTACAATTACCATTATATGCATTTAACTTGACGCTCAAAAATGAAAGTTGTAGGCAGCAATTACATTATTTAACCAATAAGTGTCGACAACCAGCCATCAAAAATATGCCACTGAATAATTCTTCAAAAAAGATTCATCTAGCAGTTAAAAACTGAATCAGTTATTGAAAATGAGAATAAAAATAAATATGGGTTGAACAAAGGATGTTAGATTTTTACATTTAGCTTTATCAGCAACAGTAGTAGTAACAGTAATTTTTTCACAGTACTGAATATTTTACAATTTATTTTTATTCAGCTGATTATTTCATCATTTAATTTTAATAAAATTACAGGTTCTAAGTTCTGTTCTAGTAATAAACGGAAAGCAAATTACATTTGTCATCTCCCCTTTTTGGCTGATCTGTAAAATGGGCCAATCCATGACAAAAAAAAAACATAATGCGCTCTTAACCGTGAGATTTGTGATCCGTTATACCACTACAAAAAGATAGATTTAACCAATACATTTCTAGCGAGCACAACAGCAACAAACACTTTCTATAAATGCATTTGTATGTAAACTGAATTTGGTTCGATACACATGGATTTACATTGCAAGCGCACTGGATATAAAAACCGTACAAATTCGCCAGTATTTGAAGAGAAACAATACATGACAGCAGACAGACAGTCTGATTTATTGGTTTACATAAAACGCCTTACGAGTCTGAAATACAAACACAAGCAAAACAAAACCATTAAATATTGATATCAACAGTGCGAACATCTCACAATATTTCACTCTGGGCTCAGTTCTAATAAGCCTGTCTTCAGCTTTCATTAATAATGTATCTAGGCGGAGCATGAGTATATTGCATACGCATTAGAAACAAGCTGCTTTAAATAACAAAACAAGACAGTAAGATGTTAGTGTTTATTATTAATGAACCAATCAGTCCGTCTCCAATGCATAAACAAGACAGGGTACATTTACTATCCTACTCCAGCAATTGCAGATCCTTTATGTTTTTATACTTCTGCATATTAGGGCTGAATGATAAATTGACATAAAATTGCATTTGCGATTGTATTGCACGTCGTGAGGAGAGTAAGGTGGTGTGATCGGTAGTAAATCTCCTCCAGAAGGCCAGATGGCACTCTTTCTCTCTCATGAGTAACACAAAACAACCAAATATGCCCCACAGAAACCCAGGAAATACCAGTCTATGGGAAATAGGGATGGGTGATAATTACTTTCTTTCTGATCCGACACAAAGCATTTCAACACAAGTATCGTTGATATAGATACCGATACTTCAGTGAAATATTCTGTAGTGATTTTATAATGTTTTTTTAATTACCTAAAGTATTATTATTAAATAAAATAAACATAATTCTTTTTTAGATTTATAACAATTATAGAACATTATTAATTAAACAAAAATAGACTACCCTATATAACTAGCTCTAAATATAACCAATAGGGGTGTGACAAGATGCCTAATCCACGAGAACGAGACGATTTTTACACTATTTTTAAGAAATCCTCAATGATGAAAAATATGAATGGAAAATAGTATTTTATTCAACTAGGAAAAAACCCAAATCGCAAAACTACTTAGGTGCTTTCTTTAAATCAACTTGTAATGAATGTTATTTTACTTTTGTTTTAATGAATTAGACGCAGTAATGGACATGCAAACACTGCTAAATATTTTGCTAATAGCCTATGTGATTGGAAAATAATCTTTTTTATATATAATTTTAAATATTAGCAAAATATTTGCTAATATATGAATGGAAAATAGATTTTTATTCAACTAGGAAAAATAAATAAATAAATAAATAAAAATCACAAAATACAAAACAATTTAGGTGGTTTTAAAAACATTGTAATGAATGGTATTTTATTTCTATTTAAATTAATTCTATGTCATAAAAGACATGCAAACACTGCTAAATATTTAGCTATAAACTCTACCGCCTGGCTTCTCCCGGGTACAATTTCACATGATATATTGAACTTATTTCCCCACACTCAAACAAATATATGTAATTTTTTGTATTTTATTTTTAATTTAATAAATGAGTTTCACTTTCATTTAGCAAGATTTCATTCAGGCCCTGTGACTCACTCTGAGCTACTGGATGCGATCATGCGAATATGAAGGACTGATAGAAGAGTTGTTTTAATGAGTTTGATACCGCACGCAGAATGAAAAAAAAATTAGTTTTTCCCGGAAAGTATAAACGTGTGTTCCCTGATGATGATGTGACGATGAGTCTCCAGGAGTATATTCAGTGAGTGTGTGTTTGTTTGCGTGGGCTTAGAGATGTGTGCGTCTGTGGTGCTTTACTTACACGCTAGGTGTGTAGGTCCTGTCACAAAATGCGGCTAAAAGTCCTTCACGGTGTTAATAGTTTGATTACGGCGTTTACATGTCTGCACTTCAATAATGCGACTTAAAAAATAGGAATACTGCACGTCTTAATTCCATTTGTGTTTACGACGATTATGCCTTTCAGCATATCTGAAGTGCTATTCCATTGCATGGATATGAACCATAATGTGTGAGGCCTATGTTGGATGCGACACCTGCTGAATGCCTGTGAAAAAAATGGTTACATCACACCCGCCCACCCAACCGAGTGACAAGCGCAACTCTGAGGCCAGCCTGGGTTGCCAGGTGTGTGCAAAGCACTTTAATATCCTGCCTCCAATCGTCAATGCTCATTTTACCCTCACGCTCCATCATAACATCACAACTCAGAAGACATATTAACACCTCGACGAGAAATCTCGCCGCAACTTAATCTCGCGAGATCTTGTCATACGGGATCTTGTCACACCCCTAATAACCAATACTAAATAAGTATTAAAGACATGTGTACACACTTTATTAGGTACACCTTACTAGTACCGGGTTGGACCCCCTTTTGCCTTAATCCTTCGTGGCATAGATTAAACCTTTGGTGACTAGGTAGGCATATCGAGTGATACAACAAACTTGATAATCCTTCAACTTTATGCAAAAGAAGTGTGACTTTCTTAAGTGACAGCCAATAGGAGAACCAGTAGAGCTCAAGGAATCGTCTTTCAGCTCGCTCAGAGGTCGATTGCATTCTCCATGCTGTAGACCTACACAGACCTGCGTTTGCAGCAGATCGCCACCCAGAGCGGCAGGCAGCTACACAGTCAATCAATTATGCAAATCTCCCGTTCCACCACATTCCAAAGGTGCTCTATTGGATTGAAATCTGGTGACTGTGGAGGCCCTTTGAGTACAGCAAACTCATTGTCATGTTCAAGGAACTAGTCTGAGATGATTCACGCTTTATGACATGGTGCGTTATCCTGCTGGAAGTAGCCATCAGAAGATGGGTACACTGTGGTCATAAGGGGGTGGACATGGTCAGCAACAATACTCAGGTAGACTGTGGCATTGACATGATGCTCAATTGGTACTTACTAATGGGCCCAAAGTGTGCCAAGAAAATATCCCCCACACCATTACACCACCACCCCCAGCCTGAACCATTGATACAAGGCAGCTGGATCCATGCTTTTACGTTGCTGATGCCAAATTCTGACCGTACCATCCAAATGTTGCAGCAGAAATCAAGACTCATCAGACCAGACAACGTTTTTCCAATCTTCTATTGTCCAATTTTGGTGAGCCTGTGTGAATTGTAGCCTCAGTTTGCTGTTCTTAGCTAACAGGAGTGACACCCGGTGTGGTCTTCTGCTGCTGTAGCCCATCAGCCTCAAGGTTGGACGTGTTGTGTGTTTAAAGATGTTACAACCGAGGTATGCAGAAGAGCAAGCGGTTATTTGAGTTACTGTTGCCTTTCTATCAGCTGAAACCAGTCTGGCCATTCTTCTCTGACCTCTGCCATCAACAAGGCATTTGCGCCCACAGAACTGCCACTCACTGGATATATTTTCTTTTTCGGACCATTCTCTGTAAACCCTAGTGATGGTTGTGCGTGAAAACCCCAGTAGATCAGCAGTTTCTAGAGGCTAGAGAGAACAAAACTACACCATGGTACAATAGTCATACTCACGCTCTCAAAACAGCAACCCGTGCCCTGGAACGTAAATGGAAAAAAACAAACTTAGAGGTTTTTAGAATTGCGTACAAAGACAGTATGTCCAGCTATAGGAGGGCTCTTAAATCTGCCAGGGCTGAGCACCTCCGCAAACTGATTGAAAATAATCATAACAATCCTAGATTTTTATTTAGCACCATTGCTAAATTAACAAATAATCAGTCATCCTTGGAACAAAATGTCCCACCGCATATTAGTAGTGATGACTTCATGAATTTTTTCAGTGATAAGATAGAAGACTTTAGACAGAAAATAGAAGATGTTAAACTTTCTGCACCACCTTATACTCCAGATCCAGTAAACATTCCACTGAATCATAATAACCTACAATGCTTCAAAATCATAGAACAGGAAGAGCTAGATAAAGTTATAAATAGTTCCAAACCAGCTACATGTATGTTAGATCCAATTCCAACAAAATTACTGAAAGATTTGCTACCTGTTATAGGAGAACCTCTCCTTAACGTTATCAACTCTTCTTTAGCTTTAGGCCATGTTCCAAATCCTTACAAGCTAGCTGTTATTAAACCTATTATTAAGAAACCACAACTGGACCCCAGCAACCTAGCTAATTATAGGCCTATTTCAAATCTTCCGTTTATGTCTAAAATACTAGAAAAAGTTATTTCTACCCAATTATGCTCCTTTCTGCAGATGAACAATATTTTTGAAGTGTTTCAGTCAGGTTTCAGGCCTCATCACAGCACAGAAACCGCATTAGTGAAAATAACCAACGATTTACTCTTAGCTGCTGACCAAGGGTGCATCTCACTATTAGTTCTACTTGATCTTAGCGCCGCTTTTGACACCATTGATCACAATATTCTCATAGACCGCTTATATTCTACAGGTGTCCAAGAACAGGCTCTTCAATGGTTTAGGTCATACTTAGCTGATCGTTACCAGTTTGTGAATATTAATGGACAACTTTCACAAGTAAGACTGGTAAAGTACGGGGTCCCTCAAGGATCAGTTTTAGGCCCTCTGCTGTTTACAATATACATGCTTCCCCTGGGGGACATTATTAGAAAACATGGGATCAGTTTTCACTGCTATGCAGATGATACTCAATTATATATTTCAACTAAACCGGATGAGATGTCTAAACTGTCTAAGCTAACTGAGTGTATTAAAGATGTTAAAGACTGGATGACCAACAATTTTCTTCTCTTAAACTCAGACAAAACAGAATTATTACTTATTGGGCCTAAATCCTGTACACAGCAGTTCTCACAACTCGACCTGCAATTAGAGGGATACAAAGTTAGCGTTAGCTCTACTATAAAAGATCTGGGTGTCATATTAGACAGCAATTTAACCTTTAAAAATCATATATCCCATGTCACAAAAACTGCCTTCTTTCATCTAAGAAATATTGCTAAATTGCGAAATATGCTATCCATCTCAGATGCAGAAAAGCTAGTTCATGCTTTCATGACTTCTAGGCTGGATTACTGTAATGCTCTGTTTGCTGGTTGCCCAGCATCCTCTATTAACAAACTTCAGCTAGTACAAAATGCAGCTGCCAGAGTTCTTACCAGGTCTAGAAAATATGATCATATCACCCCAATTTTATCCTCCTTACACTGGCTGCCTGTTAAGTTTCGTATTGAATTTAAAATATTGCTTCTTACCTATAAAGCCTTAAATAACCTAGCTCCTGTTTATCTAACCAACCTCTTGTCTCGCTACAATCCAACCCGCTCTTTAAGATCTCAAAACTCAGGGCTTCTTGTAGTACCTAGAATAGCTAAATCGAGTAAAGGAGGTCGAGCCTTCTCATTTATGGCCCCTAAACTCTGGAATAGCCTTCCTGATAATGTCCGAGGCTCAGACACACTCTCACTCTTCAAAACTAGATTAAAGACCTATCTTTTTAGCAAAGCATACACTTAGTGCATTACATAGCGGTGTGACGCATGATGTGCCCCACACACGATTTTGCTTCTTGTTTATATACACTATGAACAGCAGCTACGCTAATTATTCTCTTTATTCTGTATTTCCACCTGGGGGTACTCATCTCGAGGCCCTCAGACTATGCAGTGCCACTGATGCGATCCAAGACCAGCGACGAGACGATCCCAAGGCTCCCGGACCAGGCCGTATCCTGAGCTGCTGCTGTGGTGGTCATGATGGAGAGCATAAGACTGATTCCTCTGATGCTCCAAGGACAGAAGTGTCTTCGCGGAGGTCCAGCTACTGCGCCTAGACTGCAGCTCTGCACAAGACGTTTGGCCATAGGAGAAATGGTCGTGCCCAACTGAGCCTGGTTTCTCTCGAGGTTTTTTAAATTCTTCACTTTCGCCAATTGGTGAAGTTTTTTCCTCGCCGCTGTCGCCACTGGCTTGCATGGTTCGGGATCTGTACAGCTGCGCATCGATGGAATTGCTCCTCAGTGTTTGTACTCTCAGTAGTGATTATTAAACCACACTGAACTGAGCTAAACTAAACTAAACTGAACTTAAACACTGAAAACTGAACTGACACTTTTCAATTCACTATAAACTTCCATGTGAAGCTGCTTTGACACAATCTACATTGTATAAGCGCTATACAAATAAAGATGAATTGAATTGAATTGAATTTCTAAAATACTCAGACCAGCTCGTCTGGCACCAACAACCATGCCATGTTCAAAGTTACTTAAATCACCTTTCTTCCCCATTCTGATGCTCAGTTTGAACTGCAGTAGATTGTCTTGACCATGTCTACATGCCTAAATGCACTGAGTTGCTGCCATGTGATTGGCGGAGTAGAAATTTGTGTTAATGAGCAGTTGGACAGGTGTACCTCATAAAGTGGCCAGTGAGTATATGTCGTATTTGCATTTACAACAAAAGAAGCCATTGTTCGCTTAGAAGTTACACGTAAACAGCTTTCAATATTGCAAAATGATTTTTTGTGATTTGACTATCACATAATGATACTGCATGTGATTTTTTGTACCTCTTAATAGAGAATTATTAAGCACTGTAAAACTAGTAAGCACTGTAAAAATTTGCAGTTTTCCATATTTTGTAATTCATGTTTTTTATTATTTTTCCACATTTATTGATGCTTTTGAATTGTATTATGAGACCTTGATCTTTCTTCCAACACCTTTTACCCTTGAAAAGTTAGAAAAAGTGACGTTTATGAACATTTTTAATAGTTTGCAGTGATATATTGTCTGGGTTAGTGTTGTATATTACGCTACAAAAACCTTGTAATAAACTGCCAGTACATTTTATCTGTTACTTTACAGGCTTATTTCTCTATATATTATATCATACATTTATTTCAAACTATTAAAATGTCAATAAAAGCTACTTTGTTAAACTGATGATGAAAGTTGATGAGATCAACATCCTATAATGCAATTCACAACCATAAATAAACAGAAAACACTTACTGTTTTCTTACAAAATACACAAACTGTTCAGTAAAAGAGATATTTTGTTATTGATTACAGAGCCAGTTTTATAGACAAACGCACATGGAAATCGCATGCAATTTATCATATAGCCTTTCTTCTGCAAAACTTCTTTCTCAAGCTGCATCTCGGAGAAACATCTGAGTCTCTCCACAAGCTCGAATCCTTGTTTTGTCCCTAAATTGCCCAAGGTTTCAATCTGAAAGTGCATTAGTCCTTTGCAGGATTTCAAACAAATCTGCTTTCTTCTGATCTCTTCATCTCATCTGTTCACCTGTCCATCACGTTCACAATCCTCAGGTGTAAAAGAAAGCTTTTAAAGGAACACAAGAGTGTGCCGATGGGCATATCTTAGTTGTTGTTTTTTATTTGGATGAAGAGAAAGCATATGTATGCTTTTTTATTTTTTTTTCAATGACAATCTCTGGTCATTTATTGCTGAGAAAATGAGATCTATACAGTTGAAGTCAGAATTGTTAGCCATCCTGATTTATTAGACCCCTGTACATTTCCCCCCCAATTTCTGTTTAACGGAGAGAAGATTTACTTAACACATTTCTAAACATAACAATTTTAATAACTTTTCTAATAACTGATTTCTTTTATCTTTGTCATGATGACAGTACACAATATTTGACTAGATATTTTTCATGATACTAGTATTCAGCTTAATGTGACATTTAAAGGCTTAACTAGGTTAATTAGGCAAATTAGAGTAATTAGGCAAATCATAGTATGAAGATGGTTTACTCTGTAGACAACAGTAAACAAATATTGCTTAAAGGTGCTGTATGTAAGTTTTTGACTCTTCTAAAGCATAAAAATACCAAAATATGTGTGCAGATATTTAAGAAACATCCCAAGTGAACATACCTGTTTAACTGAAAAACAATGCTGAAGTCAGATATTCTTATTTTTGGTCTGTGACCGAAAATGCGACCCCCGGTGGACAGTAGCAGACATCGAAATAAGACAGATTCAGCTCCACGATAGGTTATTAATTAGCAAATGATATAAATATTCCGGGGCGACGCAGTGTCGCCACACAGCAAGAAGGTCGCTGGGTTGCAGGTTCGAGCCTCGGCTGGATCAGTTGGCGTTTCTGTGTGGAGTTTGCATGTTCTCCCTGCGTTCGCGTGGGTTTCCTCCGGGTTCCCCCACAGTCCAAAGACATGCGGTATAGATGAATTGGGTAGGCTAAATTGTACGTAGTGTACGAGTGTGAATGAGTGTGTGTGAATGTTTCGCAGAGATGGGTTGAGGCTGGAAGGGCATCCGCTGTGTAAAACACATGCTGGATAAGTTGGCGGTTCATTCCGCTGTGGCGACCCCAGATTAATAAAGGGATTAAGCCGAAAAAAGAAAATGAATGAATGAATAAATATAAACATAAACATTAGGTGAGCAGATTACATTGTAACTGCGCGTCCTAACAGCACTCTTTGTGATGAGATACGTCAATTTCTCGACAGAATTTTAAATAAGCCTTTCAGAAGCACAGAATATGCACTCACGAAACAGTAACCCTCTTTAACATAATTAAATGTAGATGCTGAATCACTTTTCAAACGGTTTATTGTATTTTCAAGAGGTGAACTATCTGCTGCTGCTTTCAGTATATGGCAATAAATATCATGTGAAATGTCATTCAAACTCACATTGTTAGAACTTAGCACTGAATAAAGCACACAAGGTTTTCCTGAGGTGATCACGGTCATAGGTTTCTGTTGTTCAGCTGTGAGAAATAGAAGCCGTTTCTAATATATCAATTTGTGTTTTATTTAGAACACAGATTAAATCACTCGCTTCTGTCTTCAATCTGGCAACCCGTGCTTCAGTTTGTTTTGATCCAGGAGTGCAATACCTAGTTCAACAACTGGGTGTCAAACTTGCATACTGCACCTCTTAAGTCCCCAAGAAATCAAAATTAATCATATAATTTTGTTAGCTCACATTGCTAGTTTTGTGGGGAACAATTCATTTGAGCAGGTCATTTAGAAAAAAAATTGCCCTTTTAATCTTTAATTGAAATCTGAAAATACACTTCCTGTTTGTTTTCAGTTCATTTATCAGATGATGTGATTTTGAGGTAATGGGCGTGGCTACTGCTGCGCCAACTGTCAGTGTTGACAACAAACAGAAATGGTGGGCAGGAGTCTGTTAGGTTGTAATAACTCATCTAAAACCCCTTTCCCGATCTTTCTGAATGAAACGCCTACTTTCCTACGTCTATTCAGCCAGCGGTAGAAAAAACAAGCCACACCCACTGATTTCTCATTTAATATTCAGTTTCTCTAGGAACTGCGTCACATTGCGAAAAGAATAACGATCACAGATTCCAGTTCATGGGGACTTTAGGGAGCTAATAATATTGACCTTAAAATGGTTTAAAAAACATTTATTCTAGCTGAAATAAAGCAAATAGGACTTTTTTTTTCAAATGTTTGCTAAGGTGTAAGATTTTTAAACAATTTTTTAAACAATATTTTTACAAATTTTAAGCATAGTAGTTTTAATAACTAGTTTGTAATAACTTTTTGTCTTTGCCAGGGTGACAGTATATTTTTATTTATTAGGGACAGAGCACCGGAATGGTGTGTAGGCCCTATTGGAATTGCTACATTTCTTCTTCTTCTTCACACTTTTGAGGGTCTAAACATGCTCGAAAACTCTGCACACATATCAGAAGTGGCAAAAAAAAAAGAAAATTGTTATAAGCTTCAGAAGTGGGTGTGGCGAAATGGCTCAACAGTGCCACCTATGCACATTTGGCGGTTTATATATATATATATATATATATATATATTAGAGATGCCACAATTCTCAATACAATATTGAACCATTCGGTACGACATCCACGGTTCAATACGCGCTTGTGAATTGTGTTTTTCCGGTTTTACATTTAAATAATTTATGTGCATTTTTTTTCTCTCTGAATTGACTGTTTGTGTGTGCCCGTAACTTTACAAGCTGAGATGAGGAAACTCCTCCCTGCGAGTAAATATTTAATCACTATGCTCTAAAGTTAAGGGGCGCTCCACCATCATTCCACAAATAAACATGGTGAGCGGCGGTAAAGTGAGGCAGCAATACAAGGAAGCGCCGGTGTCTTTCAAATCCGCAGTGTGGGGACATTTCAGTTACACGTATAGACTAATCGAACGGAAACACTTCCAACATGACTGTACATCTGCGGCGCCATCACCCAGCAATATCACTGTCTGAAGGCAGAATAGCAGCGAAGGTAAAGTCCTCCATAAAACAACAATCCCTTGCTAAATCCTTCCAGCAAACATACCCAACTGGTTCCGAAAGACACAAAAATAACAAAGGCAGTGTTTAGTTTAATTAAGATGGTTTATTTTTATTTACTGAAGTACAAATATGTTAATTTGAAATGGTCAATTTATGTTTATTAACTTCACATGCATGTTTATTTTTAAAATGTAGGAATTTATGTGTTGCCCAGTTTGTACTTGGGCTACCAGCAGCTGTGAGATTTCAGTGTTAATTTTTTCATTATACAATACACTAGGAACTAGTGTACCTTTCTTGGCTTTGAAGTAAAATAAAGTAGTATTGCAATAAATCGTTTTTATTTTTTTTCTTTCTTACTGTTCCTATTGCCTATGCATAGAATAAAAAAAATAAATAAATAAAACACTCAGCTATCAGAACCGAACCGAAAACCGTGTTAAAAAACCGAGGTATGTATTGAACCGTGAGCTAACTGTATTGTTGCATGCCTAATATACATATATTTATTATTTTTTTATTAGATTTTTTTTGCCTTTATAGTTCACTGACAAACTTTGTACGGTAAATATGTTTACATATTACAAGTCAGAGGTTTTTGAATGAAGGGTGCAATTTAAGGAAACATACTATTTACTATCTATGATTATTTATTGAATATATGATTATCAATGGTGAACAGCTGAAATTAAAACACACATTGTATAAAACAAACTGCCACTTTTTCTTATAAAAAGTGAAAATAAATAACTTGCACTTTTGAATACAAAATAAATTATTTTCTGTGCTTTTCATATTAAAGATAGGAAATAAGCAGTATATCTTTTAAATAAAATAACTCTTGCATATCCTGTAAATAATAGTTTAAACAGTACATTTCTTGAATCTTCTGTAAACAAATATTTTCATGTAAAAAATTATTTTAATGTAATAGAAAATATGCATCTCTGGCGCAGCTTCCAATCATCGTCAATATACATAGTGCAAAGTAAGGCTCAAGAATGGGTCCATCGTCCTACCTGACCAGAGATCAGATGTGGCTGCAAAGTGGCAGCAGAAGTTTAAATCAGCATCAGACTTTTAAGGCTGATTTATACATCTGCATCGAGTGATCGGCGTGACCCACGACGCCTGCCTTGCACGTAGCCGTACATTGATATACTCCCGTGTGCTATTTGAGTTGCTCTGCAAAATCACTTCCGAAACGCTAGCTAGCAGCGGGTTTTTATTTTCCTTTGTGAAGAGTTTCTTCACGAGGGGTTTTGTTTTTTCTGAATGCTACCTTAATGTACAAGATCTTAAAACTTGCTCATTTAGAGGCCGGAACCGGCAGATGTGCAACAACTTTAATTATAAGGTAAACCCAAAACAAAAAAAGTTTTCATCTGTAGCTCCTCCACAAGACTCCACACTTGTAAACACTCACTCCAACGAAGGGCTCTCTGCTGTTCTGAGGCTCTCCACGCCACCCACGCGTGTCAACTCTACCAAACCGACCAATCACAGAGCTTGAGCTACATGTCAAAATAAGTAAATTTTTGAGAGATGCATGGGTATGCGACTGCGCAAAGGCTGCGCCGGACCATATGCGTGCAATGCAGAAGTATACTGTAAATCAGCCTTAACAGAGCAGGGTCATGCGACTCCATACACGGTAGGGAAAGTAATCGAAAAAAATCAACCTGGGAAAATTAGATCGATTATAGGCTCTGAATGTTGATTTCGATATATATATATTTTTTTTTTTTATTAATGGCCCAGCCCTACTTATAACTCAGCCGCACAATGTCTGAACTGCCTGAAAATGCATGTGTTTGATGTGATTCTTCTACAGAAGACATCTACATGCCAATATTGAGTCATATCAGTCATAGGGTCACCTGCTGACAGAAGGAAGTTTGGCATAAATATGTCATTTTCTCAGGTTTTATATATATATATTAGCTTAAATTATTATTGTGCCCTGTTCTCTGTCATCCTGAGGCCACTGCCCGGGTGCGAGGTCCCTTTCATCGCTGCTTGCAGCTTTAATTATTATTTCTTCTTCTTCTCTGAAATGAATCGCATTTTGAGGGTCTAAACATGCTCGAAAGCACCAGAAGTGGAAAAAATGTATGTTTGTTATAGGTTTCAGAAGTGGGCATGGCAAAATGACTCGACAACGCCACCTATACACTTGACAAAGTAGCCTCCAAGCTATTCAATTCAATTCACCTTTATTTCTATAGCGCTTTTACAATGTAGATTGTGTCAAAGCAGCTTCGCATAGAAGATTATAGTAAATTGAAACAGTATCAGTTGGGCACGACCATTTCTCCTATGGCCAAACGTCTTGTGCAGAGCTGCAGTCTAGGCGCCAGAGAGCTATATGTTGGCATACATATCAAACATGCCAATGCCTACAAAAAAGCCTCTTGGAGCGAAATCATAGTCCCAACAGGAAGTCGGATATTTTTAACTTCCTCTGCTGAAAAAGTGCAGTTTTTGCCATTCCAGGCATTGTACTTTAACAGGAAACAGGAAACTGTTAGCAGTGTATATACATTATAATATAATTATCTTACTATAAATTAAATTATACCAAAAATTTATATTTACATTTATAATAGCTCTACTTCATACATATGTAGGGTTAAGGAGTGTCATTTAGCAGGAACCATCATCAAATTATGTTTTAAATAAAAACTTCTATATGAACACAACAGCTGAATTTGTGACGGCCTTCTTTCATGAACGCTTAATCATACACACCACTAACATCTGCGTCTACAGCTACTATACAAAAAAAATTGAGAGTCATTCCAATCAGACGGTACAGTTCATTAAGTCCAAATGTTTGTTGGATTCATATTAAAAACTTGCTGATTTACAAGCGGCACAGTTTGACCTTAAAGGAAGGCAGTGAGCAATGGAGTGTTATTGCGGGATTGAATGCTATCGGAGCGCCTCAATCAGACACACCAGCAGATAGGCAATGAAGTGCACTTTGCTGGATTCAAACCATTCAGTCTTGTTAGCACTTAGTGTCACGGTGATGTACTACCAATACAAGCATGCAAAGATTGTTCAGCAGACAAGCACACACCTGACATTTTCATCTGAGCTCATCGCAACATTTCATGCAACAAGTCAGATCCCATTCGACTACTTTAATCATGCAATGTAATAGAATCAGAAGAGTTCATTAACAATTGCCCGCATAGCTCACGATACATTGTTGTTTTCCATTCATTTATGCGTTCACATTGCATTATGGGACCTTGATCTCTGCTCTGACAAGCTGATGTTGAAAATTTAATGGCATATTAGTTGCACAAGCATAGTTTTAAAGCAGTTTAAGGCTTTTAGATGTAATGAAATATTATTAACTATTTAGTAAACCTATATAACCACTAAAATCAGTGATGAAAAAGACATGTCAGTTCATTTTATCAAATAAAATGTTTTTTTTTGTTTATTATTGTTTGTTATGATCAGTTTTTTGCATGTCCTGTGTGTTTTGTTGTCTTATAGGTTCCCTATCATAATACCATCCAGACTGTGACTGGCTGCTGGTTAAGGTATGGGCTATAAAACAGAACTACTAGTAGCACTCGAGGAGCTCATTTCTGGCATGACTGCAACGGGGTTTAGAGCTCCTGTATTTGTCGTTATATTTTGTGGTAAACAAATTGTGTGGTAAGTGGCTTACGCTTCACTATGAATATACAATGCCCAACCTAAATTGTTAGTACATCAGTTTCTACCAGTTCTCTCAACATAGGCTCATTCTGAAAATGTAGCCCTATATACATTTCTGAAGATCGAGAATTATGTAGCCAGAGGTGCGTATGGCTGCATTTTGTCTTTGAAACTAACACTACGGAGCGGTCTGACAATGTTGCTTTTCACACTACCAGCTGACTGCTTACCTTCATGTGGATGGCTTTTCCGCTGTTACCAGTTTGTTCAGTAGCTCGACGCATACGTTGGCAGACACCGACTGTGACAACAGAGTTCGAGTCTGGTGAAGAATGGTTCCAGAAAGGAAGACAAAAACAAAAGCCAAAAAAAAAAAACAGTAAATAACAGAGTAAGAATGTGGTAAAATCTGAAAACGTGGTAAAAATTAGGCTGCCGTGAGGACTTTTCTTTTCTGTATTGCTTTTGAAAACGCTGTTGGTTGGGTTTAGAAAAGTGGGTGGACGGGTCAAACAGTGCGGGAAGAGGGTAGGTGGAGGGATCGTTCAGTCAGTCAGTCGACAGTGGCTTCTGGTGGATTTACAAGAGAAGAGCAGGTGCGAATGGCACTTGCGACAGAAATTAAATCTAAAAAAGTGTACACAGAGGCCTCTGGTGGATTCCCAAAAACAAAAACTACAAAAAAACGTACCTCCTGGAATGTATTTGGCACTCTCCAGAAATGTATATAAGCGTATGTTTTTTAGAATGAGCCTGAGTTGTGTTTTCTTTTGGTCATAAACATGCAGGACCCTTACTGTTATGGTTTTTGTAACCAATAAAGCCAGTTAATTGTAAAAATGTTTTTATTAATATTTTTAATGTATTATTTGTAGCAAAAAAAAAGCCAACAATGCACATATTGCACATAAATCATCTAGATATATAACCTTTTTAATTGTATTGTTTGCTTTATTTTTTTCAATGTTCTCCAGTCTACTTGTCAAAATCAGAATCAGTTTTATTGCCAAGTGTGCTTCACACACACAAGGAATTTGTTTTGGCAACAGAAGCTTTCAGTGTACATAAAGTGATGAGTGACAGCACAAAATTAAATACAAGAAAAGAAAAGGCAATAAACATTAAACAGAGATGCAGTTAGTCAAAAAGAACAAGAAAACATCTGGATGTTGAATTGTATGTACAGATATGTTGTAAACATACAAGTTATAAGGTGCTGTGTACAAGTGCGTATGAGAAAGTATTGCACGTTTATTGCACAGTAGGGGAATATTTAACTGTTCATCAGGTAGATGGCCTGAGGAAAGAAACTTTTCCTGTGTCTGGCTGTTTTTGTGCTTGGTGCTCTGTAGCGCCGACCAGATGGTAACAGTTCGAACAGGTAGTGTGCTGGGTGTGAGGCGTCCAGAGTGATTTTACGAGCCCTTTTACTCACTCTGGAAGAGTACAGTTCTTGAAGTGTAGGAAGTGTAGTGCCAGTGATTCATTCAGCAGTCCGGACTATTCGCTGTAATCTATGGAGGTTGGTTTTGGAAGCTGAGCTGAACCAGACGGTGATTGAAGTGCAGAGGATGGATTGGATGACAGCTGAGTAGAACTGTGCGAGCAGCTCCTGTGGCAGGTTGAACTTCCTCAGCTGATGAAGGAAGTACAGTCTCTGCTGGGCTTTCTTTACAATGGAGTCTATGTGAATGTCCCACTTCAGATCCTGAGAGATGGTGGTGCCCAGGAACCTGAATGACTCTACTGCAGCCACAGTGCTGTTCATGATGGTGAGTGGGGGGAGTGCAGGGGGGTTTCTCCTAAAGTCCACTATCATCTCCACTGTTTTGAGCGTGTTCAGCTCCAGGTTGTTGTATCTGCACCATAAAGCCAGCCGCTCCACCTCCTGTCTGTATGCAGACTCATCACCGTTCCGGATGAGGCCGATAACAATAGTGTCATCCGCAAACTTCAAGAGCTTAATGGAGGGGTCTTTTGCAGTGCAGTCGTTTGTGTACAGGGAGAAGAGCAGTGGGGAGAGAACACATCCCTGGGGGGCACCAGTGCTGATGGTGCGGCTGTCGGATGTGATTTTGCCCATTCTGACTAGCTGTTGTCTATCTGTCAGAAAGCTGGTGATCCATTGACAGACAGAGCTAGGGACAGACAGCTGGGTCAGTTTGTTCTCGAGCAGTGATGGGACGATGGTGTTGAAGGCAGAACTGAAGTCCACAAACAGTATCCTTGCGTAGTTCCCTGGTTTGTCCAGATGTTCTAGGATATAATGCAGTCCCATGTTGACTGCATCATCCACAGACCGGTTTGCTCTATAGGCAAACTGCAGGGGGTCCAGCAAAGGTCCAGTGATGTCCTTCAGATAAGCTAGCACCAGTCTTTCAAATGACTTCATGGCCACAGATGTTAAGGCAACAGGTCTGTAGTCATTGAGTCCTGTGATCTTTGGTTTCTTTGGTATTGGGATGATGGTGGAGCATTTGAAGCAGGATGGAACTTTGCGCTGTTCCAGTGATCTGTTGAAGATCTGTGTGAAAATGGGAGCCAGTTGGTCCGCACAAGTTTTCAGACAGGCTGGTGAAACACCATCTGGACCTGGTGCTTTTCGTCTCCTCTGCTTACTGAAGATCTGATGCACATTATCTTCACTGATCTGAAGTGCCGGGGTGGAGAAGGAGATGGCTGGAGGTGTTGATGGCTGTTTACTGAGGATCTGATGCCCATTATCCTCACTGATCTGAAGTGCAAGGGGGGAGAGGGAGATGGCTGGAGGTGTTGATGGCTGTGTAGGGAGATGATCCGGGTGGGTGTGAGGTGTCTGGTCAGAGGTGTCAAATCTACAATAGAAGATATTCAGCTCGTTTGCAAGATGTTTGTTGCAGTCGATACTGGGGGATGGCGTTTTATAATTTGTGATATCTTTCAGGCCTTTCCATACTGATGCAGGGTCGTTGGCAGAAAACTGGTTTTGCAGCTTCTTGGCATAGCTTTTCTTGGCCACACCAATCTCCTTTGTCAGTGTGTTCCTGACCTGATTGTATAAAATCCTGTCCCCGCTCCTGTAGGCATCCTCTTTTTCATGACGAAGCTGTCTAAGTTTTGGTGTAAACCATGGTTTATCATTGTTAAATGATAAGTAGGTCCTGGTAGGGATGCATAACTCCTCACAGAAACTGATGTATGATGTTACAGTCTCTGTGAGCTCGTCTAGGTCGGTGGCTGCAGCTTCAAAAACACTCCAATCAGTGCATTCAAAACAGGCTTGTAAGACCTGCTCTGTGTCGTTGGTCCATCTCTTAACAGTCCTTAATACTGGCTTAGTAGTTTTAAGTTTTTGCCTGTAAGTTATATAAGATGAACCAGGCAGTGGTCGGAGAGTCCTAGAGCTGCTCTGGTGACGGAGCGATATGCATCCTTTATTGTGGTGTAGCAATGATCCAAAATGTTATTGTCTCTGGTGGGGCATGTGATGTGCTGTTTGAATTTAGGCAGCTCATGTGTGAGTTTTGCCTGATTAAAGTCACCGAGAATGATAAAAGCAGAGTCCGGGTGTCGTTGTTCAGTCTCTGTGATCAGATGAGACAGCTGTTGTAACGCAGTACTCACGTGTGCTTGTGGTGGAATGTAAACACAGACGAGAACGAACGAGGAAAACTCCTGGGGTGCATAAAACGGCTTACAGTTAATGAAAAGCGCTTCCACATCAGGACAGCACATCTTCTTTAACACAGTTTCATCCGTACACCATCTCCTGTTGATGTAAAAGCATGTCCCACCACCGCGTGTTTTGCCCGTTGACTCCGTATCGCGATCTGCTCTGTACAGCTGAAAGTCCGGTAAGTGTAACAGACTAACAGAACTAGTGTAAACACTGAAGAGCTCCACACCGAGGCAGCCATCCGCGGCGCCATCATGAGAGTGAAGGTGTTGATATATATGCATGTATGTACCCTACGCCACTGAAAACAACAAACAATTCATCTTGCGCCATGCTCAATTCGTCAGTCGCATATAAAATGCATTCGACCACGAGGTGAACTATCTGCTGCTGCTTTTAGTGGTATGACAATAAATGGTACTCAAAATAGAATTTCACACTGAATTAAGCACATAATCAGTACATGAGGAGATTATTGTCATAGTAGTTTATGGTTTATGTTGTTTTGCTGCAATGTGGCAGAAATAAAAAGTTTCTTTGAGGAAATTATAGTTAGTAAAATAGGAATTTAGGGTGGCACGGTGGCTCAGTGGTTAGCACTGTCACCTCACAGCAAGAAGGTTGCTGGTTAGAGTCCCGGTTGGGCCAGTTGGCGTTTCTGTGTGGAGTTTGCATGTTCTGCCTGTGTTGGCGTGGGTTTCCTCGGGGTGGTCTGGTTTCCCCCACAGTCCAAAGACATGCACTATAGGTGAATTGGATTAACTAAATTGGCTGTAATGGGTTGCGGCTGGAAGAGCATCTGCTGTGTAAAACATATGCTAGAATAGTTGGCGGTGCATTCCACTGTGGCGACTCCTGATGAATAAGGGACTAAGCTGAAGGAAAATTAATGAATGAATAAAATAGGAATTTCGCATGTCCAAGATGGTTAGGACAAAAACTTGTTTTATCACATGAAGTCAGGACATGGTGTTATACAGCATGGAAGAGCCAGGATAAAATTTCAAACTACTCTGAGTGTGTTCGTCTAACAGAAAACAAAATCATATACACAGAGGAAGGAGTTGTGGGTGAGTAAATTATGGGGTAATTTTCATTTTTGGGTAAAATATTCCTTTAATCCATGTTATTACAACACAGACTGATATAGGATTCAAAAACCAGATATTTTCTTTAGAATAATGTGCCCTGAATCTACAAATACAAGAGCAGGATATCTGTATTAAGACTATTTTATGTTGACTTTAAAGCCAAACACCTCTATAGCGAAAAGAAAGGCTGCGGGACGTGCCGAGCTCAAGGTTACGATTTCACTCTGCATGAGCAAAATGCACAAAAACACACACCGTCCTCTCACACTGGGACAGTTTAGAGCGATTACAGCCCTCACACAACAAAACGCATTTTAGTTTCGTCAGAAGGCCATTTTTCATTCCTTCTACTGCCGCTGTCTCTTAGTTAATGCACATATACACAAACACCCCATTAAATCAGAGTCTAAAACAGACACACGCTTTCATCTCTCTGTTATTACTTACTCAACAGGGTGAGAGGATATAATCCGCCGTCCTGTAACACCTTGCTTAGTTGTCTCTAGTTTATATTCTCCGCCACACAGACACAGTGATGCGTCATTTCTTTGCTATATACAATTGAAGTCACAATTATCAGCAGTCCTGAATTATTAGCCCCCTGTATATGTTTTTCCCCAAATTCTTTTTAAATGGAAAGAAGATTTTCTAAACAAAATAGTTTCAATAACTCTTTATAATAACTGATTTTTTTATCTTTGCCATGATGACAGCACATAATATTTTACCACTGTAGATATTTTTCAAGACACTAGTATTTAGCTTAAAGTGACATTTAAAGGCATAACTAGGTTAATTAGGTAAGTTAAGGCAATTAGGCAAGTCATTGTATAACAATGGTTTGTTCTGTAGACAATCAAAAAAATATTGCCTAATAATATTGACTTTAAAATGTTTTTTTTTTTTATTCAAAACTGCTTTTATTGTAGCCGAAATATAACAAATAAGACTTTAAACAGAGGAAAAAATATTATAGGAAATACTGTGAAAAATTCCTGGCTCTGTTAAACATCAATTAAGAAATATTTAAATAAATAAATAAATAAATTGACAGGAGGGATAATAATTTTGACTGTAAATCAAGCTATTCTCTGAGATTTACTTAAGATATAATTAGGCGGCTAATAAATTACGGAGAGAAAGCAAACTGTGTAGATGGTAAATGAGGACAATTAGAAGACAAGCACGTTCATAAACAACCCACAGTCACAAATGGCATAAATAATAGCTGTATGCTAAAAATAGCCTGATTTATGATCCATAATTCATTCATATATTTAATTTGATGGTAAGTTCATGCCTCACAACAAAGTATGCACGAGTTTGACAATGAACACTTTGTCAATGCCAAACTGCACTTTAACAAACAATCTATAGAGATAATGACTTATACATTGATGGTTTTCTTGTGAATGATTCATTGGTATAAACTGCAAAGAAACACATCTTCCAGTAGATTTCTGATGGATAAATCGAAGTCCTACACTCAAAAAAGATGTCAAGCTACTTATTTAAAATGAGCTGAAACAACACAATTCTTTAGTTTTTTATTTTTTTGGACACAACTTAATAATTTTAATGTTCAATAAACTTTCATTCATTTTTTCCTCGGCTTAGTCCCTTATTTATCAGGGGTCACCAAGCGGAATGAACGGGCAACTACTCTGGCATATGTTTTATACAGCGGATGCCCTTCCAGCCGCAACCCAGTACTGGAAAACACACATACACTCTCATATTCACACACATACTCATACACTATGGCCAATTTTGTTTATATACACAGGGAGAACATGCAAACTCCAGACAGAAATGCCAACTGACCCAGTCGGGACTCAAACCAGCGACCTTCTTACTGTGAGGTGACAGTGCTAACCACTGAGGCACTGTGTCGCCCCTGTAAAAACTAATAAATTAGGTTAATTTCTTCATGTTGTCCCAACTCATATCGATTGTGTAACCCAGTATTTTTTGTCTTTCAAGGTTCTTATGCAGATTAAAGAACATTTTAAAGCAGCATTCATTTTAAATCAAGCACCTTTATAATTTATACCCCAGCATATGTGGCGCCATGAAAGTCCTTACTGTACTTAACATTTCACTAACACTCAATATTTACATCAAAAAATGTCAGTCATTCAAAATGTTGATTTTTTTTGATGAACTTTAACACAACTTGTTGAATACTGGTAATATTCAAATGTGGTTTCTGAAATACAGGGAGTGCAGAATTTTTAGGCAAGTTGCATTTTTGTGGATTAATTTTATTATTGAACAACAACCATGCTCTCAATGAACCCAAAAAACTCATTAATATCAAAGCTGAATATTTTTGGAAGTAGTTTTTAGTTTTAGCTGTTTTAGGAGGATATCTGTGTGTGCAGGTGACTATTACTGTGCATAATTATTAGGCAACTTAACAAAAAAACAAATATATACCCATTTCAATGATTTATTTTCACCAGTGAAACCAATATAACATCTCAACATTCACATATATACATTTCTGACATTTAAAAACAAAACAAAAACAAATCAGTGACCAATATAGCCACCTTTCTTTGCAAGGTCACTCAAAAGCCTGCCATCCATGGATTCTGTCAGTGTTTTGATCTGTTCACCATCAACATTGCGTGCAGCAGCAACCACAGCCTCCCAGACACTGTTCAGAGAGGTGTACTGTTTTCCCTCCTTGTAAATCTCACATTTGATGATGGACCACAGGTTCTCTATGGGGTTCAGGTCAGGTGAACAAGGAGGCCATGTCATTAGTTTTTCTTCTTTTAGACCCTTTATTGCCAGCCACGCTGTGGAGTACTTGGATGCGTGTGATGGAGCATTGTCCTGCATGAAAATCATGTTTTTCTTGAAGGATGCAGACTTCTTTCTGTACCACTGCTTGAAGAAGGTGTCTTCCAGAAACCTGCAGTAGGACTGGGAGTTGAGCTTGACTCCATCCTCAAGCCGAAAAGGACCCACAAGCTCATCTTTGATGATACCAGCCCAAACCAGTACTCCACCTCCACCTTGCTGGCGTCTTAGTCGGACTGAAGCTCTCTGCCCTTTACCGATCCAGCCACGGGCCCATCCATCTGGCCCATCAAGACTCACTTTCATTTCATCAGTCCATAAAACCTTGGAAAAATCAGTCTTGAGATATTTCTTGGCCCAGTCTTGACGTTTCAGCTTGTGTGTCTTGTTCAGTGGTGGTCGTTTTTCAGCCTTTCTTACCTTGGCCATGTCTCTGAGTATTGCATACCTTGTGCTTTTGGGCACTCCAGTGATGTTGCAGCTCTGAAATATGCCAAAACTGGTGGCAGGTGGCATCTTGGCAGCTGCACGCTTGACTTTTCTCAGTTCATGGGCAGTTATTTTGCACCTTGGTTTTTTCACACGCTTCTTGCGACCCTGTTGACTATTTTGAATGAAACTCTTGATTGTTCGATGATCACGCTTCAGAAGCTTGGCAATTTTAAGAGTGCTGCATCCCTCTGCAAGATATCCACTATTTTTGACTTTTTGGAGCCTGTCAAGTCCTTGTTTTGACCAATTTTGCCAAAGAAAAAAAAAGTTGCCTAATAATTATGCACACCTGATATAGGGGGTTGATGTCATTAGACCACACCCCTTCTCATTACAGAGATGCACATCACCCAATATGCTTAATTGGTAGTAGGCTTTCGAGCCTTTACAGCTTGGAGTAAGACAACGTGCATAAAGAGAATGATGTGGTCAAAATACTTACTTGCCTAATAATGCTGCACTCCCTGTATTCATAAAATGTGCATCATTTGTCAGTGTTGTTGTACAAGATTTAAATGAAAGATTTTTTATTTAAGTATTTCTCAGTTCTTTTGTTCTGTTTTTGACAGTTGACTATAAAATTGTTGAAATAAAACCATTAATAAAGTTTATTTAGGGCGGCACAGTGGTTAGCACTGTCACCTAACAGCAAGAAGGTCGCTGGTTTGAGTCTCGGCTGGGCCAGTTGGCATTTCTGAACTCATTTCTGAGTTTTGAATGTTCTCCCCGTGTTGGCGTGGGTTTCCTCTGGGTGCTCCGGTTTCCCCCACAGTCCAAATACATGCGCTATAGGTGAATTGAATTAACTAAATTGGCCGTAGTGTATGAGTGTGTGTGTGAATGTGAGAGTGTATGGGTGTTCCCCCAGTGTTCCCGGTTGTGGCTGGAAGGGCATCCGCTGCGTAAAACATATGCTGGATTAAGTGCAGTTCATTCTGCTGTGGTGAAGGAAGCCGAAGGAAAATGACTGAATAAACTTAATTTCAAATTAATTCAAACACTTTTAAGGACCTGTGTTTGTTTTGAAGTACTTTCCAGGCCTAGATTTCATGTCTGAAATATAAGTACTTTCAAGATGCATGGGAAGCTTCTTAAAAGCTTCCTTCTTTCAAAGAAAATGTTTGCTTTATAAATCGTATATCAATGTCTTGTAATAACATGGAAGTAAATAAAACATGGCAATAATTAAATGAATAGTTTATATAATGTTTATATAATGTTTGTAATGAAGTTACGGCCACCTGGCCGCCGGGAAGAAGGAGGCGGAGAACCGACAGACTTTTAAATAAATATTTATTAATAAAAGGGACGGCAGCTCCTCACGGAGACTGCAGTCTAAATCAAAACAAAACAAACGGATGGCAGGGCAAGGAGCCGGGCTGGGGCCGGCAGGGCAAGGAGCCGGGCTGGGGCCGGCAGGGCTAGGAGCCGGGCTGGCACAAGCACTGAGCTGCGCTCTGGGGCTGAAGCCGATACTGGCGGGCGCTCTGGGGCTGGAGCCGACACTGGCGGGCGCTCTGGGGCTGGAGCCGATGTGGTGGAGGAGCCCTTTCTCCTCCTACGCTTCCTTGGTTTAGGTGGCGGAAAGCTGGCCACCTCTTCAGACACTGCAGGATACTCAGCCACCTGCAGGACTGGTGCAGTGTCTGGTGCGGGTGCCTCAGTGAATGAAGTTACGGCTACCTGGCCGCCGGGAAAAAGGAGGCGGAGAACCGACGGACTTTTAAAGAAATATTTATTAATAAAAGGGACGGCAGCTCCTCAAGGAGACTGCCGTCTAAATCAAAACAAACGGACGGCAGCACCTCACAGAGACTGCCGTCAAACTGAAAGCAAAAGTAATATGTCCGGGCCCGGTCCTCTCTCTCTGTCCTCTGCCATCGTTCCTCCTCTTATAGTCCAGAGCTCCTTCCGTGGGATTGAAGGCAGGTGCGCGCCACAGGTGCATCTCATCTGTGGCGGGCCTCGTTTCGCTCCCACGGCTCTCGGCCACGCCCCCTCGCCACAATGTTATTCAAAAAAGGTTTACATTAGTTTAATTGGTTTAACTGTATTCGTTAGATCACACATTGATTGGGATTATCTACTGATTACAGTACAAATAGGCAGTGTTGTTATTATACTTAGTTTGTTTCTGAGCTGAAATCTCTTGAGGAACTTTAAAAAGCGCCAGTCCAGCAGTTTGGTTTGACTTCTAGTAGTCAGCAGTTGTATTGGTCTGCAATGCAGCTTCACATTGTTTTAAAGTGCAAATATTCAACCTCAAAAAGCATCATTATGGGAACAAATGGGAATATCCTATTGTGTGTGTTTGTTTGTTTGTTTAAAACGATAAAAAGCATTAGGATTTCAATATACTGGAAATGAATGTGATGCAAAATGTAACTGCAGGATGAGAGCGCCATCTAATGGATTGTGTTTTATATCACTTCATACCTGCAATGCTTTCCTCATAGTATCTTTATTATATTAATATTATGTAAAATTTCATAGTAAAATCTGCAACAACATTTATTTTCCATGTTTTATCAGTCTGAAGTCCTGAACAGTAACAGCATATTAAGGGTTGCTATAATAATAATAATAAACAAATTACTTAAAGTTTCACTATTTTTAATAAATATATTAATAATAAAATACTTTATAATGCAACTGTACAATTACAATAGTAATATTTATGTCCGTCTTCATTTCTTTAATATTGAGGCCATTTACTTACTGTAATTGAGCGGCTCTAAAAAACTGAAAACGTTGAACTATGGGTTAATATAAGAGGAAGAAGAAGAAGAAGAAGGAGGGAAGAAACAGAAAGGAAGGAAGAAGAAAAAGAAAGGGGGAAGCCAGAAGTAGAAAGAAGAAGGGAAGAAGAAAGGAAAGAAGAAAGGAAGGAAAAAAGGAAAGAAAAAAAAAAATGACGAAAGAAGTGAAGAAGAAAAAAGAAAGGAAGCGAGAAGAATAAAGAAAGAAAAAAGGAAAAAAAAGTATGAAAGAAGAAGGGAAGAAGAAAGAAAAAAGGGAAGTAGTAAGAAGAAGAAAGGAAGAAGAAAAAAAGAAAGAAAAGAAGGAAAAAAGGAAAGAAAAAAAGAATGAAGAAAGAAGAAGGGAATACGGAAGAAGAGAAAAATGAAGAAGTGAGAAAAAGAAGAAAGTAAGAAGAAGAAGAAATGAAGACTTAAGAAAAATAAGTAAGAAGAAAAGAAGAAGAAAAGAAGAAGAGTGTCTCCATATCCATCTCTAAAACCCAACAGGTGGACAAATCTAAAGTTGTTTTTTATTCATTCATTTTCCCTTGGCTTAGTGCCTTATTAGCAGAGGTTCATTCCACTGTGGTGACCCCTGATAAATAAGAGGCTAAAGGTGGTCGCACACAGGATGCGCCGCTCGGCGTCGCAACTCACAGCACCATTTTAAGTAGCATGCGAATGTGCACGTCTGGTGTGTGATACTTTCAACTGTCATGTGCGCGCCGTGTTGCGACAATGAGCGGTGAATCCAATGTGCAACGCCCTTAAACCAAAAGAAAATTAATGAATTTATAAAAAAAAAATTTAAGTAGTTAAAAAAAGTATTATTATTATTATTAGTATTATTATTAAAGTAAATGAAAGCAACATCAGAATATTTGTTGTCTTGACTTTGTTGTCATTACATTTTTTTGTACAGTGTATGAAATATTGGACACCAACCCTTTTAAGTAAACCTGATTGAGTTCAGTTTAGTGCAAATATTATTGAAGTTGATTTGAATAAACTAACCCACCTGTATCCAGAGCTTCGTCTCTGTGTTTGTCATCATCTCCAGGCTGCCGGATGTTCCAGGCCGTGAGAGGAAGCGTCTCCATGTCCTCCATGTCCTTCAGGCGTAACATGTCCATATGAGAGCTCTTGGTGAAGTATCTGGGAATGAAGCAGGTTTTCCCTCTATTGAAGATGTCCTGAAGGATCTCCTCTGTGCCAACCTCGTCATGCATGTTCAGGAAGACGGCCACACGCTGACTGGTCAGGTATTTGGGATGCCTGAACAACTAGAGATAGATAATAATGGGAAATACTGTTTTTTTTTTGTGTGTGTACACAAAGCAATAAAAAAACATTAGTATCTCAATAGGCTGGAAATGAATACAACTGCAAGATGAGAGCGCCATCTAATGGATTGTGTTTTGTATCACTGCATGCTTTCCTTACATCATCTTTCTTATAATGATATTAATGTTATGTAAGATGTTATATTACCTCACTGCTCTATAAAACCTGCAACAGAATTTATGTTCCCTATTTTATCACTCTGAAGTGCTAAACAGTCACATTCTCTTAAGGTTTGCTATAATAATAATAATAATATAAAATAATAATAATAATAATAATAATAATAATAATAGTAATAATCATCATCATCATCGTCATCATCATAATAATACTAATAATAATCATGCTAATAATATTATTTTAATAATAATATAATTAATATTTCACTGCAAAAAGCTGGTTTTAATAAAAAACTTTTACAATAATAGTTTTTAATAATACAACTGTAAAATTACAATAGTAATATTTATGGCTGTCTTACATTTCTTTTAATATTGAGGGCTTTTATGACAGCCATGTGCTGACTGGACAGGTATTTGGGATGCCTGAACAACTATATGATAGTTTGAATAATAGTTAGTATATGCAAACCATCTTTACAATTGTTTATCCACCTTTTCTGTGTGACTACTGCGCTTTAACCCTTTATCTGCCATCATAATTGTCTGCTTGACCTTTTGTCCAAGTTTATCTTAAAAATTAAATCTTAAAATATGTAGTAGCATCAGGAACGCAATTTAACCAAAGAAATTGGTCCGAAAAAATCTTAAAGAGAAAGTTGAAGTGTTAAATTATGGTTTGCACTTTCAAATTATTCTGAATATGCTACAAATAATCCAAGCACATGGTGATACTGAGTGTTGCCAGATTGAGCGGTTTTGAATTTGATTGTGCAGGTAAAAAAAAAAAAGCATTGGCAGGTTGACAAAATTTTGGCAGTTTTGAAACATAAATTTTATATCCAACTTATTTAATAAAACAGTAGTGTAATCTACACAACATTAGGTGCAGTGTGTGAGTGAGAGGGGGGCAGTGTTTCGAGATCTGGTTTTGTTGTGGTTGTGTGACTGCTAGTGTTCCTTGCTTAACGGTAAAAAATTAGGACAGTTAAAGTAACTAGGTTAATTTCGATTTAAATCAATTAAAATTAAATAAAATATTATTTAAATATTTTGGGCGTTTCTTTTTTTGTGCATTTTGGCAGGTTTTGGACAGCTTTTGGGCTGGAAAAAGTCGGCTATATCTGGCAACACTGGTGAGAGGCGTGTTTGGTTTTTGTGCTTTTTTATTTGTAATAAAAGTAAAGTTGGTTAAGATAAAGTTATACAATTACAATAAGTTGCCTTTTAATATTGGATTTGTGTGCACCTCATTGTACCATGTTTTTAAAACATTTCACAGATTATTCAACAGAAATTACTCTTATAATTCACGCAAACCATCATGCAGGGCTTGACGCTTAATTTTTTCAGGAGTAGCACATGCGCTCCTAAGTTGAAAAATTTAGGAACACATTAAAGAATTTTAGGACACAGTGAAAATATATGAAATAAATAGCGTTTTTGCGTAATATATGCACATGAGGAGATCTTAAGAAGCAAAGCAGTTTCATTCATTTGAATACAATAAGTACAATAGGTTTTATTCTACTTAATAACAGCTTAAATAGTATTTGATAATTATTTATAATTTAAGCTGTGGCAACGCGGTGGCGCAGTGGGTAGCACATTCGCCTCACAGCAAGATCACTGGTTCAAGCCTCAGCTGGGTCAGTTGGCGTTTCTGTTCTGAAGTTTGCATGTTCTCCCCATGTTAACAGTAATATACATTATTGCAAAGCACAGAGTTTAAGCTAATTCTGGACAAATTACTCAATGAAAGTCACTTGCTGCCACCTCCTGGCATATCACTGCATTGTTTTGTAAAAAAATGTAATCACTAAGCCCATAACATTTTATGTAATATTATAATCTCTTTCCTGCTACGTAAATAGTCTGTTAAAAAAAATCTAAATGTCATTTCTGACTCTTCTGTAGTTTAAATATAGAATGTGTTATTTATACATGTTTTCCTGTGACTTACATACAAGTATTAATTCTATTTATTTATACATGAACGATTTCATTCAATTAGCATTTTTTGTTAGGAAAAAGTTGTCCTTAATGGTTTCTGCAGGTTTCAGTTAAATTTAAGACTTTTTAAGATATGTTAAGACCATTATGAATTAAATTTTAGACTTATACAGAATAATAATAATTTTAAAATATATTAAACATTAAAAATATTCATTCACAAACCTATAACCCTTACCAAGAAAATAACAAAACATAGCTGTCAATTACTACAGTGATAATAATTTATTAATAATAAAAAAAATAAAGGTCAGGTTAGTACCCTCAGCTGTAAATAAAGTGAGAATATTTAAGCAAATGTTACTGAAAGGAAAGTGATAAAATGCTATTTTTAAATAAAAAGTTAAAAGTAACGTTTAAATTCAGCATTACACTTGTCATGTCTTATTACTTTTTTCTTTCATTTTTTATGACATTTATTATGGTATAGTGTCCTTACACAAATTGCAACAATCAAACTAACAAACAAATAAATAAATGAAAACTATGTAACCAACTAACATTATGTTAAAATTCAACATTACACTTGTACACTTTTGTCATTTTATCATGTCCTAAAAAAAGTTTCTATTTTTGTCTTTCATTTTATTATGGTTTTCTAATGTATTATTATTTTATTATTTATTACATATTTATGGTATAGTGCCCTTACACAAATTGCAACAAACAAATAAACAAACAAACAAACAAACAAAAACGATCAAACCAACCGTTATTTGTAACGTTAAAATTCAAAATTACACTTCAAATTCAAATAAAATAACGGCACAAATGAAAGTACGGTCTATCTGTTGTCCAATACAAGGACACTGACCTCTTTTTTTCTCCTAATCTTACAATTATCAGTGACTTATTGCTTTTTTGACTTATGACTTGTTACCTTTTGTGAAACAACTCGAGACTGTCTGAGTTTCTCTTGGTCGCTGACTGCGGCCACTCGACTCTTGATTTCTCTTCTTAGAGCTTGTTTTGCTGCACGCAGAGCTGCCATGATGGATCTGAACACAGTTAAATCCACTCAGACCGTAAACAGAGACATTATACAACATTAAACAGCAGCTCGGTTAATTGTTAACTCGTGAGAAAGCGATAACATGTACGGTTGATCATCTGTCAGAGCGGGATAGATCCGTTTTCCTGAGTGGGCGGAGTCAGGGTGACGATAGATTAGTCGTCCTAAGGGGGCGGAGTCAACATTTTACCCGTTCATTATCTACGAAGAAAAGGAGACATACAAAGGAAAAGACTTAAAGATATAGAACTAAATTCACATTAAAGGTACAATTATGTCCTTATTTACTCATTTTTCAGTTGTTCAGAAGTGTTTTAAGTTTGTTTGTTTTTATTAAATATAAAAATAGATATGTTAAACAATGTTGAAAACTTGTAACCACTGACTTCCATAGTATTTGCTTTCCCCTACTAGTTAGTTAGTTAGTTAGTTAGTTAGTTAACTTTATTTGTCCCCGTAGGAAGATTTCAATTGCAGCATACACTCACAAAGACATCTGACATTTCACATTTGGCATTTATATAAATAAATCATAAAAAAACATGGTACCACTACTCTAAATAAATAACTAGTCTACCGGCCATCAACTGCTACTGAGGCAGCAGGAATTAAAAAACTTAATCGCTTGGGTAAATCATAATTTTTTCCCCTATTTCTTACACATCTGGGAACACAATATCGACGACCTGATGCTAACAATTGTTGGAAGGTGTTTGATAAAGGATGTCTCTCATCATTGACAATTATGATAGCCTTATTTAGTACTCTTTCTTTGTAAATACTGTCAATTCTCTTTAGTTTTATTCCCAACAACTTACTGGCTGTTGTTACCTACCTTCCCCAGTGACCTCTTCTGGGCCAGAAGCATTTCCATACCAGCAAACCACACAAAAGGTTGTAATACTTTCAATAAAAGCACTATAAACAACTTATATAGCGTATGTTTTACGCAGCGGATGCTCTTCCAGCTGCAACTCAGCTGTGGGGGAAACTGGAGCACCCGATGGAAACCCACGCCAACACGGGGAGAACATGCAAACTCCATACAGAAATGCCAACTGACTCAGCTGAGGCTCGAACCAGCAACCTTCTTGCTGTGAGGCGATTGTGCTACCCGCTGCGCCACTGTGCTGCCCCTAAAAGACAATAGTTTCCTTAAAAAGTACATTCTCTGTGAGAGCTTTTTCCTTACACAGTCAGTCTGTACATCCCACTTAAGTTTATTTTCCAACATCACAACCAAATATTTAAAATTTGTTAATTGAATTTGCTCCCCATCAATTAATGTGGGAGGAGTTTTGCTGTGTGCTCTCTCTCTAAAATCAATAACCATCTCCTTAGTTTTAGGAATATTTAGTATGACTTACTATGAAAGTCAATGGTTACAGGTTTCCAAAATATCTTGTTTTGTGTGTTCAACTGAATAAAGAAACTCAAGCAGTCTGAAAAGTGAGTTAATAGTGAGTAACTTTTAAGTGAACTATCCCTTTAAAATTACAATATTGTCACAAACAAAAATTCTCAGCACTTCTTTTTCACATTTTTAAATTGAAATTGATGTATTTGCTTAATCTTTTTGATTAGTAAAAAGCAGAAAAGTGTAGATTTTTTGAAATATTACAATAATTGTTTTGAAAATGCCACTGATGCACAAGTCTGTCATTGTTTATCTTATGTTATTTATTTATTTTTCCTCTTTTCCTTTTTTCATTATTATATTATTTTATATTAATATATTATAATATAATCTGCTCCATTAAGTTACTAACGTAGTTGTTAATAAGATTATCATCTTAATTTTTAGCTTCGGTTTCTGTATGTTTGTTACTCACAATAATAAAAAAGCAAAAAAAAAAATAATAAAATACAATATTTCTTTATTATTATTATAAAATTTTTATTTGGTTATTTTTGTTTGTTTGTTTTTGTTGCATAAACTATGAATGTTGGCATTTACCTTTTATTGGTTAAAAAAATAATAATAACAAAAAAAAGGAAAGAAAAAACAGTTAATAAGGGACAAAACAAGTGGGGGGAAACAACTCAGAAATGTTGACCGACTTTTATTTGGTGGACACAAAATGTGATTCCCTTTCAGCGCGTGACGCGTCCAAACAGAAGAATTCACCAAAGCACTTTTCTTGGGGGGGACTCGTTGTTATATTGTCATATGGGTTCAGATACTATGAGAATATTTACATTTTGTTTTTAATATATTTTTTTCTATTTCATTTAATGACAGGATTCATAAATACAAAGCAATTATATATAAATAAATAATAAAAAAAACTATAAAAATATATATATAAAAATATTTATACCTGTGTGTATTTATATAGGTCTACACATAATAAATATACACAGTACACAGACTTAAATGATGTCAAAACATTTATTTTGGATGGGATTAATCTTTAATTTTCATAAACATTAACTTTTGCCCTGCACTAAAATTATTAAATTATATTAAAATTCATAACATCTTTTAAGTTTAAGTTAAAACGTCAACATAGAAAAACTTAAAAACTTTAAAGTCCCTTCCTAGTGACGTCACCGGGTTGGTTAAAGTGGGGGCTGGAGTGTCAAAACTAACAAACAGGCAGTTTTCTCGGTGGGGGAAGGGACGCTGGTCAACGCCGAAAACACTTAGCAAACATTTCAATAGTGCTGGACTACAAAAGTAAACTCTATTAACACTATTCGACATCGATATATCCATCGTCGGGAGTCAGGAGGTGAGTTTATAACGTATGCCGCCGCCGCTATGAACTGAATCAGTGAAACAGCTGCGGCGTTTTGAGAACTGTTAGCTAATTTGACAAGAGCTAACGTTAAACCAGCTGTTGGTAACTATGCTTAATAGTTAGGTAGTCATTTGTTAGATAGTATCCATTAGCGTTAAAACGTGTAGCTTTGTAAATAGCAAGCTAATAGCAAAGTTATAAAAAGGAAACATTCGTGGATTTGTAACCTGTACGTTGTCAGTTTGCTAAAATGCATCATTGGATCCGCATTAGATTGCAAGGTCTGTTCAAAACTAGCTAAAGAATTACACATGCCAGCTGTTTAACTTCTGGTGATGTCTTTAGGAAAGCATATGTGATTAATTTCTGATACATCCTGGATCTGCTTCTAATAATCCTCAAAATTGTACTTTACACACCATTAATCAAGGCTTTGGTTATTACATAGTCTTTCATTTCAATACCTTTTTAAAAATAAAGAAAATAGCGATAACTGATTCGTGAGGGAATCGTTCTTTTAAAGTCGATTCTGAATCTTTGAATCGTTCTTAAGACGGTTTGACTTTAAACTGCAGCGTTCAAACGAACCGACTCGCATCAACGATTCAGACTATTCATCACTAGAAGGCTTGTGTGATGTTCAAGGGCGTGGCTTACGCTCAACAGCCAATACAATGTTAGTGGGCGTGTCCGTACCGCTTTCTATTATTACTCAATGTATTTTACGATGTCAAGCTTTCATTTAAACAGCAAGCGACGTTGAGTGGAAGATAAACAGAGGCGCTCGTTATAAAACCCTTAACCAGGTAAGAAACGCGAACGTACGGATATACAAGCGAGATATTACGACGAAATCTGCTTGTATATGGTGTTGTCATCGCTAGTATATGATTACTTAAACAAAGGGTAGTGTAAATAGTGCAAGTTACCGTTGAAACCCGATTACCTCTGTGTTCCGAAGCAACTGCTGCAAGTATACTAGTTTCAGTCAGTCTATTAAATTGATAATGTAACCCTCATTGGGATTTAGGACGACTGTAGGTTTACTTTACTTGCATTTGCTTTGTCCTAAACGGTGGTCCCATAAATAGAAACATGCTACTGAAGTTAGCTTTTAGCAGACTTGTAATCGTCAAGGATTGCAGCCTGGGAACTGTTAATACAATCTCATACACGTCTTTTTGTTTAATTTACCCCCATTGTGATTGTATTGAATGATATCTCCATCAGTTGTTGACGCTGTCAGCTTTTACAGCTGTGTCATGAAGCAATTGTTTACATTTTCAAACGGTTTTAGATACTGGAACCATTTAAAACGAAATGGGATGAGTAGTTAATCTTCTGATCACATTTTTCATTAGTTTTGCCTTTAAAATGCATATAATTTTAAGAAGATTGATTATTTAGATACATATGATAGTGTTTTAAATGTATTGAGGTTATGTGGGTTTTATATACACACATTCAGACGTTCTTATTGGTAAGAGTTGAGTTGAATTGACTTTATTGGTACCCTTAGGTAGATTCTTTTTGCAGCAAAGTTTGGCATTCGATACCAACAATTAAATCACACATATCCATATCCACATTTACACATACTAAAGTACCTTATAATATATAACAATTTATTCAGAGTGCCATTAGATGATGGGACAAAGCTATTCCTGTAACCTTTTGTCCTACTAAAAAGCATCTGAAACCTTTGACCCGAAGGTAGTAGGATAAACTCCTCAGACAGAGGATGAGAACTACAGCCACTAATGTTCTGGGCAATCTGTAAAAGCTGCATACTATACAGGGATTCAATACCCAGCTGTTATTCACCAATCAACCTGCTAGACCACCTAATAACCTGGCTCTGTCTATTCCTGTTTTTAAGGGACAGACTTCCAAACCATGCCACTAGAGCAAAGGATAGAAAGGACTAAAAAAAAAGCATGATAGAAAAGAGTAAGCATATTGGGGCCAATGTGAAAACGTGATAGTTTCCTGAGACCAAAAGGGCGCTGATGCCCCTTGCACACAGCATCACAGTTTGCCTGTTTTAAAAACGGTCAATAATGGTACCCAAATATTTGTAGTTCTCCACACATCACACTACTTTTTGACCCCTGATATTAGTCACCTCAGCTGCTGTATGATTCCTTCTAAAATCATTAATCATGTCCTTAGTTTTTGTTGCATTAAGTTTTAGGTTTGACTCCTCACACCACTAAACAAAATGATCCACTATGACTATTTTCATTTCCTTGGAGGAGACTTACAATCACAGTGTCGTCTGCATATTTCAAAATAAAATGATTTTCAAATGTGCTCTGACACATGTTTGTGTACAGAACTAATAAAAGTGGTGATAACACACACCCCTGATGTGATCCGGTGGAGGAGCACAGGTTTTCTGACAGGGAACCGTTTATTCACACTCTGTGTTCTATTGGATAAAAAGTCTGAAATCCAGCCAACATAATTGTTACTTAGTTAAAAGTGATCTAAAAGTCTCTGGATTAAAACATGAGGATAAATTGTATTAAAAATATAGTTTCAAAGAAGTATTCTTTGCAAATTCTAAATAATGAAATCATATTAGCAGCAAATCACTATCAAAGTAGGCTACAACATGGTTCACGGTCAAATAAATAGCGGTAATGTTGTTTTGAAGGCATACATGCATGTGATTTCAGACTGAATATTCAAAGTACCATGGTAAACAATATATCGAGCATGTCACAGGTTGTCACTAAATTAATGTGACAATATAAAACCAGCTTTAGCTCAGTCTGTAAATGTAGTATTTACTTACTGTAAACATTCATTTAGTTCAGACTGCAAACATATTGCGTTTAAATCTTCTCTCTAAATATTGACGATTATGTGTGTTATTTCTTGGCTTTATTTACTGTTAATTGCTTCATAGGAAATTGCTTTCTTAGGAATTTAGCCTTTTCCTCCAGGGGAGCTACAGTGTAAGTTTTATCTCCGTCACAAGACTTATTTCTAGCATTTCACTTTTCTTGAAATACTAGAACAATTTTCTAGATGACTAGAAAGACTTGTGCTTTTGCTGTCACATCTGTTTTTATCATTTAAACTTGCACTTTAGCAGAGCCCTTAATCAAGAGTTTGAGTTATTCATTATTGTACCTTGTGTTGAGATGGTTGTGACATCACAATAATATTTAAAATATTATTGATTTTAGTTTAACTGTTTTTGATGCATATTAGTCACAGTATCAAATACAGTATAAAAAATCAGAACGACATCAGTTTTTCCAATCTATCAGCAGAAATCTAATTTAGTTCACATTTTCGCTACTGAATCAAACAGTACAATTATAAATTCTTCTATCAAAAAACGATATTTAGGGTAAACCACAAATAAAAAACGCATTATAATAAGATAAAGATTAAAAAAAAAAAATATATATATATATATATATATATATATATATATAGCTAAAACTAAAAACAAACTAAAAACTACTTCCAAAAATATTCAGCTTCGATATTAATGAGTTTTTTGGGTTCATTTAGAACATGGTTGTTGTTCAATAATAAAATTTATCCACAAAAATACAACTTGCCTAATAATTCTGCACTCCCTGTATATATATTTTGAATGAAACGCTTGATTGTTCGATGATCACGCTTCAGAAGCTTGGCAATTTTAAGAGTGCTGCATCCCTCTGCAAGATATCCCACTATTTTTGACTTTTCGAAGCCTGTCAAGTTCTTCTTTTGACCCATTTTGCCAAAGGAAAGGAAGTTGCCTTTATATATATATATATATATATATATATTTTTTTTTTGGGGGGAGTATTATTTCTCCAGATGAAATTAATAGCTCTATTTGGAAAGAATTCATAATTCTTAAGGTTGGATAAATTTGTAAGGGAGTGCATCTACATAAAATATAATTAAGCAGTCACAAACATTGATAAAGACAGTAGAGCTAAGATTCTAGTACTAATAAAATGCAGCGCTTTATGATTGTCTGGAAGTCTAGCAAGATTCAGGTACACATATTTAATAATCAAATGTAAAATAACACTGTATATGTCATTGCACTGTATGTATGTATGTATGTATGTATGTATGTATGTATGTATATAAAAAAATAAACACAAAAATAAAATTAATCTTTCTTAAAGTTAGAAATTTTTAGAAGTATATTTTAGAAGTAATTTCATAAACTGACTTAATGTTCACACAGTCACAGGCCCTAAAACATCAATTCTAAATAAGTAAATAAATTATAAACATGCAATGACTGCACAAACTGTGAATGTTTTTAAAATTGGTCAATTATAAAGCCGTTTCGCCATTGCAGATCCTGCGCCATCGATGCTGAAATGATATATCGTGCACTGCAGCCTTAATAAAAAAAAAATTCTGGCTTTGCTAATTTGACATTTAAAATCTTTATACCACTATCCTTCAAACCCCATTAGGATTAACCTTTTGTGACCAGAATAATTTATTTACTTGCCTAAAATATAATAAAATGTATTAGTATGATCGAACCCAGCTTGTCATAGCATTATATATTGCAACTTTCTGATGATTTGAAGTGCTTCTTTTATTCTCACTTGTAAGTAAGTCGCTTTGGATAAAAACCTCTGCTAAATTAATATTTGTATATATTTTCAGTATTTTAGTTGTTTTAGAATTTAGTTTAGTGCTTTTTGTGCTGCTGAATGTAGTTACACACCTTATTTAGTAAATGTTATTGAGTTGTAGCATGTGCTTCAGTGATCTTGGAGCTGGAGAGTCTTTATCTAACCTGTTGATCTAGTGTCAGGACATATCGCTTTATAACCCCGTCACAGGGCAACACATGTGAGCACACTGGCTTACTCTAGGCTACATTAGCAAGACACTATAGCTTTGCCTGCACATCCTTTTTGAGGGGTTTTGATTAATTCAGTGTTTCTGAAATGACTCTTGTTTGGTGGTTTTAGTGTTAAAAGTTTACAACATAATTAAGCTCTTTTAAGGCTTTTATCAGCAGTGTGTTTAACTAAAACCAGTTCGACGGTTGATTTATTTTATTTTTTTTTAAAGCCACTGTTTGGCTTAAACATTGACAAAGTAAAGTGATTTGTTGAAGCATTGTTTGGTTTCACTCTACTAAGACCTTTTGAATGTTTGTATAATGCTAAAGTCAACATATGAGCCCTGTTGACTGTATTTAACTTTTTTTAATGAATGTTTCTGGCGTTTTTGTGCATTAATATTAAGATTTAGTGACATTTAAAGCAACATAAACATAACAAAGATAAAAATAGGCTCATTTTACAACTCTGTGTATAATAGTTGAGTTTTGCCATTTTTGAATCCATTCAGGTTATGTCCAAGTCTGGAGGGAGTACTTTTAGCTTAGCTTAGCATAGATAATTGTATAAAATTAGACCGTTAGCATCTCACTCAAATAGTTTCAATAATTTTTCTATTAAAAGCTTGACTGTTCTGTAATTGGTATTGGTAAAAAATTAACTGTTTACTTCTAGATGAGCCTGTATTTTATGTTTGTGTAATGCTGAAGTCAACATATGAGTCCTGTTGACTGTATTTTCATTCTTTAATGAATGTTACTGGCATTTCTGTGCATTAATATTGTGATTTTAGTGATATTAAAGGAACAAACTTAAATAAAGATAAAAAAAACCTTATTTTACAACTCTCCTAGAGTTCAATATTTGAGTTTTACCATTTTTGAATCCATTCAGCTGATTTCCAGGTTTGGCTGGAGCACTTTTAGCTTAAGCCTGGTTCACACTACAGAATTTTATGCCTGATTTGAGTCTGATTTGGAAGTTAACGAGCTCGCCGACGGATCGGGCTGTGATCGGGAAGAAGTCTGCGGGTGCACGGTGCTCGCCAGTCTTTATGTGTGAACTACTGAACAACGCATCAAAGAGGCTCGCTGAAGCGTCGCCAACACCTCGCAGATGGAAATCCAATATTTAGCATGCTAAATATTCCAGGGCAGTCGGCCGACTTGAACCCATGTGCTGTCAGATGTAGTGACGAGCTGCAGCCAATGAGAGAGCCTGTGTGCTCGGGAGCTCAACAGAAATGTCTGTGATTGGCCAGAATGGGCATCGATGCACTCGCTTCATTTTGCGTTAACGCAGACATGAGAGTAGGATATATTAACAGTGAAACTAGATTTCTGTAACAATTAGAATTACCATACTGGTCATTCTGACCTTTCTCATATAAAACGTCATATTGTCACGTCATATTTACATTTAAAGCTTCTATTGAGATATGAAAATTTAGCTTTCAATGTCTGTCATCATATTTAATGACACCATTACTCTAAAAATATTATCTTTTTTGGTAATACAGCCTATAAATATGTAGTTAAGATACTAGAACACG
>CAIGQZ010032222.1:5447191-5471232 GCA_903798205.1 Danio tinwini | reverse complement strand
ATATATAATATAATATATCTGAGGTAAATTTATGTTTTTGCTATCAGAATGTTTTGTTTATGTGAGCAGGAAGTTGCTAGGCAAAAAAATGCAAACAAATTTAAAGTCACAGCGAAAAGTATCAGACATGCAGTTCTTTTGACCAATATGGTAATTAAAGGTAGAAATGCTCAGTTCTTAAATGTTTTGTAATTTTAAAAAATAACAATGTTAGAAAGAAATACACAGATATTTAAAAATGTCAGGGTGTTCTAGATATGTTAGTTTTATTTCAGAGTTATAAAATTACAAAAATTAAAAACTCTGTATATCTATCCACTCGAACGTTGCAGATGAGCGATTAATCGACTAATGCATCAGCTGATTGACGATGTTTTTAAATGCTTCATTGAAAGCTTGAAACGCTGTCAGTGATCTAATCAGCACACAAGCAGCCAATTGTGTTCAGCTTTTTCTGACGACTCCTCCCTCAATTTCATTAGTTGTGGTTTGGTAGCTTGACTGAACTGTTGGCGAATGAGTTGTTGTCAGATCATGTAGTGTGTGACCCCCCTCTTTTGGATCATTTGCGTAGTGTCGCGTAGTGTGAACACTACAGCGATTTTAAAAGACACAAAATCAAGTCTTGTAGTGTGAACGGCACAGCGATCTGTGGATGTTTAAAATCCTGTAGTGTGAACTAGGCTTTAGCTCAGCAAAAATAATTGAATTGAATTAGACTATTAGCATCTTGTTCAATTAACTAGATTTTCAATAATTTTCCTATTAAAAGCTGTTCTGTAGTTGGTAAAATTTGGTAAAAAAAAATAAACAGTTTAACTCCTAAAGGAGCTTATTTTCTTGAATGTTTGTGTAATGCTAGTTCACATATGAGCCCTATTGACTGTATTTTATAGGGGTGTCAAAATTAATCGTTTCTTCGGTGCACCGCGATGCAGATGGGGACAATTCGATATCGGTTCAGTAATAGATCATAACCAGTTATTACCCACTGACGTCATTTATCCCCATATGCGCGATGTCGCGGTAAAATACTATGGCGAAGTTCTTACACCCCTATGATTGGTCATTGTCTTCACCCGCTCAACAGAAAGGACTGCGATTGACTTTAGAAATTAAAGCGCTGTTCACCCATGAGTGATGCGGGAAAAACAGCCGCGGGTCAGTCTATATGCGCATAATACGCGGTTATCAGGTAATCTGTAATAGAATAAATACAATACAAACTCGCACAATACAATATAAACTCGCACCACAGGCACGCTTTTGTCTGGATCCACAAGTGTCGCTTTAACAGCGAAAGAAGAGGAAACTTTACGTCACGAACATGCCAACGGGTCAAATGCTTAAAGTGTGTGTGTGTGGGAGAGAGAGGGGGGGGGGGCAGAGATGGTGTTTTACAGCATTTCTCCTTAGTGAAATAGCGGCTCGTGCTTTACCATTCCTTAGTGTCAGTGAAAGATTTGCTAAAAAAGCAAGCAGGATAATATTTACATTAGTTTATTTGTTATGAATGCTCGCGCTGTCTTCTGTGCATGTTTTGGAGTTTTGTCTAAAACATTCACAAAGTGTTTTTTTTTTTTTTTTGAGCAGGTAAAATTAAAGGTACAGCTCATATATATTTTACTGATTGTATTTAAGGACAAAATTGTATTGCAAATAATATATAAATATAAACATGTTTATAGATTTTGATAAAAAAAAAAATTCTTGTGTTGTAAAGAAAAAAATCCAATTGTGTATGGAAAGAATCGTCAATGCACCGAGATATCGAATTGAACGGAATTGATGGCATGATAATCATAACCGAACCGTGAGACCAGTGTAGGTTCACACCCCTAGTATTTTGCTTAAATTGTTCCTGGCATTTTTGTGCATTAGTATTGAGTTGTCTTACCATGTTTGAATCCATTTAGCTGATTTACAGGTTTGGCAGGAGCTCTTCTAGCTTAACTTGGCATAGACAATTGAATCGAATTAGACCATTAACTTCTTGTCAATTAACTAGAGTTTCAATACTTTTCCTTTTTAAAGCTTGACTGTTCTGTAGTTGGTAAAAGTAAACTGTTTAACTCCTAGAGGAGCCTATTTTCTTGAATGTTTGGGTAATGCTAAAGTCAACATGTGAGCCCTATTTTTTTTTTTATGAATGTTCCTGATGTTTTTGGTCCATTAATATTGAGATTTTTGTGATTATTACATGAACATAAACATAATAAAGATAAAAAACAAATAGGCTCATTTTGCAACTTGCCTAATGTTTAATAGTTGTGTTTTACCATTTTTTACTCCATTCAGGTGATGTCCAAGTCTGGAGGGGGAGTACTTTTAGCTTAGCTTAGCATAGACAATTGAATCAATTTAGACCATTAGCATCTCACTCAAAAGTAACCAGAGTTTCAATAATTTTCCTGTTAAAAGCTTAACTGTTCTGTAGTTGGTAAAATTGGTAAATAAACTTTAACTCCTTGAGGAGCCTATTTTCCTGAGTGCTTGTGTAATGCTAGTCAACATATGAGCTCTTGTGACTGTATTTTCCGATTTTAATAAATGTTACTTGCATTTTTGTGCATTAATATTGAGATTTAGTGATATTAAAGGAACATAAACATAATAAAGATAAAAATAGGCTCATTTTACAACTCCCCTAGAGATCAATACTTTAGTTTAATCATTTTTTAATCCATTTAGCTGATTTCCAGGTCTGGCAGGAGCACTTTTAGCTTACCTTAGCAGGTAAGGTTTGATCATTTTCCTATTTATAGCTTGACTGTTCTGTAGTTGGTAAAATTGGTAAAAAAAAATTTTCTTGAATGCTTGGTTAATGCTAAAGTCAACATGTGAGCCCCATTTCCTTTTTTAATGAATGTTCCTGGCATTTTTGTGCATTAATATTGAGAATTAGTGATATTAAAGGAACATAAACATAATAAATCTAAAGAAAATAGGCTCATTTTATAACTCCCCTAGAGTTCAATAGTTGATTTTTACCATTTTTGAATCTATTCAAGCAATGTCCAGGTTTGGCTGAAGCACTTTTTATCTTAGCTTAGCATAGATAATTGAATCAGATTAGACCATTAGCATCTCGCTCAAAAGTAACCAGAGTTTCAGTAATTTTTCTATTTAAAGGTTGACTTCTGTAGTTTTCTAAAATTGGTAAAAAATAAACTGTTTAACTTCTAGATGAGCCTGATTTCTTGAATGTTTGTGTAATGCTAAAGTCAACATGTGAGCCCTATTTCCTTTTTTAATGAATGCTCCTGGGGTTTTTGTGCATTAATATTGAGATTTAGTGATATTAAAGGAACATAAACACAATAAAATAAAAATACTTTGAGTTCAATGAAGTTTTACTAATTTTCAATCCATTCAGCCAATCTCCAGGTCTGGCAGGAACACTTTGTTTAACTTAGATCATTTAATCAAATTAGACCATTAGCATCTTACACTAAAAGAGTTTTAATATTTTCCTGTTAATATTACAATGGTAAAACTTAACTCTATGAGAAAAAAAGTTTCTTTAAACTAATTTCTCTCTCGTTTGATCTAATCTCAAGTGATCAGTCGAAACCTTACAGTAATTGTAACTGCTTTTTGGCATAATTATTAATTATATATAATTAGTAGCATAATGGAATGGTTATTTAACCCCTTAATTTCAAACCACATTTTGAGTTTACACTTTATACTTGTATAAACTGTACTTGTTTATGTATGTTTGTATACCTATATGCTTATTCGGGATGCTCTGATCAGGAATTTAGCAGCCAATACAGAGTACTGATTACTTGATATGGTGATCGGCCGATAATGCTTTATAATGCATTAAGCACATTTTCCCTCTAAGTATGGTACTTAAGTGGAGATCTCGCCATACCTAAGAGAATAAATTAAAGGATAGTGCATATAATACCTTAAATGTGCCTCTTATAACCATTCAGTGTGAACATATCATGGCCAGAAGCAGCTTTACAGAAAATAGCACAGATAAAAAAATAAATAAATTGTAAGAAAAATTACAAACTATGCAATTTGGAAACATTGAATTCATCAAGAAAACGTTTGGAGCGCATATTTGATGCATAAGAAGTTAAACTGCACACTTATAAATCTAATACTTCTAATAGATATCTAATCTAATATAATATTATATTATAAATATATTAGTTATATTATTAATGATTCATATTAAAAATATACTTTTACTTTTTGTTTAAGTTGCATTATTGTAAAGAGCGTCATACAAATAAACTTGAATTGAATTTATAGGTGATTTGCATATCATATATACAGTAGTTTGTCAAGCTAAATTTATGTTCAAATGCATTTACAAATTAATCATTTGTAATATTTTTCTATTTGTTTGTTGTTTTGACTTAATTTGCTGTCCTGCCTCCATCTGTGACTGTTTACTTGTCTATCCATGAAGCTATTGTTGACATTTTTGCCCGATTTTCAGCACAGCAAAGACTTTTCCTGTACATTATGAGAGTGAGACAGCTGAACATGTAGTCTGAGAGACAGACAAGTGCAGGGAGACAGTTAGAACATGTCAGAGGAAGATCAGATAAGTGTCGTATTCACTCCAACATCTGCACAAAGCGTAATTCAGCCATACACTCAGTATTCAAAGCACTGATTGTAGACACAGACAGAAGCACACCATTGATTTCTTATGCTTTATGCCTGGTTTTTTTATATATATTCTACAAAATTATAAATTCATGAATTCTGGATTACTAACTTAAAGTAGATGTTACTCCAGTGACAACTCAGTGGTGAAAATTGTGAATCATTTTTTTTGTAATGGTATTCTCTCTGTTCTCTCCACAGGAGAGGGATATGGCTCAGGAAACCAATCAGACCCAAGTGCTGTGTTCGAATGGTTGTGGGTTTTATGGAAACCCGCGTAATAACGGCATGTGCTCTGTTTGCTATAAAGATTCCTTACAACGTCAGAACAACAGTGGCAGATCCAGCGATCCAGGTGAGTCAGGGGGTTTCACAAAAAGACACATCCTAAAAAGTACTGTTTTAAGTTTTACACCCAGTATTAAATTGTCGGTTCAATAAAAAGTGGATAGTGATAAATACAAGTATGAATTGGCTCTAATGGAGTCTACTTTCAGATGTTGTCTCTTGTGCACCGTAGTTGTTCACAAGGTCGTCTAAAGCGTGAGCAGTTTCACTTTCTCGCATGCGTTCACAGCGTGTGTATATAGGCTATTTGAAATAACAAACTTCTTGAGCTCAAGATAATTATGTGCGCATGATTATTGAAGTGCTTCTGACATCCGATCCTTTAAGAAACAGGACAAATGTGAGAGTGAAGCATGAAAAAAACAAAGGAGAAACCCGACAAAACAAAGGAGCAAATGATACGTTCAGCAACCTAAAACATGAACATGTTTTACTAATTTAACTATTATCATCGCCTTTTGGACTTATGAACTCGGAATGATGGAATTGCTCAGAATGATGTCGACTGAAACTTTCTGTTGTACACCACGCCCTCCATTAGTACCCTTTTGGCAGTGGAAACACCAGCCTGATAAAGGTGACCCGTACTGCAGGGGTCGAACTGTCGAACCAAAGCACAAACGATGGACTGTATCCACCATGGTCACAACACGTGGGTCACGTGTGTAAGTTTTTGTTGGTACCACTAGTAGCTGGGTTTTTATCACCCTGTTTAATTGCCCATTTTGAAGTATCGCATGAAAAGAGACAAACATTTCTATTAAAAATCATTTAATTCACAAAAAAAGGAAATGTATTTGATGAATAAACTCTGAGGCAGTGAACATTACACCCATGTAACTAATCCGCAGTCTCATTTATGTTTGCTTGTTTACAGTTGGTTACTAGGTTATCAATACTACAGTCAACCTTTCTAAAACTTGATGGAAATGCACATGATTTACGTGTTAGACTGGAAACCATCATCCGGCTAGTGACTCATTTGCTTGGTTCCTTTATTTTGTGCCACGTAGCACTGCCTACAATTATGTGGATAAGCTGGGTTTTGAATAATTTTCTAAGTGTTTTTGCTGAGCTGTAATTGCATTATCTAGTGTTTATTCCAAAACGGGCCACCGCTGGAAACATCTCCTAAAACAAACCCTCACTTCTCTTTTACTGTTATCAGCATCTTCAGAATAAGGAGAACTTAAAATGGGTGTTGACATTTCGGGTTTCCTGCTTTCTTATTGCTTACAGTGTCTTCCAGCTTAAGCAGTAAAGGAGAATCTATGACTGTACAATCGACGTCACAGCATGAACAAAACAGGTACAATATCTTCCTCTTTAGTACCCACCCCTACATCATTTCTCATAACGGTTGCATAAGACATTTCAATTGAATAGATATAGTTTATTTGTGCAACTTTTATTTCAGTATTGCATGACACCTTGTTTTCTGTGCTATAACCCCTTCTGTGTGACACACAAACCTGTTTTAGGAATGGGTAGGTTTATTGTAGAAATACAACAGATTCTGCTGTAGCATTTATGTAATCATAGATATATTGATATGGTAATCAGTGGGAATTGGTAGAGTTTTTAATTTGTCTACCTTTTTAAATATGTCAGACTTGAATTAAATTATATTTACAACATTTGTTAAATTAGTAACTATGTATTTGTAATGCATTTAAGTTAGTGACAATGTCTACAAATAAGCATTAGAGCATGGGAAAATATTATAATTAATTTTTTATTATTAATATTTTTATAAACTGCCCCTTGGTGCAACTTTAGGTACCTAATTCTGTTTAGATTACATTAAAAGCACTTTAATTTTTCATATATGGCAGTATCGGCTCCTTTCTACCAGTATCTGAAACAGCTGGTTCAAGGATCCAGTCTCTGTAAACCATGCCCTTCAGAAAGTTGTTATTGGTCAAAACCAAATCTCCATTACCATATTTGAATTTCAGCTCTTCCTCGGCACTTGTACACACAGCTATATGAACCTTAGACTACGTCACAGGTGTCAAACTCAGTTCCTGGAGGGCCGCAGCTCTGCACAGTTTAGTTTCAACCCTAATTAAACACACCTAATCAAACTAATGGAGTTTTTCAGGTCTGTTTGAAACCTACAGGCATGTGTGTTGAAGGGTTGGAGCTAAACTGTGCAGAGCTGCGGCTCTCCATGAACTGGCTTTGACACCTGTGGGCTACATTTACACTAATCCAGATAAATTTGAAAATGGTGTTTTCTCATCTCTTTTAAATGTTGCTCCAAAAATTGCAATTGTGGTCTCCTTTCGCCACTCCCAGTAAACATTACGTATTCTTTGAAGAGAGGCAATATGTAGCATGTACTACAATCTTTAATAAAGCTGTCAAATAGACAGCATTTAAAACATCTGCTTTACGTTAGCTGAATTGATTAATAACTGCTAGGGTTGGGTTGATAGACAATGCCCTTGTCCATCGCCAATCACCGATAGACATCACGATGCTGAGCTGGCATTGCAATCCTCCGCCCCGCCCCCGTCGCAGCAGCAACCCACTTACGAAAAATACACACGGCCCCATTTACACTAATACGTCTTAGCTTTAAAATGGCAATTTAGAACAAAAACAATCCACGTCCACACTGGCGTTTCACCTAGCATTTCTGAGAAGCCCTCCTTTCACACTATACCACTGAAAACGCACATCACTTGACCCCACACACACTCTTTCATGCTGCAGCTCCAGCAGGTGCTTTGAGCACAAAACCCCAGAGAGCAGTGCACGTTGGACAGTTTATCAAGGATGTACCGCTGGATCGTGTCTCACTATAGTTGTTAAACATGATATTTAATTAATCTCGTCTCTGTCTAACGACTCTTCAGTCTTTTGAATCTATCAGGTAACATGTCACAGTGCCAGTACACTGCTTCAATCTTTTTCACGCTTTTACTTAGGAATTTTAATGAAAACCTCAGATACTGTTGGTTGTGCACTTTTTTTTTTTTTACACTAACCAAGTTTGTCGACGCCATTATAACGACACAGATCACTCTGCCTATTCATGCCAGAGTCCCGCGAAAAAGTGATTGACAGGTGGTAATTTTTGTGTAAATTTACCCATAACCAAATCATAAATAAATAAAGCAAAGACCATGCAGGTCAGGTAGTTGAAACTGTAGGCTACAAATATAAATTAATGAATTAATTAATTATTTATAAATAATTAATTCACCGCCATCTACGACAACGATGCTATCGTCCTTCACGATGTTTCACATTAGACATCGTACAAGGCCAAATTTTACATTGCCCAACCCTAATAACTGCATCACGACTAAAATTTGTCATAATTTTCAAAGCCTCAGTTTTCATGGTTCACGCTGCAACACAAAAACTGCATTTTTAAATTTGTCTACTTTGGACAGCATATTCTATCTAGCATATCCTAAAAACGCCATCTCAGTGTAGACGGAAGGCCAAAACAGAGAGAAAAATGTGCGTTTTTAAATGAAAATGTATTTGTGTACATGGCCTTAAAGGCACAATATGTAATTATTGCCACTAGAGGGTGTGTGTTCACAACAAACAGTCGCATTTTGATGACTGAGTGACCAAGTGTGGAATCATGGGAGTTAATTACATCCTACGGCAGTGGTCCCCAACCCCCAGGGATCAATTGGTACTGGGTACAAGAAATCATTAATTATTTCTGTCTGAATTAATTCAGTCTGAATCATTTGTTTCAAAAAATCTTTTAATTTAAACAATGACCATATTCTTTGTGAAGTGGAAACGGTCCAGTGAAGGACCCATGAATTGCAAATCCACAACCCATCTGTCAACAAATCAGGTGAATCCAGCATGTCTGGAGATCACACAGGATGGCGACCGTTCCTATAGTGCGTCTTTTCCGCAAGCAACTTCATTATTTCCAATGAAGGCACACAGATTGCATGCAAAATTGGGAGCGATTACCCAGTTGAAAACAACTCAAGTTTTCAGAATGTTGTGAGCACACCGTGAGTCACGTGACAACTGACAGATAAGCTTCATACATTGTATGGCATATACACATTTTGGTAGACTAATTATATCAGACAAACACTGTAGGGCTATATAATTTTCTTTATAAATAAAACTTGTATCAGAGCTGCAGCAATGTTTTGTCAGCTTGTTATCCTCTGAAATTGATGGTCCTAGATGTTTTCTATATTCACTATATGTATGGATAAAACGATTAATTTTCATACTCATGTATGCTTGGTTTAGAATCTTTTTTTAAACACACTAACAATTTATCTGCACTTGGGTCACAAAAATGATAAAAGGGCATGCAAGTTCTTTTCTGAGATTTAATATTTATTGCTCATACTGTGATATAAGGTTTTGGTCATGATGCCTACTCCTGCATTTTTACATAATTGGCCATTACTGCTGTGTGTTTTCACTTGTATAACATAACAATCTCTTCTCATCATCCTCTCCTCCAGTCAGTGTTTCTTAACATCAACACCAGCAGCAGTTACACATAAAGACGGTGCTTCAGTAGCTGCTCCATCAGGCCAGAAAACACCAGGTACATCCTCATTTTCACTTTGACCCATTTATTATGTCATCCACTGCCCCAATCTCAGACACTGAGCAGATTGCCGTGACACAGAAAACTACAAAAGTCCTGCCAAACTCCATAGAAACAGCCAGACATCATCTTGCAAATGCATCTGATTGTTTGCTTTGAGACCAGGCCAGAATGTGCTCAAAGTTCGCTTGTTAAAAGCCCTTCTTTTACCAAGAGCTAAACAGGCTTACTTTTTGTTTGTGTGCTGGTTTTACTGATTGTAGCAGACATGCTGTTAAATAGTTAGATTTGTTTATTTGGGAGATTTTATAATAATAATTACAAATGTTGATTGTAGACCAGAAACCTGTTCCACAAAGCAAGTTGAACAAACTCTGAGGAAAAAAGTAATGTATACAGTGCATCCGGAAAGTATTCATAGCGCCTCATTTTTTCCACATTTCTTTGTCACAGCCTTATTCAAAATGGATTAAATTAATTTATTTCCTAAAAGTTCTACACAAAATACCCCGTAATGACAATGTGAAAAAAGATTTTTTTAAATTGTTGCAATTTAATTAAAAATAACCAGAAAAAACACATGTACATCAGTATTCACAGCCTTTGCTCAATACTTTGTTGATGCACCTTTGGCAGCAATTACAGCCTCAAGTCTTTTTGAATATGATGCCACAAGCTTGGCACACCTGTCTTTGGGAATGTTTGCCCATTCCTCTTTGCAGTACCTCTCAAGCTCTATCAAGTTGGATGGGAAGCGACGATGTACAGCCATTTTCAAATCTCTCCAGAGGTGTTCAATAGGATTTAGGTCTGGGCTCTGGCTGGGCCACTCAGGGACATTCACAGAGTTGTTGTAAAGCCACTCCATAGATATTTTGGCGGTGTGCTTTGGGTCATGGTCCTGCTGGAAGATGAACCGTCTCCCCAGTCAGGGTGTCTCTGTACATTGCTGCATTCATCTTTCCCTCTATCCTGAAGATTCCTCTATCCTGAAGATCCTCTTTCTTCCAGTTCCTGCTGCTGAAAAACATCCCCACAGCATGATGCTGCCACCACCATGCTTCACTGTAGGAATGGTATTAGCCTGGTGATGAGCGGTGCCTGGTTTTCTCCAAATGTAACGCCTGGCATTCACTCCAAAGAGTTCAACTTTAGTCTCATCAGACCAGAGAATTTTGTTTCTTATGGTCTGAGAGTCCTTCTGATGCCTTTCGGCAAATTCCAGGCGGGGAGTGGCTTTCGTCTGGCCACTCCACCATACAGGCCTGATTGGTGGATTGCTGCACAGATGGTGGTCTTTCTGTAAAGTTCTCCTCTTTCCACAGATGAATGCTGGAGCTCAGACAGAGTGACCATCGGGTTATTGATCACCTCCCTGACTAAGGCTCTTCTCCCACGATCACTCAGCTTAGATGGCCGGCCAGCTCTAGGAAAAGTCTTAGTGGTTTCAAACTTCTTCCGCTTACGGATAATGGAGGCCACTGTGCTCACTGGAACTTTCAGAGCAGCAGAACTTTTTCTGTAACCTTCCCCAGCCTTGTGCCTCGAGACAATCCTGTCTCGGAGGTCTACGGACAATTCCTTTGTCTTCATGCTTGGTTTGTGCTTTGACATGCACTGTCAACCCTGTGACCTTATATAGACAGGTTTATGCCTTTTTCAAATCATGTCCAGTCAACTGAACTGACCACAGGTGAACTCCAATGAAGCTGCTGAAACATCTCAAGAACGATCAGTGAAGTTTAGAGCTTCATGGCAAAGGCTGTGAATACTTATGTACATGTGATTTATTTTATAATATTTTTTCCCCAGGGTTTTTATATATTTTGTATGGTATACCAAGCCTTTGAGTTATGGACTCTAGATGTAGATTTCCTCATGGATCTGACTGTGTTTGTGTTGCAGAAGTGCAGTGCAGTAAATTGATGAGAAGCAGTCTGGAGTCAAGCACAGAAAAGCAGCTCACAGCTAGAAGCCCATCGCTGGAGGAAAGCACATTGAGAGGAAAGAGAAAACTCGATGAAACCTGTCAACCTGTAGAAACAGTATCTGGTGAGTGCAAAGCATATCTTTGGCTAATGATTGCCACATTTTCTTAGCTATGAGAGCACAGATTACTTGTTTTGATTAAGAAAATCAGATTCTGACCAAAAACTACTGATGTGGGATGTTTTTGAGCTTATTCTTCACATAAGAGCTATTGGAATCTTTTTTTTTTTTGTCTCAAGACTTCCGGTCTCATTCACTTCTATTGATTTCTAGATGCAGCTCGTTCTACTCCTTGATGATGCAAACTGATGTTTTCCTATTGTGTTTTTCCACTTTTTATGTATAGTCATGAGCACACTTGTTTGTAGAGCAAGTTGTTTGACCGTTTTCTACCATTTATTATTCCTAGTCATTTCACCTATTGGCGACTGAAACAGAGGTTCTAAAACAATCTAAAAAAACACATCGCAGAATAAGGTCAATAGTCTGCTGAGACTTTTATTTCGGTATGTTAATGTACTTCCAACTGAATATTGAGTAGAGGGCATGGCTTTCTTTTTGCATGTCATTGATTTATAGCAAATTAATGGAAAAAAAAGCTTGGTTAAGAATATTCCCATCAAACTGATGTCATCAGAGACGCACCACCACTCCGAACATGGAAGCAAATTCTCTGAATTTGAATGAAGATTATCAAAACGAACAGTATATTTGCATGGATTAATTGTTGACCTAAAGAATAACAATGTGCGCTAGCAAATTAAACACTGTAAATTTGTGAGTTTACACATACTTTAATGTTGGCAGCATTTCTAAAACTTTGACACCTTTGTTAAACTCTTTATAGCCTCAGCATCGAGTGTGTCGGAGCAAACCTCAGATGAACCAGAGCAATCCAAACCCAAGAAAAATCGCTGCTTCACTTGCCGCAAGAAAGTGGGCCTTACGGGTATGTATATGTTTATTTATTTATTATTTTTTTATAATAATAATAAATTTTTATTTTTTTAATAAATATAAAAAATATATTTGTTGGCCACTTTATTAGGTACAGGTTCAACTGTGTGCATGTGTGTGTTTGTCCAATGTATCCAAATTATTTTATATATGTGAACACTATATACATATCAACATGGTTTGCACTAAATATGTGATTTAATACAAAAGTTTCTTACAAAGTTACCAAGACATGCTGGTTTTCATTACAAAAATTTGTACTGATTGTAGTATGGATCCTAAAATATCAGCAAGCAATCGAGCCATTTTAAGGCAATAAGACAGCAAAGTAGCGACGTTTCAAGAGTTTTTGTTTTTCTGATTATTTTTTTATGTTTTCCGGTTGATAAATCTAAAGCCAGATTTGAAAATAAAGAGCTGAAAATAAAGAGATGAGAGAGGAAAATAACAACAGCCAATCAGAGTCAGAATATCTGCTTAGGTTTTCACTCATTTATAGTGTTTTAAAGACTGGTTGTTTGCACCTTGACACAGTTTCTTTAGTCTGAATTAGAATTAATTAGATCTGAAGAATTTATTTTATTGTCATTCCATAAATAAATGATTTAAAAACAGTTAATAAAAATTGCTTTTTTCCAGGGAAATTTTATTTTGTGATAAATATCGTTATCACAGTACTCAACAACAATATATAATATTTGTCCAATATTGAAGTAGTGCAGCCCAATGGTAATTTATTACTTTTGTTTGCAATGATAAAATCTCTATTTGCTTTAGGCAACAGTAAAACGTGGCTGTCCACTTTCAGAATTTGTAGCGATGCTTTTATTTCCCCGAAGTAATGTGAAACATGTTGGTTATAATAATTGAATGAATGAATATATATATATATATATACACACATCCCACATCCAACAGTGTATTATTTCACACACATACAGATGAAGTCAGAATGATTAGCCGTCCTATGAAAATGTTTATTCTTTTTTACATATTGTCCAAGGCAATTAAATTTTCTCAGTATTTCCTATAATATTTTTTTTTTCTAGAGAAAGTCTTATTTCCTTTCAGTTTGGCTGGAATAAAAGCATTTTTTATTTATTTTAAAATAATTTTAAATCAATAAATATCAGCCCCCTCAAGACATTATTTTTTTCAGAAGATTGAGATTTTGCTGAACATGCATTGCCAGTTTGTATAATTAAATTTTTATTTTATTTTTTTACTAATGTAACTACACTCACTGGCCACTTTATTAGGTACAACTTACAAGTACTGGCTTGGACCCCATTTTGCCTTCAGAACTGCTTTAATCTTTCATGGCATAGATTCAACAAGGTACTGGTAATATTCCTCAGAGATTTTGGTTCATGTTGACATGTTAGCATCACGCAGTTCACGCACCACATCACAAAAGTGCTCTATTGGATTGAGTACTGGTGACTGTGGAGGCCGTTTAAGTACAGTAAACTCATTATTTTGTTCCCGAAACCAATCTGAGATTATTCACGCGTATTATCTTGCTGGGTGGTCATAATGGGATAGACATGGTCAGCAACAATACTTGGGTAGGCTGTGGTGTTAACTCGATGCTCAGTTGGTACTAATGGGCCCAAAGTGTGCCAAGAAAATATCCCCCACACCATTACAACAACACCACCACCAACCTGAACTATTGAAACAAGGCAGGATGGGACGGGAGAAACTGCCGCCTGCTAGATATTTTCTTTTTTTCGGACCATTCTCTGTAAACCCTAGACATGGTTGTGCGTGAAAATCCTAGTAGATCAGCAGTTTCTGAAATACTTAGACCAGCCCATCTGGCACCAACAACCATGCCACATTCAAAGTCACCTAAATCCTCTGTCTTTCCCATTCTGATGCTCTGTTTGAACTGCATCAGATCGTCTTGACCATGCCTACTTGCCTAAATGCATTAAGTTGCTGCAATGTGATTGGCTGATTAGAAATTTGCGTTAACGAGCAGTTGGACAGGTGTACCTAATAAAGTGGCCATGTATTTGAATGTACAGTATTTGTCATACTTTTCCAATATAAAAGAATATATTGAGCTTATTGGTTTTTTATTTTTCTCTGACAGGTTTCGACTGCCGGTGTGGACAATTATTTTGCGGCATTCACCGATACTCTGATGTTCACAGCTGTAGCTTTGATTATAAGGCTGACGCAGCTGAGAAGATAAGGAAAGAAAACCCGCTTATTGTTGGGGAGAAAATCAAGAAGATTTAAGCTAAAGATTGCAAACAATATTTTTTTTTTTTACTCCCTTTTCCACAAACAGAACCTTGAATTGTGCATGCTACAAATGAAACACATACGCAAATTAGTTTTGTCCACTTGTTTCATTTTTACATCTCAAATTTATTTACTTACAAAGTACCGTGGTGCGCTAACCACTAATTATTTATACAATTGCGTTAATTACTAAATGGCTTTTAGTTCAAACTTGGGCGGCTGTGCATTTCTGGTAATGAACCAAGCGTGCATGTTTTAAAAAAGAAAACATTGCCAGAATGTGTCTTTAGTTTTTAATTTTAGTTATTTAATTTTTTTCAATAAGGAGTGTAAGCAAGAAAAGGATGACGTCTAACTTAATATAAACTTTTTATCAATTACCATATTTGCTCCACCATCATAGGTTTAAAAAATGAAGAGGTTTATAAGCGATTACGATTTCTTATTGTGTGTGACTCCAGTCTTTGGCTTATTGCACTTCATTACAGACTGTGATTTACGCTTGTTTTCTTTTCTTACAGTTCGTTTATTAGAGTGAGTGAAAGTTGCGAGTGATTTTATTTATGTTTGTGTATTCACTGCGTTCATGTTTAATAAAGTTTTACACGTCACACTGTAGTAAGGGCTCAAGTTGACTCTATGCTTGCTTAAACTATAGACTACCTAAGACAGACCATACAAGTACTTTTACAGAAGGCAGAACAATATTGTGCAAAAGAGGTATTTAGGGTTGAAGAAAACTAGAGCAACATGATTGTGTGGTACATTCACATTGTTTACCTTATTGGGCCCTTGTAAGATGGACTTTACGTAAAGTGTCTGGTGCGCATGGAGAGAAGTGTTTTTACAGGTGCTAAGGCACACTCCACATCTATCCATCCTTGTCAATCTATCCTACTCTATCCATCCATATAGCTGTTTGCATCCATCCATATTAACCAATCTATATCCATCGATCCATTCTTTCTCATCTTTCCATCCATCCTTATATTTTCTTCCATTCTTATCTTTACATCCATCCATCCATTCATTCTGTATTTACCAATCTATATCCATCTGTCCATCCATTCATTCTTATCTTTCCGTCTATCCTTATCTTTCCATTCATCCATCCATATCTTTTCATTCTTATCTTTCCATCCATTTATTAATTTGTATAAACCAATCTATATCCATCCATTCATCCATCTTTATCTTTCTGTCCATCCATTCGTATCGTTTTATCCATCTTTCCGTCCATCCATTAATTTGTATTAACCAATCTATATCTATCTGTCTATCCATCCTTTGTCATCTTTCCATCCAAACTTATCTTTTTTTTCTTTCATCCATCCATATCTTTCCATCCTTATCTTTCCATCCATCAATTCATTAATTTGTATTAACCAATCTATATTCATCCGTCCATCCATCTTTATCTTTTTGTCCATCCTTTGCTTTCATCCATCTTTTTTCCATCCATCCATTCTTCTTTCCATCCATCCTTATCTTTCCATCCATCCATTAATTTGTATTAACCAATCTGTCCATCCGTCCATCCATCCTTTGTCATCTTTCCATCATCCTCATCTTTCCTTATCTTTCCATCTATTCATTAATTTGTATTAACCAATCTAAATCAATCCATCCATCTTTATCTTTGTCCATCCTTTCCATCCGTCCATCCACTCTTATCTTTCCATCCATCTTTCTTTCAATCCATCGATTTTTGTCTTTCCATCTTTCTTTTCATCCATCCATCTTTATCTTTGTCCATTCTTTCCATCCATCCATTTTTATCTTTTCATCCATCTTTCTTTCCATCTATCCATTCTTATCTTTCATTCCATCTTTCTTTCCATCCATCCATTCTTATCTTTCATTCCATTCTTCTTTCCATCCTCCCTTATCTATCAATTTATTCATTCTTTTTTCCATCCTTATCTTTCTTTATCCATCCATCCATCCATTTTTATCTTTTCATCGTTATCTTTCCTTTCATCTATTCATTCTTATCTTTCCTTCAATCCATCCATCCTTTTCTTTCCATCTTTATATTCTTTCAATCCATTAATATGTATTGACCCATTAGTCTGTCTCTCTTTTTTTTTATATCATTTTAAGAATATCGTTCAATGGCAACACTGATGAAAAATCTTGTTTATAGATGCAAATCATTTTATTTAGCAAATTATGTCTGATTTGAAAAAAAAAAGTCAGATTGTAAGTTAGACTGTAAATCCTTACGGACTAAAATATCGCTAAAATATTAAAGGGGACCTATTATACAAAAATCACTTTCATAAAGGGTTTAAACACAGTTGTGTGACAGCAGTCTGTAAATATAGCCAGCTTCCAATAGTAAAAAAAAATATTAATTATTTTTTATAATCACACTTGATATAAACAGTCTGCAGAAACACTTTGATTGACATTCTCTCTTTGTGCATGTCTTCAGAGGGGTAGAGCCCCGCCCATTAGTGACCATCTCTCCCTCATTAGCATAGTGTTAGTCTTGCTTTTGAATCTGCCGCTATGCTGGCACATAGGCATTTGTAGCTCCGTCCTCTTTTAAAGAGCACAATCTCATTTGAATTTAAAGTGACAGTCACCAAAATGGCTCAGTTAGGATCAAAGCCTGAAAGGGTTATAAAAAACAAAACAAAAGCTGTGTCTTGTTTCAGAGGCTGCATCCTCTGAAGGATGCATTCGAAGTGCGCTGCATAATTGCTTCACTGCGAAGGCGGTCTCATTTTTAAAAAATCAAATCAAAGGCTCCTTCAAATGCAGTCTTAAAATGCATCCTTTATTTCCCAGGTAATGAAGGATATAACAGGTGGAGATTCATTGCGCGCTGATAACGACAGGACATTTTTAAAAGAAAACTTTTGTTAAACGTATGAATTAGGTTTTATTTTACTTGGCTATCTAAACATGTTTAAAAACAAAAAGAGCATGATATTTCTTACTAAAAAGTAATTTTATAGACCGTTTACATTTTTATGTGTACATGTATGGATCAAAGGAAATAGATTTCTTGCTTTTGCAAACCTTGTTTTGCTCTGTTCACTTTTAAAATAACTTATTACAAATTTTATTACTGCTTATTAACAACAGCTGTTACGAGTGCCTGGTGACTAGATCTGTCCTCTGTAGGCAAGATTGTCTCATTTCAATATGCTCAGTTTGGCCTGTGTACTCACCTTTAAAGTCTGCATCTTTTAGAGGATGCAGCCTCTAAAATGAGACTCAGCTAAAGTCTCTTTAAGGCAAGTCGTTTCACTCGGCAGACATCTTTGAAACACCTCTCGGGCAGTATGCTCGGGCATTCTGTCTGAATGGAAAAACATCAAATTCTCCAAAACTGTTAGCCAAGCTTACGATTACATTACATATGTGGAATCACTAATAAAATCAAACAACTGTCTCTTAAGTTTAGTTTCTAGGCAAATTCTGGATTTTTTTCAGGTTGCCCTAATGCACACGAAAAAGAACGAGATCACGACACCAACCTCATTTATGGCCGTGTTACACAATATCATCCTCTGAATAATGCCTCGTCAGATCATGCTTGTCTTCAGAAGTAATCCACAACTTGGTCTTTATGGTGAATCTCCTCTAGAAATAACAGTAACTCTTTGTGTACAAGTTTGTTGGTGTTCAAGTAGTTGCTGTCATATGATCTGCGCATGACAGAACGGACTATACCTCGCGTTAGTTTCGCACAGATTACGAAACCAAAAAACTTTTGTTTTCAAATGTAGTTGGTTCATTTAAAAGTAGAGATTTCGTGCTTTATGTGGATATATTTTTTATGTCTGTGAAGCAAGTATTCGCTGAGATTCCTGTGTGTTTGTTGACCACAAAAACTGTTGTAAAAGCACACGTCTGGTTTGAGTTTCTCCCCCAGAAAATCCTCACTCTATAGCGATCGACGATTGGCTCCTGTACTAGAAAGCAGGCTTTTTTTCAACATATAGCAATCAATAATTGGCTCCTGTACTTGTAGGCGGGGCTTCATTCACCATATTGACAGTTATACTTTTCTCCATTCAAAACTATACGACTGACATGTCTTGTGTATTCTACAGTCTTTGTAAAAAAATATGTGTAACTTCTAACACACTCTAAAGACATCAGAGATTTATTTTAAACCTTGTAAAAAGGGGCATTACAGAGAGAAACCAACTCAGTGCAGAGCAATTCCTTCCTGAAATCCTCAGTAAATAAATAAATCAGAGACTACAGCTTGGTTATCTGCCAAAAAGTGAGAAATATAGCAAATTATTATACAATAATTGGCAGGTGAGTGCTGTTAATATGTATATATTATTTCAATACAATGCTTCAGAAAGTATTGCATCGCAATCTTAAATTCTATAGCACTTTTACAATGTAGATTGTCAAAGCAGCTTCACATAGAAGATCAAAGTTAATTGAAACCGTGTCAGTCCAGTTTTCAGTGTTGAAGTTCAGTTCAGTTCTGAACTGCAGTAGTCAAAACAAGGAAGTGAACTGGGGTGATAGAATAAAAAACACAATGAGACGCATAATAAAAACATAAATAACCAATACGTGCTGGCACGTAACAAGTGGGGTTTAATATTTACTGCTGAAAGTCCAAACACTAAAGAGCAAATCCATTGATGCGCAGCTCTACAAGTTCCAAAACAAAGAAAGGCAGTGGCGAGGAACAAAACTTCACCAATTGACGAAAGTGAAGGAGGAAAAAAAAAGCTATATTAATTTAAGCCTATATTAATAAAAAAAGACAAAAATAACAATTCATTTAAATTTGTAATGTGAAAGAATGTCAGTGTATTGTTTTTGAGGGTTTTTTTTTTACTTATTACATTTTTACCCTTCAATGCTAGTAAATAATAATAACTAAATAATAAATTCCAACATGTAATTGTAAACTTAAAAGTATTTTTTTTTATTTTTGTCTATTTTATTTTTTTTATATATTGATATCGAATTGAAAAAAAAATAAATAAATATATATATATATATATATATATATATATATATATATATATATATAATATACAAATAAATCTTCATTTGTGTAACTTTACACACACTCTAGAGACATCAGAGACTTATTTTAGACCTTGTAAAAAGAGGCATAACAGGTCTCCTTTAATACTAGAGAGAAACTAACTCGGTGCAGAGCAATTCCTTCCTGAAATCCTCAGTAAATAAATGAATCAAAGACTACAGCTTGGTTATCTGCCGAGAAGTGTGAAATATAGCAATTTATTATCCAATAATTGGCAGGCGAGTGCTGTAAATGATATACTGTATTGTGAGTGTGGGATTTTTCACACCACGCTTAGCCCTGGTTTCTGTTCATGAGCTGTTAAGTCTTGTTTACCAAAAATAATGGATAAATTGGTTAAAAGCATGCAAACTGTTGAGCAGAATTTGTATAAAATAATGAAAACTGTGATGGTAAGTAACAATTTGTAGCCTTTTATTGTTTGTATGTGAAGTGAGGAACAATCATTCATTAATTTTCCTTCGGCTTAGTTCCTTATTCGTCAGGCGTTGCCACAGTCGAATTAACCGCCAACTATTCCAGCATATGTTTTACGCAGTGGATGCCAAACTTTAAAACCTACATTTATTTATTTATTATTTTTATTGTTATATAACTTGTCTTATGTCCCCAAATGCAGAGGCGTAGATCATAAAATAAATTAGGTATAAATAATTTACTGCCATTTTTTTGTATTTATTTTGTTGTGCATAAAAAACGTAACTGATATCTGATGTGTGTTTTAAAATGTAATCTGATTACATTTACTCAATTTTCTGATTATGTAATCCAAATTACATGTAATGTTACTACCTGCAGCACTAATTTCAATACAATGCTTCAGAAAGTATTGCATTGCAATCTTAAATCAATTCAGTTCAATTCATCTTTATTTCTATAGCACTTTTACAATGTAGATTGTGTCAAAGCAGCTTCACATAGAAGGTTAAGGTTTATTGAAACCGTGTCAGTCCAGTTTTCAGTGTTGAAGTTCAGTTCAGTTCAGTGGGGTTTAATTTTCACTGCTGAAAGTCCAAACACTGAAAAGCAAATCCATTGATGTGCAGCTCTACAAGTTTCAAACTAAGCAAGCCAGTGGCGACAGCGGCGAGGAACAAAACTTCACCAATTGATGAAAGTTAAGGAGAAAAAAAGCTATATTTATTTAAGCCTATATTAATAAAAAAAGCACAAAAATAACAATTCAATTCAACAATTAAATAATAATAATAACTAGATAATAAAACCCAACATGTATTTGTAAATTTAAAAGTATTTTTTTTTTGTATATTTTTTGTATATTGATATCGAATTGCAAAAAATATAGCAATCATGTTTAGAGATCATTAGCTAATATATACTTTTACTAATATCTAACTATTTACTCACCCTAAAGTGGTGTTATTCTGTAGAACATAAAATAAGATGTTTTGAAAAATGTTGGAAAAACATGTTAATGTTATGATTGGAAACTGCACTAACCATTGTCATCCAAGGTAAATAAAAACAAATATGGTAGTCAGTGGTTACCAGTATCCAGCATGTTTCTAAATATCACATGTTTCTGTCGTATATGTCATACTCACCAGTCACTTTATTGGGTACAGCTAACGAGTACCAGGTTGGGTCCCCTTTTGCGCTCAGAACTGCCTTAATCCTTCATGGCATAGATTCAACAAGGTACTGGAAGTATTCCTCAGAGATTTTGGTCCATACTGACATGATAGCATCACACAGTTGCTGCAGATTTATCGGCTGCACATCCATGATGTGAATCTCCCTTTCCGCCATATCCCGAAGGTGCTCTATTGGATTGAGAACATGAGACAGTAGAGGCAATTTGAGTACATTGAACTTGGTCTTTTGTTGCTGTAGCCCATCTGCCTCAAGGTTGGACGTGTTGTGAGTTCAGAGATGTTCTTCTGCATACCTCAGTTGTATCGAGTGGTTATTTGAGTTACTGTTGCCTTTCTATCAGCTGGAACCAGTCTGGCCATTCTCCTCTGACCTCTGGCATCATCAAGGCATTTGCGCCCACAGAACTGCCGCTCACTGGATATTTTCTCTTTTTCTGACCATTTTCTGTAAACCCTAGACATGGTTGTGCGTGAAAATCCCAGCAGATCAGCAGTTTCTGAAATACTCAGACCAGTTCGTCTGGCACCAACAACCATGCTACATTCAAAGTCACTTACAACACCTTTCTTCCCCATTCTGATGCTTGGTTTGAACTGCAGCAGATCGTCTTGACCATGTCTACATGCCTAAATGCATTGAGTTGCTGCCATGTGATTGGCTGAGTAGAAATTTGCGTTGAGCAGTTGGACAGGTGCACCTAATAAAGAGGCTGGTGAGTATACGCATCATACGTTTCAAAATATCATCTTCAACAGAACAATGAAACTGACAGTGTTTGGGTTTTATCCCATTAAAAACACCTCATGGTTACATAAGCCACGTTAGAAGAATACGATTTTTAATTTTTTAATTAAGGTTGGTGCTTTTCTGCTTTTTTATTAGACCACCGAGTTGGCATGTAAACTATTTGTATAAAATGCAGAGAATATAAATTACATTGTTAATCGAAAAGAGGTTCAAAGAGAAAATAATAATAAAGAACATGAGTATGAACTTGAGGGTAAGACTTTTAAGAGTCAATTACAGTACATGCATTAAAGACATAGTTCTGCTTGCTTTTTTATTTTCAGATAAGGAAATTGTATTTAAAAAATGACTAAACAAAAGCAGGATAATATGGTTTACTATTGGTAAATTTCTGCTGAGTCACTTTGAATAGTCGAAGTGTGCTTGACGTAGGGAGGATAGCAGAGGGCGTTTCTGATTGGATGTCTGCTTTCCCACGTGAGGCGGCAACTTTCATATGTCTGCAGTACACATCTGGAAGAGGTTACTCGTGCTCTTGTTTACTCTGAGGACGGTTTTAGAGTTTCACTGCAACTTAAAAATGTCTTTCATAAAAACTGAGGAAAAAAGCGACTTTTCTTATCACAACTTGCCTTACGGAGTTTTTTCGACGCCGGATAATGTAAGTAAACCGGTTATTCAAATCTCACGGTACGTTTGCTTGAGGTAACGTTAAATAAATTACGTTTTATTGTGCAATGACAGTGTGTTTAACTTGATGAAACCGCTAAATTAAGTTACTTCGAGTATTTCACTTCAGCTGCAATCCTGTGTGGACAGTTTGTTTTAAAGGTCAGAGAGCACTTTGAAAATCTGCATACAGTATTTATACATTATCAATAAAGCTTTATTGGTAACCATATTAACGATTACCGGAGCATATATCATACTTTAAGCAGAAGATAATACAAAATATACACTTTATTTGTTAAAATGATCATGTAAACTTCTTTGTTTTCATCGAAACACGCGGTTATAAACCGACGTTGGGTGATTATTTGTTATAAAAAGCAAGCCATTTTGAAATTCATGCAAAGCTATTACAGCAGTAAGATCAGTTCATATGTAGTCTTTTATAAAAAAAAACAGGCCAGACACAGAATCGGTGTTGCCATTGGAGACCAAATTTTGGACCTCAGTGTCATCAAGCATCTTTTCAAGGGACCGGCTCTGCAGCCACACCAGCATGTGTTTGAACAGGTGAGTTTCATCAGGTGCATCCCGTTCCCCAGTCCCGGTTATTTAATTATTCATTTATATAATTTGATAATTATAATTCTTTAACCCCCTTTAATGTGTGTGTGTGTGTGTGTGTATATATATATATATATATTTATGCTATGAATTTCTTTTTTTATGATTTCTTCTTATTTTTTTCTAATTGTATTTAATTTTATTATGTTATTATTTTTCTTTTTTGTCATTTTCTCATTTTTTTATTATTTTCTGACTTTAATTTAATATATGTATTTATTTTAATAAATTAATAAATTATTATAATAAATGGCTTTTATTTAGTCTATTTGTTCTTTCTTTTTATAATTTTTAAATTTATTTTTCTTTTAATTTTCAGATTTTTGTAATTTTCTTATTGTATTTTTTTCTTTTTATATAATTTTTTTCTTATTTTTATTCTATTCTTTCTTTTATTGTGTTATTTTTCTTAAATTATTTATTTAACATATATTATTTATTATTTATGTATTATTATAATAAATGTAATAAATTAAAATAGTGAACGTTTAATTTTATTCAGTTTTTTCTTTCTTTTTATTCTATTTTCTTTTCTTTCTTGTTTTTATTAAATTTTTTATAAATTTTTTCTTTTAAATTTCTTTTCCTTTTTAATTA
>CAIGQZ010032222.1:5423291-5442191 GCA_903798205.1 Danio tinwini | reverse complement strand
TATATATATATATATATATATATACTGTATATATAGTCAGTGAATTAAAAATAAATAAAAAAAATTCTCAGACAAATTGGCAATATATAACCAAAAGAGTCAAATTCATTATTTATGACAATTTTTATCTCTACTTAAAGGTATAGTTCACCAAAAAAAATTAAATATACTCACTATTTATAACCTTCTGTCTTCTGTTGAACACAAAAGGAGATATTTTACAGAAAGCTGAAAACCTGTAATCACTGACTATAATAGTAGGAAAACAAATACTATGGAAGTCAATGGTTACAGGTTTCCATCATTTTTCAAAATCTTCTTTTGTGTTCAACAGTAGAAAGAAACTTAAACCAGCTTGGAGTAAGTAAAAGGTGAGTAAATGATGACAGCATTTTAATTTCTGAGGTGAACTATCCTTTTAAGTGACTTTTTTAATGTGTTGCACCCAAGCGAGAGCGGATGTTTTTATGAAAAAAAGAGCAGAAAAAAAACTTAAAACCCAAAACTATTACACATGTTTTATTCACTACACGCGTTTATTCCTCATTAACCCTAGCTTTTTTTTTTTGCTTTATTTTTTCCAACAGGCGACTACACAGACTTCTACTCGTCTCGAGATCACGCCACCAATGTTGGAATAATGTTCCGCGGAAAAGAAAATGCATTAATGCCCAACTGGTACGTGACAGGCCATTAATAATATTCCTCACACTTTTAAATAGATAGTTCACTCAAAACTGAAAATTCTGTCATCATTTACTTTTGTTCCAAACCTTAATGAATATCTTTCTTCTGTTGAACATCAAAGAAGATATTTTGAAGAATGTTGGAAGCCAGTAACCATTGATTCTCATAGTATATATTTTTCCTACTATGAAAGTCAATGGTTACAGATTTTCAGCTTTGTTCAAAATCCCTTCTTTTGTGTTGAACTCATAAAGGAGATATTTTAAAGAATGTTGGAAACCTGTAACCATTGACTTCCATTGTATTTATTTTCCCTATTATGGAAGTCAATGGTTACAGGTTTTCAGCTTTGTTCAAAATATCTTCTTTTGTGTTCAACAGAAGAAAGAAATGCATAAAGAAGATATTTTAAAGAATGTTGGAAACCTGTAACTATTGACTTCCATAGTTTTTGTTTTTCCTACAGTGGAAGTCAATGGTTACAGCTTTTCTGCTTTCTTCAAAATGTCTTCTTTAGTGTTGTTCTGATGTTCTGCTTTTAAGTTTTAGGTTTTTCTGCACTTGTTTATTAATTCAGCTCTTGTTTGGGTGCAATACATTTTTAAAAAGTCACTTAAACGGTTAGTTCACTCAAAAATGAAGTTTTGTCATCATTTACTCTTGTTCTAAACCTTTATGCATTTCTTTCTTCTGTCAAACAGAAAAGAAGGTATTTTGAAGAATGTTGTAACCTGGTAACCACTGAATCCCATAGTATTTGTTTTTCCTACTATGGAAGTCAATGGTTACAGGTTTACAGCTTTGTTCAAAATATCTTCTTTTCTGTTTGACAGAAGAAAGAAACGCATGAAGGAGATATTTTTAAATGTTAAAAAACCTGTAACCATTGACTTCCACTGTAGGAAAAACAAATACTATGGAAGTCAATAGTTACAGGTTTTCAGTTTTCTTTAGAATATCTTCTTTAGTGTTGTTCTGATGTTCTGTTTTTGGGTTTTAGGTTTTTCTGCACTTGTTGATAAATTCAGCTCTTGTTTGGGTGCAATACACTGGAAAAAGTCACTTAAAGGGATAGTTCACCCAAAAAATTAAATTCTGTCATCATTTACTCTTGTTCTAAACCGTTATGCAATTCATTCTTTTGTTGAACATCAAAGAAGATATTTGGAAGAATGTTGGAAACCTGTATCCATTGATTCCATAGTATTTATTTTCCCTACAATGGAAGTCAATGGTTACAGGTTTTCAGCTTTCTTCAAAATGTCTTCTTTTGTGTTGTTCTGATGTTCTGCTTTTAAGTTTTAGGTTTTTTGCACTTGTTTATAAATTCAGCTCTTGTCTGGGTGCAATACACTGGAAAAAGTCAATTAAAAGGATAGTTCACAGAAAAATTTAAATTCTGTCATCATTTACTTTTGTTCAAAATCTTTATGCATTTTTTTTTCTTTTATTGAACATCAAAGAAGATATTTTAAAGAATGTTGGAAACCTGTAACCATTGACTTCCATAGTATTTGTTTTTCCTACTATGGAAGTCAATGGTTACAGGTTTTCAGCTTTCTTTAAAATGTCTTCTTAGTGTTGTTCTGATGTTCTGCTTTTAAGTTTTAGGTTTTTCTGCACTTGTTTATAAATTCAGCTCTTGTCTGGGTGCAATACATTTTTAAAAAGTCACTTAAATGGTTAGTTCACTTAAAAATGAAATTCTGTCATCATTTGCTTTTGTTTCAAACCTTTATGCATTTCTTTCTTTTGTTGAACATAAAATAAGATATTTGGAAGAATGTTGGAAACCTGTAACCATTGACTTCCATAGTATTTGTTTTTCCTACTATGGAAGTCAATAGTGCCTTTCACACAGTGATACCGGTAAATATCCGGAAAATTTCTGGAACGACGCTGTTCACACAGGCAAGGATGTTATGGAATTTTTCTGAAAAAGACTGTTCATGCATCCATTGCAAAATAACGGTAAACTCTGATATCATTAACCAGAAATAAAGTTAAGGCTACGCTTGTATTTGTAACATTTGACGACATTACAAACTCTGTGGATGGATAAGTATTGTGAACAACTTCGATGAAAACATGTAGAGGAACACTTTCGTATGTCGAGATGTACATAATATATGTGTGTGTGCGCTGGCATTCACCGGCTGCTTCACATGCACACTCAACGGGTCAAGCAACTAAAGGAAGCAGAGCTTGAAGGTAAACAAACAACGGCTTATCATAAGCATCTTATCGATAATTATTTACACAGTTGGCATTAAGAAGAAAAACATGCATAGAAAGGCTATCTGTCTAACATCTAGGAGCTAAATGAGTCTGGACAAATATTCAAAGGCTTTTATTTTCATAAATAGCGCGGATGTGAATGCGTCTGAGTGTTCTGATTGGCTAAAGTAGTCATCTCACGTCAGCGTGTTCTAGACGTGAACGCGTTCTTTCTGGCAATCTTGCTTTTGCTTTCACACAGCGCAGCATTCCGGCAAATTACTGGTAATGTTACAACTTCTCTTTCCAGAAAATAGCCTGAACAAATTTACCGGTATTTTCAAAAAGGGCCTTTTCACACATGCAGACCTTTCCAGAAAATTTCTGGTAATTTTCCGGAAAGGTCTGTGTGTGTGTGAAAGGGGCTATTGGTTACAGGTTTTCAACTTTCTTCAAAATTGTCTATTTGTGTTGTTCTGATGAAATCCCTTCTTATGTGTTGAACTCATAAAGGAGATATTTTAAAGAATGTTAAAAACCTGTAACCATTGACTTCCATTGTATTTATTTTCCCTACTATGGAAGTCAATGGTTACAGGTTTTCAGCTTTGTTCAAAATATCTTCTTTTGTGTTCAACAGAAGAAAGAAACTCAAAATGGAGATATTTTAAAGAATGTTGGAAACCTGTGTCCATTGACTTCCATAGTATTTATTTTCCCTACAATGGAAGTCAATGGTTACAGGTTTTCAGCTTTCTTCAAAATGTCTTCTTTTGTGTTGTTCTGATGTTCTGCTTTTGGGTTTTAGGTTTTTCTGCACTTGTTTATTAATTCAGCTCTTGTCTGGGTGCAGTACACTGGGAAAAAGTCACTTAAAAGGATAGTTCACCCAAAAAAAATTATGCTGTCATCATTTACTCTTGTTTAAAATCTTTATGCATTTCTTTCTTTTGTTGAACTTTAAAGAAGATATTTGGAAGAATCATGGAAACCTGTATCCATTGACTTCCATAGTTTTTATTTTCCCTTCGATGCAAGTCAATGGTTACAGGTTTTCAGCTTTGTTCATACTATCTTCTTTTGTGTTCAGTAAAATAAATAAACTCAAAATGGAGATATTTAAAGAATGTTGGAAACCTGTAAGCATTGACTTCCATAGTATTTGTTTTTCCTACTGTGGAAGTCAATGGTTACAGGTTTTTAGCATTCTTCAAAATGTCTTCTTTTGTGTTGTTCTGATGTTCTGCTTTTGGGTTTTAGGTTTTTCTGCACTTGTTTATTAATTCAGCTCTTGTTTGGGTGCAATACAATTTTAAAAAGTCACTTAAACGGTTAGTTCACTCAAAAATGAAATTTTGTCATCATTTACTCTTGTTCTAAACCTTTATGCATTTCTTTCTTCTGTCAAACAGAAAAGAAGGTATTTTGAGGAATGTTGTAAACCGGTAACCATTGACTTCCATAGTATTTGTTTTCCCTACTATGGAAGTCAATGGTTACAGGTTTTCAGCTTTGTTCAAAATGTCTTCTTTTCTGTTCAATAGAAGGAAGAAACTCATAAAGGAGATATTTTAAAGAATGTTAAAAACCTGTAACCATTGACTTCCATACAGTAGTATTTATTTTCCCTACTATGAAAGTCAATGGTTACAGGTTTTCATCTTTCTTTGAAATATCTTATTTAGTGAGTTCAAAAGAAGCAAAAGAAACTCACAAAGGTTTAAAGCCACTTGAGGATGGGGTATATAGCATATACTTTTTCATTTTGCAGTGAACTATCTCTTTAAATACTAACTCTGAACTGATGCCGTAAACACAATCACATCATCACCCACCACAAATATGCTGACTTCATATTTCAGACTTGTTTTTTAGTTTGCAACCATATGCGTTGGAGTTTTAAAGACCCCACAAAAGTTCCTGTATGTTATCCTCCATAAAAAACTCTCTTTATTCTTTCCAATTGTACGCCTGTCAGGCTAAATGATGCACCTGCACATTTTCTAGCGCTCTGTGAAAAACGTCTGTTAGCAGTAAGTCTTCCCTCCAAAACAGAACTGTATTTCTTGTCACATTTTTCGCATTCGAGGCCTAGACAGGGAGTCATTCGCCTGGAGACAGAACAAGGACTTGTGTGGAAAATAGTATAGGGAGTTTTTTCTCTTTTTTTTTTTTTCTGAAATTGAATTTCACCTTTAAGTACGGCTCAGTCAATCTGTCACGCCTGGCTTTTTCCTTTTTTTTTCCTTTTTCAGGAAAGAAATGAGAGAATTAGTGTGGAGGAAAATCTATAGTTTGATTTACATGCAGTTTGAAGCCGCCTGGGTTTAATGCTCCAAGTGAGTTCTGGAGGTGCATTTTAGTGTGAAATGTTAAAGAAACGGGTCACCCAGATGTTTAAATTCAGTCAATATTTGCTGACCGTCATGTCTCTCCAAACCTCTATGTAGTAATTTGTTGTATTAAAGCTAGGGGAGCTATTTTACAACATGTAAAATAAGTCTCTGATTTCCCTAAAGAAGGGGAGAGCTTGATCCTGGAGGGCCGGTGTCCTGCACAGTTTAGCTCCAACTCTAATCAAACACACCTTCTTATAGATTTCTAGTGATCTTGAAGACCCTGATTAGCATGTTCAGGTGTGTTTGATTAGTGTTGGAGCTGAACTGTGTAGGACACCGGCCCTCCAGGACCAAGTTTGCCCACCCCTGCCGTAGAGTGTCTGTGTTTCTCTCTGTGTGTGTGTGTGTGTGTGTGTGTGTGTGTGTGTGTGTGTGTGTGTGTGTGTGTGTGTGTGTGTGTGTGTGTGTGTTTTAGCTCAAATTACCACACAAATAATGTTATATAACTCTTTGAAACTGACCCTTTTAGGCTTTGATCCTAACTGTGGCATTTTAGTGACTGTTGCTTTAAATGCAACAGCGGAGCTACAAATGCCTGTGTGTCAGCATAGTGGCAGATTCAAAAACAAGACTAATGTCGTATGCTAATGAGGGAGACATTGTCACTTATGGGTGGGGCTTTCCTCCTCTGATGACACGTACAAACGGAGAATGTCAATCAAAGTGTTTCAACAGACTGTTTATATCAAGTGTGATTAAAAAAAAAAAATAAATGAATACATTTTTACCATTAGAAGCTGGTTATATTCACAGGCTACTGCCAAATAACTGTTTAAACCCCTTATAAAATAGATTTTTGCATAATAGGCCCCCTTTAAGCATTAAATGCCTGATCTCAGGCGTATCAAATTTTCCGAAATAGAAAATTATTAAATTAGTTGCTATTTCATATAATTAGTGTAATAAAGTGAACGTACTGCAGTACTCAAAATGTTTTTTTTTTTTTTTTTTTTAATACTTGTATGTTGATACCGACTCCCTGATGAATGCCTTTATATACAGAAGGACATCAGGAGTATTCTAGTGGATTTTAATTTCAGAATTGCCAAATTGTACATTTAAACTCAAGTATTATCCTAAATAAAAATTGTTACGTCCTTTTAGATGTTAATAATAAACTAAGAGTATTTTGATATAACATATATATATAGTTTGGTGTGTGAGAGAGAAACACTAAAAACCAAATATCACTGCAATTGGTTGTGTATTGCCCATACTTCCAGTGAAAACAAGTGAAAAAATATTGTACAGTGCAAGAAAAATATTTACAATAAATAAATAATTTACCTGTTGGAGAGGAGGTAGTTAGAGGTGCTTAAGGGCGTACTCACACTATTTACAGTTGCCTTGAACCAGGCCAAAGCACGCTTGTCCCCCCTCCCATCTCCCCTGACGGCCCGCACTCACATTATGTTCGGACCTGTGCGCGCTTACTTCATTGATGATGCGCTGTTCAGTAAGCACTCTCGCTGCACACAGGGGAGATTTCTTTAGTTATATCGTTTAAGTCGTTTGATATGCGGTGACACGCAGTCTAATATTTCACCGAACAGATCATCCACTTTTGACGCTCATAAACAATCATAAAGTCCTCGTGCTGCAGGAATTAGGCAGTTTGCTGAAGGTGCAGTTGTCATGCAGTGAGGGGTTTGCGTCTTTAATAAACTATGACAGTTTGCGTTCATTGAACAGTAGGAATGATTAATAATTCCATATCAAACATTCCTTTAAAAGTCACGTCTCGCTGTCAGTTTCGGGCTCAGGCACGCTTGCACTCACACTGCAAACTTACTGAGCCCAAGTGAACCGCGCTCAGGCCCACCTCTTCCAACCAGGCCAGGTCCGCCCAAGTGAACTGTGCCTGAGCTCGATTCAGAGCACTCACACTTCTCAAACAATCCGGGAAACGGGCCTGGGCACGGTTCGGATAGCATAGTGTGAGTACACCCTAAATCAAAGAAATAAACATAACAAAACATACTAACTAAATTAAACAAACTAAACTATATATCGAAATAAAAGCATGAAAAGAAACTTCTTCAATGTACCAAACATATTTACTAATCTACTCCTAAATAAAAACAAAACATACACAAAACAGCACACTCACCTGAACCTAATGAAATAATACAAAAATGATACTGAGTGTTGTATATGTACTGTATATCGCGCAACTTGCTCACTTCTACACCCTCTCCGAGGTATTACTCAGACAGGTATCAGTAAACTGAATGAGTTCACAAGCAAACACAATGCAATCTCAAAAATACTTTAGACAAGAGCATTAATCACAAAAGAAACAAAAGCACATTCTTTCAGATTAGTCCTCGCAAGAGAGACTGTCCTCACAGAGACCCACAGAAAGAGGGAGAGAGAGAGGGAGAGAGATCGTCATTGCAGTTTGGGCTGGCTTTTTAAACACTATGCGAACCAGAGTTTGGTAGCGCGAACCCAGCATCAGCAGCCAATGTCATCAGCACGAAATGCAGATCCTCCAATGCCGTTTGTACCTGTAACACACGCGTAAAATGACACATCCACATACAAACAAACGCACACACGTAACTCCAAACATGTAAAGCATATGACAGTTTCTAGCACAATGTCTGGTGCATTAAGACAGGAGGAGTGTGTCCTACAGGTGGCTGTCAAGCCAGCTCACCTGCGTTGAGCATACTCATGCATCATACCGTTATGTGATGCATTGTATGTATACTTTACTAAAAAGATAGGTCTTTAATCTAGTTTTGAACTGAGAGAGTGTGTCTGAGCCTCTGACATTATCGTGAAGTCTATTCCAGAGTTTAGGAGCCATAAATGAGAAGGCTTGACCTCCTTTAGTGGACTTTGCTATTCTAGATACTACCAAAAGCTTTGAGTTTTGAGATCTTAAAGAGCGGATTGGATTGGATTGTAGTGAGACAGAAGGTTGGTTAAACAGGAGGTAGATTATTTAAAGCTTTATAGGTAAGAAGCAATATTTTATAATCTATACAAAACTTAACAGGCAGCCAGTGTAAGAAGGATAAAATTGGGGTCATATGATCATAATTTCTAGAACTGGTAAGAACTCTGGCAGCTGCATTTTAATAGCTGAAGTTTATTAATAGAGGATGCTGGTCAACCAGCGAACAGAGCGTTACAGTAATCCAGCCTAGAAGTCTATATATACAGTATACGTATATATAGTATACAAGTTTAAAAACTAATGTATACTGGACAGAATTGCAAGAAGAAGAAAAATCCAAAAACATGCATTTCAAAAAAGTTATTAACTGATTTTCATTTTAATGATATATGTCGTGAATGGGTATTCCAGCATTACAATAACCTAAAACACACAGCCAATGCAACAAAGGATTTGCTCAAGAAGAAGCACATTTAAGGTTCTGAAGTGGCCAAGCCTGTCTCCTGACTTTAATCCCATAAGAAATCTGTAGAGAGAGCTGAAAGTTGTGCAGTATCGCACGAGTAGCAGTGTGATATGGCTGTATATTGGCACTGGTGGGAGGCATGCATTGGCATTTACATCTGCAGCTGACGTCAGAACAGTAGAAACTGCTGTTCTTTCACAATCATCACGTTAGAGCTAGTATTTGAATGATTCTCTAGCGTAATGTCTAAAATAATGACAAAACAGGTGATTTTGCTCACATTTAAAGATTATAAGGCTAAACGGCAGGAAATGCCACCAGTCTGGAGAGATTTACCAGTGTTTCTCTGTTGCAATCAGGAGATCACAATAATTAACCCCGAAAAAACCAAAACAAAGCAAACACTACCAGATAACTGTTGTGAAAATCCCAATCCCAATTCAAAGCACTCAGAGAGGGTAATGGTGTGTTGTGATAAAGAAAATGAGGTGTTATTGTGGTGTCCTGCAGGCTGAGGCTTCCGGTGGGCTATCATGGCAGAGCTTCATCTGTGCTGGTTTCTGGGACAGCGATCAGAAGACCTCAAGGACAGATGAGGCCAGACACTGGTAAATAAACATGCATAAACTAGTTAATAGGAGTTATTCACGTTTAAACTGACTTAAAGTTTGCTAACTTAAACATTAACATCAACCAAAAATGAACAATCATTCTGAAGTATTTCTTATTCGCAAAAACAAACAAAATACACACTATTTACTAACTTTACTTGTTCCAAACCTTTGAGTTTCTTTATTCTGTTGAACACCAAAAGAAGATATTTTGAAGATGACAACCTGTAAACATTGACTTTTCAATTCAATTCAAGTTTATTTGTATAGCGCTTTTGACAATGATTATGGTTTCAAAGCAGCTTAGAAAAGGATTGTATTATTGCATAACAATCAAAATCAGAAAAAGTTAAGCTTATTAGAAACTTTATTAGTTACTAATAACGTTAACTAATTAACTATTAATTAATAGCTTTTAACAGTTGCATTTATTATATATGAACATATTTAACCTGTACATATATAGTATATTGGTGGTCTATGTTTACATGTTATAATAAAAATACTATGGAAGTCAATGGTTACATGTTTGCAACATTTTTCTAAATATCTTCCTTGGTGATCAACAGAAGAGGTGATTTATCCCTTTATTTTTGAGTGATTTATCCCTTTTTTGTTATTTTCAGAAATGTCAAATACATTATTAAAGAGCCCCTATTGTACATTAAAAAGGGTAATATTTTGGTTTTAAGGGTCTCCAACAGGCTGATATGCATGCAAGGTCAAAAAACACTTTCATTGTCTTATTATATGCATTTATTTTACCCCCCACTCCCCCGAGCATTTTTGGTATGGTTGTGTGAAACCCCCCGGGTCGCTTACATTGGTATATGATCCGATTGCAGCGGCAGCTCGAAACACGCTTCGTAGTAGTTACCAACACCACAGTACACAGTACCCGGTTCTCAACAGTGTTATTCAGAAACCTCACCCCCGAAGCTAACCCCCCATTACACTTGTGAAATGGAGAAAGAAACTGATCCATGAACTATGTACTTCAGTGTTCCTGTCGAGCTCTGACAAAGTCCCATACATCAATAGTCTTTTCTGATCCTTCCTTTAACAAACGGCTGACAAATCCACTGTTGTAAGCGTGTAGATTTCAGGAAACAGCACAAGGCTGGGTCGATAATGCTGAGGTATTTTTGCGAAAAATAAACCTTAACCACTGACTCGTCACAGTTTCGTCTTTGGGTAGAGAAAATAACACTAACTTACCCTCACACTTTCAGTAATATCCAGCTGAGCACAGCGTCTTCATGGCTTGATTCAACCGGGATCTGCTAGTGTTTGTGGGCGGGGCCGCAGGTTTCAATTTTCTCTGGCTTGCGCACGGAACAATTAGGCGGGGCTTAAGTTTTGTATCAACGTCACGCCGAAACAGCTAAAGACTCGTTATCAAGATGATACATTTGAAGCACTATGAGTCGACTCACAACTTTTTTTTTTTTTTAGATGAATCAATAGTTTTAAACACTGCACTTTCAGATTTAAGCCTTAGCTGGATATTTCACTTCACTTAGAGCTGTGTTACACACTACATGGAAGGTCATTCTCAAAAACCCATAATAGGGGCTCTTTAAAAGCAAAATATATTTTTTTTAGAAATTGACTGTAAGCTTAATAAATAACTAAAATGCAAAAACATACTGCAGTCAGCCTAAACAACACTGAAAAATTTGTAACAATATGTTAATATCCTTTATTAACACAGCATATATCTTACAATAATGCTAGGAGAAATGGTGAGTACACACACTTGCATATTTAGAAAATATAAAATTGGATATTAAGATGATAAAACACACAATGTAAAAAAAACAACAACCCCAGAACAAATATATTTTTTATCATTAAAACAATAAAAAAAATGGGGTGGCTCAGCGGTTAGCACTGTCGCCTCACAGAAAGAAGAGCACTGGTTCGAGTCTCGGCTGTGTGGAGTTTGCATGTTCTCCCCATGTTGGTGTGGGTTTCCTCCAGGTGCTCTGGTTTCCCCCACAGTCCAAAGACATGCGCTATAAGTGAATTGAATAAACTAAATTGGCCGTAGTGTATGAGTGTGTATAGGTGTTTCCCAGTACTGGGTTGCAGCTGGAAGGGCATCTGCTGTGTAAAACATAAGCTGGAATAGTTAGCAGTTCATTCTGCTGTGGTGACCCCTGATAAATAAGGGACTAAGCTGAAGGAAATGAATGATATCTTCACTAAAAAAAATATTCAGAAATTGTTTCATAAATACAGTAATTGCACCTTCATTCATTTATTTTCTTTTCGGCTTAGTCCCTTTATTAATCCGGGGTCGCCACAGCGGAATGAACAGCCAACTTATCCAGCATGTTTTTACGCAGTGGATGCCCTTTCCGGCCACAACCCATCTCTGGGAAACATCCACACACACTCATTCACACTCATACACTACGGACAATTTAGCCTACCAAATTCACCTGTACCGCATGTCTTTGGACTGTGGGGGAAACCGGAGCACCCGGAGGAAACCCACACAAACACAGGGAGAACATGCAAACTCCACACAGAAACGCCAACTTACCAGCGACCTTCTTGCTGTAAGGCGACAGCACTACCTACTGCGCCACTGCGTCGCTAGTAATTGCACCTATTTAGCCTAAACCAGATTAAAAAGTTAGCTACAATATTTTTATATCTTTTATTAACACAGCATATATATCTTATAGAAATGTTAGGAGAAAAGGTAATGGAGTAAACACACACTTGTATTTCTAGAAAATAAAAAAATAAGATTTTAAGGTGATAAAACACAAATAGTGTAAACAAAAACAAACAAATACATTTTATTTGTCAAAATGATCCAATAATTAGATTAAACATAAACAAAAGTTATAATAGACTGACCAACTATAATATACTATACAGTTCCTATAAACTTCATAATCACAGACTTTATTTAAGGAACTATATTGATTCCTGCACTTATTAAGTGGTCTGTGGCATCTAAATGATTGAAAACATTAGCATTAAAGGGATAGTTCACCTAAAAATGAAACTTTACTCACTGTTTACTCACCCTCAAGTGGTTTCGAACCTTTATGAGTATTTTTCTTCTATTAAACACCAAATATAATATTTTGAAGAAAGATGAAAACATTGTCAATGTTTTCAACATTCTTCGAAACATCTTCTTTTTTTATTCAGCAGAAAAAAAGATTTGGAACAAAGCAAAGGGTGAGTAAATTATGACAATTTTCAGTTTTGGGTGAACTATGCCTTTAAAACAGTGAGGGAAATAAGTATTTGATCACACAATGATTTTTCAAGATCTCCTACTTAGAAATCACGGAGGGGTCTAGAATTTTCAGCATAGGTGCAATTCCACTGTGAGAGACAGAATCTAAAAATTAAAATGCAGAAATCACATTGTATGAATTTTTTAACAATTTATTTGTAAATTACGGTGTGAAATAAGTATTTGATCACTTGCTTTTCAACCAAATTTTTGACCCTCAAAGACCTGTTATTTTGATTTAAAATAGTCCAGCTAGACTCTGCTCATGATTCTAATTTAGTAGCACTTGTTTGAGGTCACTAGCTGTCATAAAGACACCTGTGCACCCCACAATCAGTCAAAAATCTAAGTAGCAACATGGCCAAAACCAATAAGCTGTCAAAGGACACAAGAGACAAAATTGTAGACCTTCATAAAGCTGAAACTGCTACGGGGCAATTGCCAAGCAGATTGGTGAAAAAAGAACAACTGTTGGAGCAATTGTCAGAAAATGGAAGAGGCTAATGATGACTGTCAATGTCCCTCGGACTGGGGCCCCACAGAAGATCTCTCCTCGTGGGGTATTAATGATGTCAAGAATGGTCTAGAATCAGCCCAGAACTACACGGGAGGAGCTGGTCAATGCCGTGAAGAGAGCTAGGACCACCATTTTCAAGGCTATTATCAGTAATACAGTAAGATGTCATATTTTAAAACCATGCATCGCACGGAAGGTTCCTCTGCTTAAAGTGGCCCATGTCAAGACCCATCTGAAGTTTGCCAGGGACCATCTGGATGATCCAGTGGAGTCATGGGAGAAAGTCCTGTGATCAGATGAGACCAAAGTAAAACTTTTTGGTCTTAACTCCATTCACCATGTTTGGAGGAAGAAGAATGATGTGTATCATCCCAATAATACCATACCTACAGTGAAGCATGGGGCTGGAAGCATCATGCTCTGGGGTGTTTTTCTGCACATGGGACAGAATGACTGCACTGTATTAAGGAGAGGATGAACGTGGCCATGTATTGTGAGATATTGGGCAAAAACCTCCTTCCCTCAGTCAGAGCATTAAAGATGGGTCGTGGCTGGGTCTTCCAACATGACAATGACCCAAAGCACACAGCCAGGAAAACCAAGGAGTGGCTTCGTAAGAAGCATATCAAGGTTTTGGAGTGGCCTAGCCGGTCTCCAGACCTATCCAATAGAAAATCTTTGGAGGGAGCTGAAACTCCATGTTCCTCAGTGACAGCCTGACAGATCTAGAGAAGATCTGTATGGTGGAGTGGGCCAAAATCCCTCCTTCAATGTGTGCAAACCTGGTGAAGAACTACAGGAACCCTTTGTAATTGTTAACAAAGGCTTCTGTACTAAATATTTAAAATGCTTGACTCAAGTGATCAAATACTTATTTCACACAGTAATTTACAAATAAATTGTTAAAAATAATTTCATGTGATTTCCGGATTTTTATTTTTAGATTCTGTCTCTCACAGTGGAATTGCAATTATGCTGAAAATTCCAGACCCTTCCATGATTTCTAAGTAGGAGATTTTGAAAAATCACAGTGTGATTAAATACTTATTTCCCTCACTGTATATGACATTTGCTTTTATGCATGACAGATATCATAGCAGTGATTAATGGCCTCATGATGGGGCTGTTTTGATATTTTTCCTTACAGTAAATGATTGGTCAGCAAACCTACTGTGTTCGTTATTGCAGAGCTGATCTGACACGTCTTTAACTGAGGGTTATTAATATTGTGCAGACTCAGCCTGTAATGAAGCCTTTCCATCAAAACAGCTGTAAATCTGTGTTTGTCATAACTATATTTCTCAGTTTTTTTTTTCTTTCAGCTCAGCCACCCATTTTTGGACCTAGCAAGCAGCTGGATATTGAGTTGGAGATGGTGAGTTAATAAAGTATACAGCTTAAGTCAGAATTATTAGCCCTCCTGAATTATTAGCCCCCACTGCATTTTTTCCCCAGTTTCTGTTTAACAAAGAAAAGATTTTTTTCAACACATTTCTAATCATAATAGTTTTAATAACTCATTTCTAATAACTGATTTCTTTTATCTTTGCCATGATGACAGTAAATAATATTAAACTAGATATTTTTCAAGATACTAGTATTCAGCCTAAAGTGACATTTAAAGGCTTAACTAGGTTAATTAGGCAAGTTTGGGTAAGTAGGCAAGTCATTGTATAATAATGATTTGTTCTGTAGACAATAAAAAATATTGCTTAAGGGGGCTAATAATATTGACCTTAAATTTATTTTAAAAAATTAAAAGCTGCTTTTATTCTAGCTGAAAAAAAACCAAATAAGACTTTCTCCAGAAGAAAAAATATTATAGCAAATACTGTGAAAAATGTACTAGCTCTGTTAAACATCATTTAGGAAATATTTGAAGAAGAAAGTCATTTTTACAGTAGGACAAATATTTTGGACTGTATATTGCAGCATGGATTCTGGATGATGAATATTGCATATTTATTGTGATATTTGTCTATCAGGCATTCTTCGTGGGAAAGGGGAATAAGTTGGGAGAGCCCATCCCGGTGGAGAAAGCTCATGAACACATCTTCGGCATGGTGCTAATGAATGACTGGAGTGGTGAGATCCAACTTTTCATTCTGTTTTCTGTCCGAAATGATTTTCTGTATTATTATTTAAGGGATGCACCAGTGCCTTTTTTTTTTTTTAAGACCCAGTATGAGTTTAGATTTTTTTTTGCAAAAACTCACAATGCAAATAATTTAATAAATCAATGCATAAATCAATGCACAAAATGCATGCATGAACAAAAAAAAATTATCTAAATTAGACTTAATTATTTTTTCCAAATATAAATTTTAGCAGTTGCGAAAACAACATATTGTGCAGTTTTTTTTTTGTCCCAAATGATCTTCTGTGATATTATTTATTAGGGATGCACCGATACCATTTTTTTTAAGACTGGGTATAAGTACTGATATTTTTTTGTCTTGTACTTGCCAATACCTATATTTTTCCTTGGGATTTTTCCAGCAATGACTCAGTGAGACCAGTTATTTTACAACAGCTTCTTTGTAAAACTCTCAATTCAAATTAATGAATAAATTAATGCATAAATAAATATACACATAACTTAATAAATAAGTCAATAAATGCACGAATAAAGGAATGCATAAATTAATAAATGCATAAATAATATAATTTATTAAATAATAAATAAATGTATAAATAAATAAATTAATTAATTAATCAATGAATAAGTAAATAAATCATTAATTGCATAAATAATTGCATAAATACATTTTTTTTCCAAATATAAATTTAGCAGTTGTAAAAATAACATATTGTGCTGTTTTGTTTTTTTGTCCCAAATGATCTTCTGTGATATTATTTATTAGGAATGCATCAATACCATTTTTTTAAAGACCATGTACGAGTATATATATTTTTTTGTCTTGTTTTTTTGCCAATACCAATACCTTTCTATGGGATTTTTCAAGCAACAACTCAGTGAGACCAATTATTTTATAACAGCTTCTTAGTAAAACTCACAATTCAAAGTAATTAATAAATCAATGCATAAATAAATAAATGCATAAATCAATGCATAAATAAATACATAAATATATTTTTTAAATAGATTAATTAATTACTTCATTGATAAATGCATAAATAAATAAATAAATAAATAAATAAATGCATAAATAAATAAATGTATAAATGCACAAATAAAAAAAATAAGTATACTTTTTTTTTTTTTTGCTAAATATACATTTTAGCCGTTGTGTAAATAACACATTGTGCTTCATCTTATGCCACATTTTTGTTATAACTCAAAATGATCTTCTCTCGTTATATAAAGTGATTAAAAGTGAAGTCCAGATTTAGTAGTAAAGTCCAGTATAGTAGTAAAAGCTACCTCTCGTTGACCTGTCTTCCCCTGAAATGTGTGATGTTTGTGTAATGGTCGGTGGGGGGTCCAATTTTGCTGCATGTAAAAGTGTATGTGATAAATAAAGGCTTCATCATTATCATCATCATCATAACCCATTTTTTTTGCTATTTATTTCCAGCTACAGTACACTTGTTTAAAGCACATTCTTTCAAAACGAATCTTCATTTCAAGTTCTGTTAACATGAAGCAATCATTTGTTGAAAGAGAAACCTTATACAATGCTTTAAAGTCAAAATAAACATAAATAAATATATCTAAATACATATTTTTTTGCAAAATATACATTTTAGCAGTTGTGTAATATACATTGTGCTTTCTCTTATAAAAAAAAACACCTTTGGTTAAGGTATTATGACATTATAATACATAAATGAATGGTAAATTACATATATTACAATTTATTTTGCTATTTATTTCAAGTTATATTTGTTTAAAACACATTCTTTCGAAATTAATCTTCATTTCAAGTTTTTTTTAACATGAAGCAATACATTTTTGAAATACATACAATTTTTAAAAATCTAAATCAGCATTAAAATAATTTTGAAGGTCTACTGTTGATACATTTTCATTGTTATTAATGTACTTTATATTTTATGCACAATGGATTTTATACAACAGCATATTCCTAAAAAAATCTCAAAACATATATTTTTTTAATCCACTTTATCTAAAAAAAAAAAAAAAAATTTTTCCATTTGTCTTTTAGTCTGAAAAAACAAACAAACAAATAAACAAACAAACACTGAAATATTATTGTGAATACTAAACATGCCACTGTGACACTTTTACTTTAAGCATCTTGTAAAAGTTATTTAACCCATCAAAAAAGTCTGGCATTCTGAGTCTGACATGATGTGATTTAGCGGTGTTTTCCGCTCAGGCAAGTGAAGCATTTCTGAGCAGCACCCACTGTTAACTCTTTTTATTATTTCTCTTTCTAAGTCCGCATTGGCTCCTTCTTGCACACTAAACACATTGCATTTTTATGAGCCGTCGAGCAGACTTAGGATATGAGGAACACTTTAAGGGTGAGAAAGCAAAGAGGGACGCTTGGTGAAGTCTGTATGCCAGCCTACGTCTGTTTATACAAACATCTGCTGTTTAGTTTTCATTCACAGAATGCAGTGTTTTAGAGCAGATTTTTTTTTGTGCTGTGAAATATTGGCTATAAAGTATTTGAAAGCCAAAATCATCCAATTTAACAATATTTTTATTTACTTTCCCATATTTATCATTATTTTGCACATGTATCTGTCTGCTCTGTTGCAAAGACTTTGAAACTATATTGGGAAAAATTATATATATATATAATGTATATATTATATATATACATTCTTTTTGAATGGATCAGATGTCGAAGACGCTTCTTTAATAACACACGCACGTTATTATTATCAGCTCAAGAAGTTCGTTATATCAAATCTAGACGCGAACTAGATGCTCCCTGGAGAAAGCAAAAAACCGCTCGCACTTTTAGACGGCCTCATAAAACAACAACAGGACACGGCAGATTCTTGGCTTTGTGGTTCTTCATCAAGACAACGACAAGGTTTGTTTTGAGCCCGGGTCATCCATGTATCGTTATTATAATGCATATAGTTGTCTCGGCTGTGCATTTAAAAACATGGCGGCTCCATTGTTTTGATTCTGGCTAGCTCCACGAGATCGTGACGTATCTCTGTAAACCAATCAGCGTTCAGCTGCGCGTGTAGCTCCACCTTTGGGTACCCTTTCTCGTCTTTGGTACCCTTTCGAAAGGGTGCCGAAAAAGTGGTACGGTACGGATCGGTTCGGTACGCTTTTGACAGTGGAAACGGCCATAAAAGCGTTCCGACCCGTACCGTACCACTCAGTGGAAACCGGCCTTAAGTTTGACGTGTTTCCCCCCCCACACAATTTTGTAAAGCATCTGCTTCACGTTGCTGTGTCAGAATCTTTGCTTGAGTAATACATTAAGAACGCTTAAAGTAAATTTGATGAGCACAATCGTGCGTGTTGATGATCTGAAGGGAGTGTGCTGTACTTTGCGTTCTCTCTCTCTCTCTCTCTCTCTCTCTCTCTCTCTCTCTCTCTCTCTGTATGTTCTCTTCTGTGTGTGTGTGTGTGGTCCCCTGATAATGTCAGTAGACTGGGCTGTCTTAGCAACTGGCTAAATGTTAAGGAGGACTGAGCAAAATTGTTTCTACTTTATAATTAGTGTTCTAAACTCGCAATACAACTTTACAATGAGTAAAATTGTTTGTATTAATTATTATTTTTATTATTATTTTCCAATTTCCATATTTGCAATGCCTGTATTTATGTATATATATATTTTTTGATTCGTGATTAATCATGATTAATCACAAAAAAGTGTGATTAATTAGTAAATTTTTTAAATCAATTGACAGCCCTAATAAATACACA
>CAIGQZ010032222.1:5406825-5423281 GCA_903798205.1 Danio tinwini | reverse complement strand
ACACACACACACACACACACACACACACACACACAGTATATAAACACTTCAGTCACTCCAACTGTGGTCTCAAACTTAATTCCTGGAGAGCCACAGCACTGCGGATTGTAGCTCCAGCCATCTAGTAGTCTTGAACACCTTAATTATTTGGATCAGCTGTGTTTGAGTAGGGTTGGAGCACAACTGTGCAGAGCTGCGGCCCTCTAGGAATCGAGTTTGAGACCCATGTTTGAGGCCTATTGCTGAGTCTTGTTATACTGTAAGTGTAATACTTGTTTGTTTGCAGTTTTATGATTGTTTACACCTCGACCTCTTCAGGTTTTATTGCTCACTCTTTGGATTATTTTTGTATTTCTGCCTGACAACACTAATAAAGCTGCGTTTGGATCCTACCACCAGTTCATTGCAAAAATAAAGCATGACTAACAGTTTGAATCCAAAGTTCGATCCTCTTTATAAGTGGAGAGTCTCAGATCTCAGAAACGCAGCGTGACTTTTGGTGAGATTCTGTCAGAGCTATGCAGAGGTTTGATATCTATATGCGAGATGAGCTCCAGAATATATATATATATATGCTGACTGGAACAGATACCAGAAACTGTCTGCATTTCTGCAGAGCAATGGCATCTTGATGGCATTTATTAGTGTCTCTTTGGCATCGTTTCTAAAGCATCAAGAAATCCTCTGATGCATCAGTCTGGATAGGCTGTGTCAATTTCAGATACAAATGCATTGGAAGCACAATGAATAAATAAAGAAATGTGACGGGTGAAGAATATCAATGCTGTGAGGCTGCAGACTTTATGAAAGCTTGCGGTTTCAAATGCAATAATTTAGCTAAATGTGACTGAATTTATTTGTCCCGATGGATGCTTTATCGGACTTATGTTGGCTCGGAAAATTTATTATACGTCACAATATGTATTATGGTGAAACGTGAGTTCTTGCTTTAACAAATAATTCCTACATCAAATTTGGAGTGTAAATAGGCAACATTTGTAGGGTAATTTGAACCACACAAGTCATTTCAAAGATTTTAAGAAAATAAACAGTACTGTGCTAAAGTTTTAGGCCAACATTAAATCTGTTGTTTTACTGATGGTATAATGGATATATGTGACCATTTACCACCAACCCAGTCATAAGTGCACATTTTTGTCTCTTTTTTTAATTGAGATTTAGACAGGGTGAATAAATTATCTTTCAGTTGATGTACAGTTTGTTAGTACAGGAGTTAGGTTAGAGTTTGAATAATTTTGGTTTAATTGTTTAAAACATGAAAGACAATGTTAGAGAGAGGCTGTTTGTCCTGGCTTGAGCTGCATTTCTACCAGTGTTGTTTGCAATATTGTCTGAATTGATGGAATTGTGAATGTTGAAAAGTACAGATAGGTTTTAATCCATCGTGCCATTCCATTTGAAAAGGACTACAGTGGTAATAGTTTTCATTTACAGCATGAAAATGATCTGCTATTTGCAGTAAAATCCTATTTGGAGAAAGAAAACGGCTGATGAAACGCAAACAGTCATGAAATGGCCTCCACAGGGTCCAGACTAGGGGTGCGTATTGGCAAGGACCTCACGATACGATACATATCGCGATACATGGGTCACGGTACAATAAATATTGCGATATATTGCAATAGTTTGTATTAGTATGTGTGTCACTTTATATTGACAACTTGATAAACTCGGCAGACAAATTAAAACTCAGATTCCAATTTATTTTCCAATTCACTAAAATTGCACAGTGTGATTGAACAGAGAACTATGTATATTGCAAAGCTTACAAATGGCATTTATTTTTTGTCTAATTCAGTACTCTCTGGTATAGCATTTAGGGTTGGGCTATGTTGACCAATTTGGCATCTACGATTTATGAATAATTAATAAATTCATAACTAATTAATTATTTGTAGCCTACTGTTTCAACTACCTGACCCGCAAGGCCTTTGTTTTACTCATAACCAAATCATAAATAAACAAATTAATAAATAAATAAAGATAAGTTACACACAAATTACCACCTGTCATTCACTTTTTTCCGCAGGACTCTGGCATGACTAGGCAGAGTGAACTGTGCCGTTATGGCGTCCACACACTTGCTTGGTAAAAAGGTGTACAAACAGAAACCAACCAACAGTATCTGAGGTTTTAACTAGAATTACTTCGTACAAGCGTGAAAGCGAAAGACTGAAGCTGTGTACTGATGCTGTGACACGTTACCTGAGAGAATCAAAAGACAGAAGAGTCGTTAGATAGAGACAAGATTAATTAAATATCACGTTTAACAACTAACTTATAGTGAGACGCGATCCAGCGGTACATCCTTGATAAACTGTCCGTACCAATGACTGTATAAAATATACAGTCCATACACTGTTCTTTGGAGCTCAGATGAGCGCATGACAGTGTGTGTGTGTGTGGCTGGCTGTGGCTGTGTCTGTGTGTTTGTGTGTGTGTGTGGTCACGTGATGTGCGTTTTCAGCAGACGGAGGGTTGTTCAGAAATGCTTGGTGAAACGCCAGTTTGGATGTGGATCATTTTCGTTCTAAAATGCCATTTTAAAACTAAGCTGTATCATTGTAAATGGGGCCTGAGTGTGTGTTTTTCATGAGCGGGTTTGCAACGGGGGCAGTGCGGAAGATCGGTGATGCAGCCTCAGCAATGTGATGTCTATAGGCCATCGGCGATGGATAATGGCATCATCTATCGACCCAACCCTAATAGCGTTAAAACCAAAGTGCAGCCACATGTCAGCTCTAAAAGCTGGAGGCACCTTTATATTTTCCGCCATGCTCACTCTTGCTTACTTCTGATACAGTACTACTTGGCGTTTTGTTGATCGCGAGTTAGGGACATCTACAGGAGTGGAGGTGAAGGTCATTTGACACAACTTGAATCGATACTTGAGGTTAGACTATCGATACACTATCGTAAAAGAAATTATCGCGATAGATGTATCAATGATTTTGCACAGACCTGAATATTGTAGAAGCTGCGTGAAATCACCTGGACAGAAAAAGAAAGATAAGATACTCTAAACCTAAAGAAGAACTCTGGAAAGTGATAATGATCTGCTAATTGCTGTGAAATCCTATTTGGGGAAAGAAAATGGCTGATAAATCACAGACAGTCATAAAATGGCCTCCACAGGATCTAGACCTGAATATTATAGAGGCTGTATTAGATCAACTTGACAGAAAAAAAATATATATGAGACTCTAAACCTAATGAAGAACTCTGAAAAGTGTTTACACAGCACATTATTTCAGAAAGTGTCAAGACAATTAGAATAAAACAGGAAAGCCACATTAAACAGACTGTTAACAAAGCTGGTATAGTGCTTAAGACTTTCACACAGTACTGTAGATAGTAATGCATGACTGCGAGGCAAACTGGGAGAATTATTATTTAATATATTACAAAGTTAATGGTACATAAACACTGACCAGGAGAACTAGTGTCCAGGAAAGATCCTCAGACAAAAATAATATCTCAATAATATTTTGTGGTTTCTGAAATGGTTCCAGTTTAGGGCTTCACAATGTATCGCAAAAGTTTTGTTATTGAGATAATAGTATATGTATGTCTATGAAGTATATGAAGTATATCGCAGACTTGTGTGATGCGTATACTATTATCGTGACAGGTACTTTTGCAATTTAGTGTGCTTTCTACTTCATGTTTTATTTTAATTTGACCAATCAGATGGGGCATTACAATTTTAAGCCCCACCTCCCTAGCAGTTGCTGTTCTGCTATTGGCTGGAGCAGCCCAAAGGTGAACCCCAGAACTGAAAATAAACACTAGTGGACAGAGTCTAGACGAGAGAGCAAAAAGGACAACAGAATATCAGAATCAGTCAGAATATCTGCTGAGGATTTTACTCAGTCATAGTGTTTTTAAGACAAAAGTTTTGCACTTTGACATCATTTTTTTGGTCTGAATTAGAAATAATAAGATTTGAAAAAATATATATTTTACTGGTTTATTTTAATATCAATGGGTAATTTTTTTTTTTTTAAACACATCTGTAATTTTCTAGGGGAAATGATATATCATAGGAAATATTGCAATACTCAACAACAATAATTTTTTTTACATAATGTATTATTACAATAATAATAATAATAATAATAATAATAATATGTAATATATAAACAGTAAATTGTATTATTTTATAGCTTATGCACCCCTAGTCCTATGGTTAAACCTGGAGGAATTCTATATCAAATATGATGTATCTGTATAATATTGTATTATATTAAATTGTATTATTTGTTTTGGGTTATGGAGAGTTGGCTTAATCAGGCCAGTAAGAGACTATTAACTAAATATTTTTCTTTTTTTTATATACAAATGTGTTATTTAACTGCCTTTCTAAATACTCATCTAAAATTAAGTAAAAATATATATATATATATTACAATAATAATCATGTAGACATGTATGTATTCTAGAAATTCCTTGTCCAGTGGGAACACTGTGAACTACATAGTTTTTTTATTATTTTGTACTATTTTCTAATGTCCACTAATAATGTTATCAAGCATTTTACATAAAAAAATAAATCATAAATATATCAATAATTTGACCTTTCTTTTCTGTACTGTTTTTGACCCCTCATCAGAACGCTCTGTTTGAATGAGCATGCTGGACTGTAGAGGCGGGGCTTATCCACCCTATTACATCATAAAGTAGAGCATTCCATTTCCTGTCATTTTGGTAAGCTGCTTTAATATAAGCTGTTTTTAGAATAACAACAAAGGTTTAGAGCTCTAAAAACAAACATGATGCTTATATAGTACTGTGTCTTCTTACATGTTAAAAGATCAAGGAAAATTTGGTTTCTTATTTCATGACTCCTTCAAAACTTTGAAATAGGGCTTAAATAGGGTGATAATTATTGCTGTTGTTTTATCACCTAGCGCTATTTGGAACACAGGCCTGAGAAGTGATTTGTTTGGTGAATAATTGGACATTTTATATGCAGAAGCTAATTGAATTTGGTCAGGGAAGAGAAAATATCCCAGGTAATGATCTGTCCATGCACAGCTTCAATAGCAGAGACAATAAAGTTTAAAGAGAAGACAGTCAGAACTTTTTGTGCCAGATCATTTCACTACTCTGCTGGGGGGAAAATGAAAGTATGACTGCATCTAATTCTTTAAGACACTCAGATTTAAATGGGGAATGAAACAGAATATGGAATAATCTAGTCGTCTTGTGACATTTATCTGAGGGAAAAGGCTTCTCCAATTAGAGAAGTTTTGGGTGGGACACATGGAATTGATTAGATCATTATTGGTGGATCTCATGTGATTGACAGCTTGACCCCACCCTCATGCCTGTAAACACCAATCAGAGATTATATGCTGTCGATGGAGGGGAAGTTATTTTGATTAAATATTACACAGGGGCACATCTATATGGATAAATCATTTTTTATCAAAAAATATAAATAGGCCAATTGGATTACATTTTTTTTGAGGCATGAAGCATTTATTTACAATTTCTAAAGGGCTTGTTCACACAGATTTTGTTTTTGCATCTAAAAACCATGAAATCAGGAATAATAATAATAAAACAACAATACAACAGTTGTCTTGCCCGTTTTCTACTGTAAACAGAAGCATGCAATGTTTACCCCGCTGCCTCTTGTGATTGGTCCACCGTTTTTAAACTGATATGGATGAGAGGTGCTGCATGTAAAAGTTGAAATTCTTTTCATTTGACATGACATCTTAACTATTTCTCATGTATGATCACACTGGTGTGATTAGACCGTCATAACGCACGTCATCGACTGCTTAAATTAATACTTGACGGCTTGCGCTGAGGCACAGAAAAATGTGCACTGTGCTTGTCATAAATCACAATTTATCCATGTTTTCAAACAAATAACACTTATTTTAGGTTACAGACATTCAAATACACATTACTATTAGCAAAAGATTGCATTTAAGGTTTGTAAAATAAACAAGGATGTCTATGGAGACAGCAATAATATATATTTTTTTAATATAGCTGGACAATAACGTTTTATTCACGTAAGATACACACAGTTTATGTTACTAAAATATTTTCTCTATTCCTCTTTCAGATAAACAGTTAACAGAATGAAATAATGCATTCTGTGTAAATGGCTCCTAATGCACTACTTTTATTTATTTATTTAAACTTTTATTTTACCAGGAAAACCTCTTGAGGTTCGTAATCTCATTTTTAAGAGTGTCCTGGACAAACAACAATAAACATCGTAGACAACACATCAAAATTTATCAATTCAAAATACAATTAACCAAATACTTCATAGAATTACCACCAAAACATATACTACATTGCCATTGTTTTTCTTTGTAAACGTGCTTGAAGGGTTGTGCATTACTGTTACGCTTTGCATTTTTTTTGGAAGTGCCTCGCATATGAGCCATGCATTTTTAAGATGCCGTGTCAAGTTAAACGAAAAATAATAATAATTTAAAGGGTAATTAAATCAATTATTTAAATAATTCTCACTAACTTCTGACCACAGCTGTATCCCTTTTAGCAATAATTCATTATCACTCATGCCACTGACCTATCACCACTCAGTCACACCAAATGTGAAATTAAGTATTTGCGTTAGTAAATTACATATAAAGTCAATGCAAACCCAGAAATAGAGGTATTATTCCATGATTTATTATTTGCTAATTATTGTGGTGTGCATAAATGACTTGGAAAGTATGACATGTTTGCCACTAATATGCAGATTTGGCCTCAATAGCGTCTATCGTACAACTTAAAATAAATGAACACAAGCTATAAATTCATGCAGCATAAAGGCTGGTTTATAGTTGTGCGTCAAGTGATCATGATGTGTAGTTACATTTTTTTTTGTGTGGTGCGCGTCAGCATTGGCGAGGGGTACGCGACCACGCAAAGGCTCTGCCGATGCGTGCACTTGATGCAGAAGTATAAATCAGCCTTAACTGTTCTCAGAGGAAATGCAAGGTGACCCATACCCAATTGTACTGTGTTGTACTAAACACACTTTTCTTTGGCACAGTGCCTGATTTACTCTTGCATTTGCTTTTTTATGTCCTTTCAGCCGCATACTATACTAATCTCTACTGCAAATTTCAGTGAACTTAAGGCATAAGAGTGCATGATCTGTAGTTTACTTACTGTATTGTACTATGTCTTTGTTACAGCTCGGGACATCCAGGCTTGGGAATATGTCCCATTAGGTCCATTCCTGGGCAAGAATTTTGGAACCACCATCTCACCCTGGGTCGTTCCCATGGAGGCTCTGATGCCCTTTGTTGAGCCCAATCCTTTGCAGGTAAACTGAGGCGATTCTAAGTGTAAGAGATTGAATATTTGTCTAAATAATTATTTAAAGAGCCCCTATTACACATTGAAAAGGGTCATATTTTGGTTTTATGGGTCTCCAACAACATACCGATATGTATGCAAGGTCAAAAAACACGTTCATGGTCTTATAATATGCATTTATTTTTACCTAATTATCCCAGCGACTCCCATATGAATCGTTCAGGAAGAACGGGAGACTGTAGCATCCTCTGTCCTCTGACAAGCTATCTCTACGGGCTCCCGCTCTCCATTCGCAAGCCTTTTCAGTGCTGCTCACCAGCCCGAATCCCAGCGTTCAGCAGCCTGCCGGTGTACCTAATAATTTGTCCTTATTTTGCCTGCACCCCTGGTGTCTTGTCTGTCCATTACAAGATAGAGGCAGAAACTAATGCATGAGCTGTGTAGTGATAAATGGCCCATTGTAAGCGTGCAGATTTCTGAACGACTCCTTTCCCTCACACTTCCAACAATATCCAGGTTTACACAACGTCTTCATGAGCGTCTTGCTGCTGTGTTAGTGGGCGGGGCCTCAAGTTTGAATTTTGCTGGGTCTGCGCGCGCAACCATTATGTTTCGTAACGACGTCACGCCATAACGGCTGAAGACTTATCAAGACGATTCATTTAAACCACTATGAGTCGACTCTTTTATAGATGAGTAATCAATAGTTTTAAAAACTGTCCACTTTCAGATTTAAGCTTTAGCTGGATATTTCACTTCACTAAGAGCTGTGTTCCACTACATGGAAGGTCATTTTCAAAAACCGATAATAGGGGCTCTTTAAAGGATTTAAATTTAATTAATGTCTTTTGTCATTTGGGATGCAATCCGCTTATTTCACACGACCGCCATTTTAAAACACGAAAGCGAGGCTGCGGTGGGAAGAAACCCAGAAGTGTAGGATCAGCACTGTAAACATTGTAACAATATGCTGTGGACTATAAACCTCCAGCTGTTGCCGCAACTTCAAAATGCAGAAAGGGTGTAAACATTACTGTATTATCATTCAGTTCAGTTTAATTTAAACAATTAAAAGCATATTAGGCATCAAACAACATCACAATCTCTTTAAGAGGAATACGCTGAAGTGTCCTCCTAGACTTCAGTTCATGGCAGCAGGTACACACCGTGGGGATGCTTCCCTGCTTCAGTCTATGTAACCTGGTGAGCAATAAAACACTGCAGTCCTCTGTAGCACATCTTCGTGTTGTCTGTAACAGTGTTGTCCTGGTACTGAAGTTTTAAAAATGTCCATTTCCCACTAACATTTAAGCACCGCTGAGCGTGCTCATAAACACCGCTGATTTGCTGTAGTATTCACCAGTGCTCAACAGAATGACTGTGAAGGTTATCAGTTCACCGCTCTTCACAGATTGAAAACACACATAGACGGACATTGGAGCATTTTAAAGCCGTGAAGATCAGTCGATTCATCAGCGGATCGCTCGTCTGTGTTTGCACTCAGTAAACAGCGGTGAGTTTGGTGAACTGATGACCTTCACAGCCAATCATAGTGATTTCTGTTGAGCACTTATACACTATGGCCAATCAGCGCAGTTTAAGAACGCCATCAACATCGCTTAAATGTTAACAAGAAATGGGCGTTTTTTTTTTTATTTCAGTACTGAAATTTAGTATCTTGGAAGAATCAGTTCATTAACTTGAGTTTGATGAATGGCATCTAAAATGTGTGTTTGGGAAAGAAAACGTTAGCTAAATAGTGCCATTTTCCTTAACTTAGCTGAACATGAGGTCAAATATCCCTTTTTATTTTCACTATTCATTCAGAACGGAGCTTCGGGTCGCTCGGAAGGCGGTGAAATTCAATTCAATTCAATTCATCTTTATTTGTATAGCGCTTATACAATGTAGATTGTGTCAAAGCAGCTTCACATGGAAGTTTATAGTGAATTGAAACAGTGTCAGTTCAGTTCAGTTTAGCTCAGTTCAGTGTGGTTTAATAATCACTACTGAGAGTCCAAACACTGAAGAGCAATTCCATCGATGTGATAAATTTGTCTCACTTTCTCTTCGCTGATAAGATATACAGACAGGTGCACAACATTCCTGTGTGACTCAGGCAATACTTCCGGGTCTCTTTCAACCGCAGCCTCGATTTCGCTGTTAATAATGGCGGCCGCGTGAAATCAGTCTATAAGGTTAAAAAGCGTGGTTTGTTCATTCATTCAATCATTCATTTTCGGCTTAGTCCCTTTATTAATCTGGGGTCACCAAAGCAGAATGAACCGCCAATTTATCCAGCATATGTTTTACGCAGCGGATGCCCTTCTAGCTGCAACCCATCACTGGGAAACACCCATACACTCCCAATCACACACATACACTACTGACAATTTAGCTTACACAATTCACCTGTACCGCATGTCTTTGGACTGTGGGGGAAACCGGAGAACCCGGAGGAATCCCATGCCAAAGCGGGGAGAACATGCAAACTCTACATAGAAATGCCTACTGACCAAGCTGGGACTCAAACCAGTGACCTTCTTGCCGTGAGGCGACAGCGATACCCACTGTGCCACCAAACCGCCCTGTGTGGTTTGTTTAGATGAATGTTATTTGGAGCAACTTTTTTTAAAACAATGATTATAATAATGCAATTTTTGATAAGACAGATGCTGAAAAATTTATTTTTTGCATCAGAACAAAATATTTTTTTAAATATATAAAAAAATAAAAAAGTTATTTCAAATTTTAAACATGTTTAGCCATTTTTACAGAATCTTGCTTAAATAATAACAGCAAAAGAGAATTATTTCAAAAATGTTTGAAACTCTCACCCATCACTAACTTTTAAGCTAGTGTGTATTATGCAGTCATAAATCTTAAAAGTGACAGATTTGGATCTTTGTACGTTGGCAAAAGCTCTTCTTCCAAAATGTGCTGTGTCTTTAAATGCTGTGTAATTATGCCTGGCTTTGGCAACAGCTCGTTGGTGCCATTTCAGACTGCCTAAATAGACTTCAGACAAAGTACTCGATTAGCACCCTGGGAATGGCCATTGCAGACACATTATCTTTAAAAATGATGGTCTTAGTCTGAATTTATTCAACTTTACAGTCCTGTTTCAGCTCTATGCGACGATACTTCATCACTGCAGACGGCAGAATGCAGACTTTGCATATAAGTGGGAAATGAGACGTGCTAAAGTACGTTCTTTTTATATGGAGCACTCTGACACTGTGAGCGAATGAGGCAAAAGCACATCTTTATTCTCCTTTGTGCATTCGTTTGTCAGATCAGTGACTCTCAATTGGTGGGTCGCTGCTTAAAAATGGTCAGCAGGTCTGTTTTGATGCTTTTATGCTAATGAGGTTTTTATTTTTTTATATTTTTTTTGGTCAGCAAATACATACTACACTAAAACATATCTGATAATTAAGTGTTTTCCATTTATTTACAGTTGTGAATTGCTTTATGGGATGTTGATCTTTTGATGTTAAAAATTCAAACAGTTTTAACGAAGTGACTTTTATTGACATTTTAGTAATTTGAAATAATATAATGTATAATAAATTATCTATAGAGAAATAAGTCTGTAAAATAACAGAAAATGTGCTGGCAGCTTATTACAAGGGTTTTGTAGCATGATATACAACACCAACCCAGACAATATAGCACTGCAAACTATTAAAAATGTTTATAAGTCACTTGTTTCCTAACTTTTCTAGGTTAAAAGTTGTTCGAAGAAAGATCAAGGTCCCATAATGCAGTTCAAAAGCATCAGTAAATGTGAAAAAAAAAAGTACGAATTTTTTCACAAAAATGTACATATAATTGTTTACTGTGTAGGTAAAAAAAAAATACATTAATTGATTGTTTAATAATAACTGAAAATGTTTGAATGGCAAAATATTAAATAAAATATTAATTTAATTAATATTAAAATATTAATACATTGTTAAATTATTTATTCATTTATTCTTTTGACTCCCTTTATTAATCTTTATTAACTTATCCAGCAAGTTTTAACGCAGCGGATGCCCATCCAGCTGCAACTCATCACTAGGAGACATCCACACACACTCATTCACACTCATACACTACGAACAATTTAGCCTACCCAATTCACCTGTACTGCATGTCTTTGGACTGTGGGGGAAACCGAAGCACCCGGAGGAAACCCACGCCAACACAGAGAGAACATGCAAACTCCACACAGAAATGCCAACTGACCCAGCCGTGGCTTGAACCAGCGACCTTCTTGCTGTGAGGCGACAGCACTACCCACTGCATCGGCAAATTATTAAATCATTCATTTAAATATATAAATTAAATGAATTAATAAAATAAAATCCCTTAATTTAAAATTGGTGAATATTGCTACTAAAATATTTGCAGAATATGAATATATATATCATTTTTTATGCATTTTAAGTCGAAAACGAATGTAAAATATAATTAACATAAATAATAAAATAGTACAATAAAACCAGTTTAGCCTTTATGGTTTTTGGTTTAGTCACCGCAATTTCTAGGGAAAATATGTTGCCCCCAGTTAAAATTGTATTGGTTTGAAAAGAAAAACACAAAAGTACGTCAAAATTATTTAAATAATTCTGAAATAATGTAAAAATAAGCTACCGGTAGCCCAAATATTTACATATACAATTTTTATTAACGCATATTTTAGTTTCTCGTTCCACAACAAATCTTTTCAATTTAACAGTATTCAGAAAATAAAAAAAAAATAGTGGCATTCATCACAAACAACATTTATTATGATGTAAATATAAACCCTAAACATTTAAAAGCATAACTGTGTTTGCACTTTTGTGTTTATTGTTCAACCAGTATCCAAATCTGTTTCATTTTGTGCATGTTTTGTTTGCTTCAGATTAAATTATCTCAGAAAGTTTTAATAACTCTGATGTGAGCCAGACCTTTTTATGCAAACATTGAATTCAGACACATTTGTATGTCCATGAGTGTGCCTTACACATGTGAGTGGCCTTGACAAACCATCTGTAGAAAACCCATTTTTTCATCTCACTGACACTTTAACCCACACTTGCACCAGTTTTGCACATTTGCACCAGACACTTTCTTGCAATCACTCCATATCTCTAGAAAAAAACATTGTGCATTTTGGATGTGCCTCAAACAGGTGAGTGGGCTTGACAAACCACCTGTAGAAATGTTTATTTCTCCATATGAACCAGACACTTTAATTAAACTCCATCTTACAAGGACTTAATAAGGAAAACTATTTGCGTGTACCACAAATAATGTTGCACTACTTGTTTTCTTCAAGCTTAAATACCTCTTTTGCACAATATTGTTCAGTCTTATGAAAAAGTACTTGTATAGTCTGTCTTAGGTTATGTGTGTAGATAAGTATTTAAAGTATATTTATAGTTAGTAGAGTTAGATTACCGCTTCATTTTTCAGATTATGCCTGAGATGTGCATGTGAAGTATTTTTTTTTTGTTTTTACTGATGTTGTATTTTGTGATTTTCAGGACCCTGTACCTCTTCTATACTTGCGTCATGATGACCCCTACACTTTCAACATCAACCTCTTTGTCAGTGTGAAAGGTGTGTGTTGGTGTCTGTAACATCAGATGATTAAGGTGTTTACATGAGTTGCTTTTTGAATGTTCCTTTCATGATCCTGTTGTACATGTTATAGCAGATAGAACAATTAACCACGCTATCCATGTTTCCTCCGGAGTTTCATTTAATTTCAGGTGTTTCATTTTTAATTTGTCGACTTTAACTGCAATTCGACAGTTTTACTTTCATTCAGTAACATTTCTTGTATGGCAACCGAGATACTGGATGTGAGTATGAACTGCTGGAGGAGTGTTGTTTTAATGGAATTTGATAGCGCATGTCAAATGGGAGAAAAACCTCCACATTTTGTGATATAGGTGTCTGTGGTCCTTCACTGACTAGGTAGTTGCAGAGAATAGTGTCAAACAGCTGTGTGTGTATGGACTATTCTGTCACAAAATGCGGCGAAAATCCTACATGACGGTAAAAGTTTGATTGTGTTTACATGTCTGTACTGCACTTCAATAATGAGACTAAAATCGGCATACTCTACATGTCTTAATTCCATTTCTGTTTAGTTCGATTATGACCTTAGTTGGATTAAGGTAATCAAATCTCTGTTTACATGGTAGACGCTTAATCAGAGTATTGTCCTAATCATATTAAAATCGGATTATTGGTGTCCAAGTAATCTAGGGCTGTGCAAAATTATTGATACATCTAACTATCGCAATAATTTCTTTTGCGATAGTGTATCGATAGTCCAACCTTAAGTATCAATTCAAGTTGTGCCAAATGACCTCCTCCTCCGCTCCTGTAGATGTCGCTAACTCGCGATCAGCTTTTAGAGCTGAAGTGTGGCTGCACTTTGGTTTTAACGCTATTAGGGTTGGGTCGATGGACGATGCCGATGGCCTATAGACATCATGATGCTGAGACGGCATCACCGATCCTCCACACCGCCCTTGTTGCAAACCCGCTCATGAAAAACACACACTCAGGCCCCGTTTACACTGATACAGCTTAGTTTTAAAATGGCATTTTAGAACGAAAATGATCCACATCCAAACTGGTGTTTCACCAAGCATTTCTGAACAGCCCTCCGTCTGCTGAAAATGCACATCACGTGACCACACACACACACACACACACACATACACACACTGTCATGTGCTAGTCTGAGCTCCAGAGAACAGTGTACGGACTGTATATTTTATACAGTCATTGGTACGGACAGTTTATCAAGGATGTACCGCTGGATCGCGTCTCACTATAAGTTAGTTGTTAAACGTGATATTTAATTAATCTTGTCTCTATCTATTGACTCTTCTGTCTTTTGATTCTCTCAGGTAACGTGTCACAGCATCAGTACACAGCTTCAGTCTTTCGCTTTTATGCTTGTACTAAGAAATTTTAGTTAAAACCTCAGATACTGTTGGTTGGTTCAGTTTGTGCACCTTTTTTACCAAGCAAGTGTGTGGACGCCATAACGGCACAGTTCACTCTGCCTAGTCATGCCATAGTCCTGCAGAAAAAAGTGATTGACAGGTGGTAATTTGTGTGTAACTTATCTTTATTTATTTATTTATTTATTTATTTATTTATTTATGATTTGGTTATGAGTAAAAAAAGGCCATGCGGGTCAGGTAGTTGAAACGGTAGGCTACAAATAATTAATTAGTTATGAATTTATTAATTATTCATAAATAATTGTTCACCTCCCCCTATGACAACGATGCCATGGTCCATCGCCATGTTTCACATTAAACATCGTACAATGCCAAATTGGTCAACATAGCCCAACCCCAAACACTATACCAGGGAGTACTGAATTAGACAAAAAATAAATGCCATTTGTAAGCTTTGCAATACACATAGTTCTCTGTTCAATCACACTGTGCAGTTTTAGTGAATTGGAAAGGATGGAAAAAAAAAATTGGAATCTGATTTTTAGTTTGTCTGCCGACTTTATCAAGTTGTCAATATAATGTGACACACATACTAATACAAACTATTGCAATATATCGCAATATTTATTGTATCGTGATATATCGTGATATATTATATCGTGACCCATGTATCGCGATATGTATCGTATCGTGAGGTGCTTGCCAATACACTGCCCTAATGTAAACGTACTCAATGACACTCAATGAGAATGGAATAGGTTTTCCTTTGGCAAAATAGAAACCCTGTGGTTTAATATTTGACCAATAAACAACCACAGTTACTGCACTGCTGCTATAATAATAATAAGGGGCTCACGGTGGTGCAGTGGGTAGCACAATCGCCTCATGGCAAGAAGGTTACTGGTTCGAGCCTCGGCTGGGTCAGTTGGCATTTCTGTCTGGAGCTTGCATGTTCTCCCTGTGTTGGCGTGTGTTTTCTCTGGGTGCTCCGGTTTCCCCCACTGTCCAAAGACATGTGCTATAGGTAAATTGGGTAAGCTAAATTAACCGTAGTGTATGTGTGTGAATGAGTGTGTGTGTGTAATTATTATTCAATTATTATTTCTCAATTATTTACAGTCTTGTTATACTACAGTTATTTCTTTATCTGTTTGTTGCAATGTTAATAATGATATTAATAATAATTCAAAAAAATTATAATGATAAAATAATAATAATAATAATAATAATATAATGAATTATTATTATTATTATTGTTATTATTTTACTATTAATAATTTAATTAATAACAATTATTTATATATATATATATATATATATATATATATTTATATATTTTTTTTACTTTAACATTTAATTTGTATAGTTCGAAGAAATAATAATAAGTATAAGAGGCAGAAGTTTTTATTGTACAGTTCTCATTCTGTATTTCACGTTTTTACAGGTGAGGGGATGCGAGAAGCTGCCACCATTTGCAAGTCCAATTTTAAAGTAAGAAATTGTTTTGCATTTGTTTTGCATTTGTTTCAGAAGTAGCAATCCCAAACAGACAACTCTTACTGTGTCCACTTGATTTTGCATGACTTTCCTGGAAACACAGAGCAGGTGAGGTAAGGTGTAAGGAATGGTCAACAGTGTAGTTGCAGAAATGAATTACAGATCAAATTACATGCATGTATTTAATCAATCATAAGCATAAAGGAAAAACATGTACTTACACAATAAGTGCATTGTAGTGAATCATTAATTTCAGTGTAAGTACATGTTTAGGCCACTTAACATATATATGAGTGGGACCTTATAAAAAAAAAATCTGGAAGGGGGCAAAAACTTTTTTCACGGCACTATATACAGTATTTGCTATATATGCATCAATAAATGGCCCTGTACAAGTTTAGATTTGCAGCTTAGCACCATTGCTTCATTTGCATAATGCAATTAGTGAATCAAGCACTAAAACCACACAGACTGTGCGGTGCAAACAAACAAAAGCTTCTCTCTTTTTCTCTCACTGCCTGCTCTGCATCAGCTCTGGGGAAAAGCCATTTCACTGCAGCAGACTGTGTATGTACTAGGCATGGGCTAGTATAAGTTTCTGGTGGTATTATAACCTTTGATAAAAACATCACAATTTCAAAGTATTGTGATTACTGCTCTAAAATATGTCTTTT
>CAIGQZ010032222.1:5396266-5406815 GCA_903798205.1 Danio tinwini | reverse complement strand
CAATATATCTTGTTTTAAGAAATATTCTGAATATTTTGGAACAGTAAACATGTTAGGTTAAATAAATAAAATAAATCGTTGCTTCTGCTCTCTTAATTAGTTGCAAAAACACAGATTTCTTTAAAACTTGGGCATATTTGGATATCTTTCTTTTCTTTGAATATAAAGTAAAGCCACTGCACTGTTCAGGTCTTATAGCACAGTGGTCCCCAACCACCGGGCCGCCGACCGGTAGCGGTCCGTAGATTAATTGGTTTAATTATTGTTTTATTTATTATCTGAGTTTAAACGACCGTTTATTTTGAAAGATGACCCTATTCTCTCGCTTACATCTCAGTCACTTGAGCACCCAAATTTAACCCATAAGCAGCAAAATGAGTAAGAAACAGACGTCTTTGGAATGTTTCTTCACTAAGGGGAAAAGGTCCAGTGAAGGACCCATGAACTGCCAAGGAATAGATCTACAACCCAGAATCCTGCTGGAGATCACTAATGATAGCAGCTGTTCGCATATTGCGTCTTTTCTGTGCGCAACATTATTATTTCCAATGGAGGCATGCGGTTTGCGCGGGCAAGAAGCGGGATGAGCTTGCGCATTCCAGACGTACCTAGTTGAATAAATGCAGTGAGTGCACCGCGAGTCATATGACAAGAACTGTCCAATCAGCTTTATATTTTGTATGGAATATACACATTTCAGTAGACTAATTATCTCAAACAAACACAGAACACTCAAACTTACTTTTCTCCATAAATAAAACTTGTATTAGTGTGACAGCAAAGTTTTGTCAGCTTGTAATTCTTTGAGAAAATGGTTGATGGTCGCCTAGCAATCTACGTACCCTCCCCCTGCTCTCCAGTCCGTGGTAAAATTGTCAAGCATTGACCAGTCCGCAGTGATAAAAGTCAACTGCTATAGCATGCTTAGATGTTGGTGTTTAAGTGTTTTGTTTTTCAAATGTTTCCTAAATCGTAGGCTGAACAGTGGATTTTGATGTGGAGGGTTCTTTTCTGCTGGAGATACTGTTGCCCTAAATAACTAAATAAAATAGTTGTAAAAACACATTTAAAAAAAAACAAGCTTGCATACAGTGGGGGAAATAAGTATGGAACACGTCATTTTTTTTCCTGGGAATAATGTTTCTAAAGGGGCTGTTGACATGGAATTGAACCAGATTTTTGGTAAAAACCCAAACAATACAAACATAAAAATAAAACAAATCTGAAAAACTAGTTATGTTTAATAAGAATGAAATAACACAAGGAGAAAGCACTGAACTACTGAAGTGTATTTATTACTTTATATACAAGGCTTTGACAGCAGCTTAAAGACGCCTGTCATATGGAGAATGAAGTCACATGCATTGCTCAGATGCGAGTTTTTCACAGATGCCAACAGAGTGTCAAAATCTTGATGGTTCTGTGGGTCTTGTCTATCAAATCTGAGCTTTATTTTGTATTTTGTATTCGGATCAGGTAATTGGCTGGGCCATTCTACAGCTTGATTTTCTTTCTCTGAAAGCAATTGAGAGTTTCCTCGGCTGTGTTTTGGATCATTGTCTTGCTAAAATGTCCACTCTGGTTTCATCTTCATACTCCTGATAATGTAGATGTTGGACTGAAGCAGCTAATCTTTATTTATAATGACGAAGGGCAGAAAATTGCTAAAAAAACACTGTAAACCTTGAAACTGGTTATTGTCCCATGCCTAGTTTGGACTCATGTAAAAAAGACTTATGTATTCTGTTTGTGAATGCCAGCAGCAGTAACTTGTGGTGTGTTTTTTTTAGCACATGTACTGGTCCATGAAGCAGCAGCTGGCGCATCACACAGTGAACGGCTGCAACGTCAGACCCGGAGACCTGCTGGCATCAGGAACCATCAGCGGACCGGTGCGAAACTCACTGATACACAAACCCAGACCAAATCAACAGTCTACACATAACACACATATAATAACTGATTCATTTTATCTTTGCCATGATGACAGTACATAATATTTGCCTAGATATTTTTAAGAGACTAGTATTCAGGTTAAAGTGACATTTAAAGGCTTAACTAGGCAAGTTAGGGTGATTACACAAGTCATTTTATAACAGTGGTTTGTTCTGTATTATTATTAATAAGGTAACACTTTACAATAACATTACATGAATAATGATGTATTAATATGTAAACTAACCATTTCTTTATTATGAATTAATGATGAGTTAAGGCATGCGCTAATCATGAATTAACTTTAACGACAACATGAGTCACGAGAGCTCACTTGTGAATAACAGCTACCTTAATTACTTGTTAGTACATGTTCTTAATTAATGTATAAATTAACATTTAAGTTTAAGCTAAATGTAATTAACATGAACTCGTGAGCTGTTAATGTATAATTATGTCATGACTTTACTTGGAGGGGCACATCACCATTAACTCATCCTTAACTACTCATTAAAGGGCACCTATTTCACCCCTTTTTTTAGATGTAATATTAATATTATGGTTCTTCTGAGTGTGCCAGTTTAGGTTCAGTTCAAAACACAATTCCGATTTTTTTATTATGATGTGTTAAAAAGTGTCATTTTGGGGGCGTGTACACAGTTTGCTGTTTTAGAGGCGTGTTGCTTCACATGAAAATTAGTTTCAACTTCCCACCCAACTTAACAAGGGGGCGGAGCCAAGAGCTCCCCCGCTTTGTGTATTGCAATAGACAGGCAGACAGAGAGAAGCAACAGGAGAGTACCAGCATTCAGCCGTACATGTAGGACTCAGGCACAGACCAAGCAGAGAGTACAAAATCATTTGTGTCTTTGTATAGTTTTACAGTCAACTGTGTGCTAGTTTAAAGCTCCGAGCTTGTAGCCTACACCGAGACTAATAATCAAGCACACTGAATTAACTTTGACTGAAGGGCATCACACACCGGATGCACCGCGACACAGCGCCCACATGACAGTTGAAAGTATCACACACTTGCAGCGCCGGTGTGTGTCACCTGATACAAACTTATGTTTAGAATTCAGAAATGCATGCTGCTGAGTGTCGCCGAGCGGCGCTTCTGGTGTACGACCTGCTTGAGGCTATAACTAAAGGGAGTCATCCACCTGACACGTCGCTCAGAGCCACGACGCGGCACACCAGACGCGCACATTCGCATGTTATTTAAAATGAAACTATTTAGATAACGCACTGTGGCGCGACAGACATATGAACAGTGTCCTGAGCAGGGCCAGCGCGTCCATAGAGGCGACCTAGGCGGCAGAATAGTGAGCAAACCCCACTGTCGTCACTTTCATCCGCGACAACATGAAATGCATGGCGCTGCGCGTCGTTAGTTCGTTATTTCCAATGGAGGGACGAGCACGTGGGGCAACGCGCTCGCACTTTTCAGCTGCACCTAGTTAAGATGACAGGGAGCTTCTGTGACTGCAGGAAATGCAAATCGCTGAAGTTTAAGGAAGACACAATGAAAAGTACACATGCATGCAAACCCACCAAAACTCACAAACACTGGCGGCGAGGAGAGCGATAACATGGTGAATGTTGAGCCCAATGAGCCTTACATCTAAAAATAGAGCAAGGGTGCTTCTTTGGTGACGTCGCTTTGACTCACACGCTGAAAATGGTGGACGTGAAACAACATACTGAGGAGATGGTAATGCACACCTGTCAATCAATATTGGTGGGCGGGGGGACCGCACTCCTACGTCAAGTTGCGGTCGATCTCAAAACAGCTCCAATTGGTCCACCGTTTTATGTTGTTAAATTGAAAAAAAAAGGACTGAGTGTGTTTATATCACCCCAATATAACGGTCTTTACACTATACCTACACATATGTCTGTCCAAACAGCTTGAAAAGTAGATTTTTCACCATAGGTGCCCTTTAACTCCTGTTCATGCTGTTGTTCACTTTTCTATTTTTATTCAGTGTAAACCCACTAGACGGATGTGCATAAAGAGTTCATGAGTAGTTAAGAATAGATTAATGATGATGTGCCCCTCCAAGTAAAGTCTTGACGTAATTATACATGAACATATCATGAGTTCATGATGGTTAAATTAAGCATAAACTAATGTGGTAATTAATACATTAATTAACAAACAATCATGTACTAACAAGTAATTAAGGTAGCCGTTATTCACACGTGAACTCACGTGACTCATGTTGTAGTTAAAGTTACTTTTGGATTAGCACATGCATTAACTCATCATTAGTCCAAAATAAAGTAATGTTTAGTTTACATGACATCATTATTCTTATACTGTTATTGTAAAGTGTTACCTTATTAATAATATTGACCTTAAAATTGCATTTTTCTAGCCGAAATGAAACAAATAAGACTTTCTCCAGAAGAAAAAATATTATAGGAAATGCTGTGAAAGATTCTTTGCTCTGTTAAACATCATTTGGGAAACATTTGAAAAAGAAAAAAAGGATTTACAGGAGGGCTAATAATTTTGACCTCCATTGTATGATGTTTATTGGAGCTCTGTATTTGTGTTGTTGCAGGATCCTGAGAGTTTTGGCTCTATGCTAGAGCTCTCCTGGAGGGGAACCAAGACCATCGACCTCGGTGGAGGAGAAACCAGAACTTTCCTGAAGGACGGAGACGAGGTCACTCTCTCAGGTCTGTGTGTGGGTTGCTTTTAAATCCTGTGAAGACTGTGGGTGCTTTCACACCTGTAGATCAATTATTTTGTTCTGAAACGGGGATTAAAATTGTTTCAATGCTTATTTTTGTTCTTGGCTCGGTTCGCTTTAACATGGGAGAATTTCTAAACGGATCACAACAGTTAAAACAAGTCACGTGCGAGTAAACTCTTCTCACATTGGTCAGAGTTTCATTTGTTTTTCAGAGTCCCACAGGTTTCGCTCTGCTGTCATGCCGTTATTTTAATTTATGATGATAAGCAATAAGACATTATAAGCAAAAATGTGCACTTTAATTTTGACACCCTCAGACATCGTCATCAAATATAAATCAAGATAGGTAAGACTTTCTCATACATAGCCTCATCTTAGTTGTCAAGGGTTGTAAAAATCCATCTACTCACTTAATCAATCTATTAAAATATACATTGGCTAGAAATAACAGATGAACCGAGACTGCAGTCAGATCATGAAGCAGATCAATGCTGATCTTTCTTTCATGGTGTCAGTGCAAAAATGAACAAAACAACAGGCCTAATACAAAATATTAAAATATTAAAAGATGGAAAAGTTAATAGATGGTAATTTCTGTCAATTTACCTAAAGGATAAACGGCACTCGGTAATATTTCAGCATACTTTCACTTTTGTATTCGTCATGAAATTTGTTGGTAGTAATCCCGCCATACTTATAATTCTCTTTTTATATAGCCGTATATATGGCTATTACATTTCCATGATACACTGTGATATTGTCGGGTTTGTTGGATCGTTTTGCTTTCTCACTACAATCGATCCGCTCCAGAGTTTGCTGCAAACAAGCCGAGACCACCTCATTGAGGCAATCTTGGACCGATTGATTTGGTGCATATCTGAGAGGGGTTGCTGGATTCACATATGCCAAATGAACCAGGCTAACAATTTAGCTTACCTAATTCACCTATAGCATGTCTTTGGACTTGTGGAGGAAACCCAAGCAAACACGGGGAGAACATGCAAACTCCATACAGAAATGCCAAGCGACCCAGCTGAGGATCAAACCAGCGACCTTCTTGCTGTGAGGCGATTGTGCTACCCACTGCACCACCATGCAGCCCCTAGTGTGTTTGTGAAAATGAAAGTCGAGACGTGTGACCAAGTATGGTGACCTGTACTTTGAATTTGTACTCGGCGATTGTGTGCTGTCGAGGATGTTTTCATCCACTCTGGGGTGGTTTTGAGTCTTTATTTGGCCACATCTTTCTCTGTGTTTCAGCAAATGGAATAATATTTGGTGACAAATCTTATTTTTACACATATTTTGGGAAAATGCTTTGGAAATTTTACAAAATTTTAACAATCTACTTTTGGCAAATTGACTACCCTTTCGTTATGTTGCAGGCTGGTTTTACCTCTTTGCCTTTCATCATAATGACATTTTTGGATTGCAAAGCCATGACGCCATATAATCATGCATTCTTTATTGTTGCTGATTTGAGATATCTTTCTGTTTATTTATTTATTTATTTATTTATTCTTTTTTTCTTTTATTTATTTATTTTCTTTCTATTTATTTATTTAATTAAAATTATTAATTTATTTATATTTTTCTTTCTATTTCATTATTTTATTTATTTATATTTTATTATTTTGTTTGTTTATTTTTATTTATTTATTCTTATTTTTCTTTCTTTCTAATTAATAATTTATTTGTTTTTATTTATTTATATTTAATTATTAAATTTTTTATATATATTTTTTGTTTTTAATTATTTTATATATTTATTTTTTATTTATTTAAATTTGTTTTAATTGTTTTTAATTACCTATATATTTTTTTCTTTCTATTTTTTTATTTATTTAATTATTTATTTATTTATTATTATTTTATATATATTTATTTATTTATTTATGTTTATTTATTTAATTATTACTTTCTGTTTTTCTATATTCTTCATCTTATTATTTCTATTTATTTATTTTATTATTTCTAGGGTTATATGATATGGGGTGTGACAAAAGTGTGTGTGTGTGTGTGTGTGTTGTGTGTTGTGTGTAGGTTACTGTGAGGGCCAGGGTTTTCGAGTGGGATTCGGCGTGTGCAAGGGGAAGATTCTTCCTGCCCTGCAGCAGTGATTTGTCTCTCTTTCTCTACACACACAACATGCACAGGCTTGAGGAAATACAGTATTATTCACAACTTTTTTACCCTATTCTTGTCTTTTATGACTGTGTACAAATAACGACAAACACAATTTTACATTTAAGTTAGGACGATTCTAGGGCCCCATGCCGTTTTGGGGCTCCCAGAGTTACTATTAGGGGGCCCGATCAAACCAATCCACATCCCCAACCCACTACTCTCCCACTCCCTACACACCACTCTTCACTTTTGTTCGCAACACCCCAAACAACCAGCGGCCTCAAACTTCCATTGACTTCTATTGCAGGAAAAACAAATACTATGGATGTCAATGGTTGCCGGTTTCCAACATTTTTCAAAATATCTTCTTTTGTGTTTAAAAGAAATAAGACAGTGATTGGTGAGTTAACGATCACAGAATTTTCAGTTTTGAGAGAACGTTTCACTCATATCTCTTTATTAAAGTAAAATATAGGATGACACTTGATTTTATACATCAGACTGTGAAAAGTGTTTTTTGAAGGGACAGTACATACACTTTTGTTATCCTTTACTCACCTTCTACTGCTACCAAATCTGTTTGAGGATCTTTCTTCTGTTGAACAACAGAAAATACAGATAATTTGAAGCATGTTGGAAAACAGTTTACAAATTTTGACAAAAAATTATACAGATTTTGAACCATTTTAGACAATAAATGGTGAGTGCAGTTTCTGAGGTACTATCTCTATAATAACTGCAATATAAAAGTGAATATCAATATCAGTTTTTCTTTGGATAATTTGTGTATTTCTTAAGACAACATGATGTAATGAGTCCATTATTGACTGAAAGAGTCATTATTTCTGCAATTCTGCTACTTTGTGCAGAAATGACTGACTTGAACTACTTTGTTGTTCTGTTACTGACAAATAATGCAATAAAGTTACTGACTCCCTTTAAACTGTTATGCTTTTATTTTGCTTCTGTTCACTCTTCTGAGCTGGTGACCAACATTGACTAAAACTGAAATCATAAACCTGATACAGTTTTACTTCAATTAATTAATTAATTTTCCTTCAGGGAACAAACACAGAGGAATGAACCATATGTTTTACACAGTGGATGCCCTTCCAGCTGCAACCCAGTACTGGGAAACACCCATACACAGTAATTTACACACATACTCTACGGCCATTTTAGTTTATTATATTTTAGTTTATTTTTATCAGTTTATTTTAGCACCCGGAGGAAAACCACACCAACATGGGGAGAACATGCAAACTCCACATAGAAATTCCAACTGATCTAGCAAAGACTCGAACCAGCAAACTTCTTGCAGTGAAGCGACAGTGCTAACCACTGAGCCAATGCAAATAGTGCACAATGCATTATGCAATATTTTTTTGCAAAATTGCTGTTTGTTAACAGTGTATGTAATAAATGAACAACATTTGTAATAAACTAAACTATGTAATAAAGAGGAGTGGCGGATTTAGGCATGGGCAATATGAGCGATCAGGGTGGCATCTTGCTGGGGAGCAGCACAGGGAGACGGTCCAAAAAAGAAAGAAAAAAACAACCCCAGTAAAAGTTTTGATATATGATTTACTTTATGCAAGTGTGTTAATTTAGAGTAGTAATCCCACAATAAGACATTAGGGGTTATTCACATTTGGCGTCTTTTGTATGCGCAAGTTTGTTATTCTCTATGTGCAACCGAAACAACGCTTCCATTCCCGCGGGCCTCCTGCTTGCTCTGCTCTCAGTGTGAATATCAGTTGTTTACATGCATGCCGATAAAATAGACGTCGATTATGTACTGTGAAACCAGAGTAACTTTTATGCGGAGGTGTCGGCACGCAGCGAGCTTTGCAAGTCGACAAAACTAAACTTATAATATGATGATGATCTTATTTTGACTAAGCATGGCTGTGAAGCAGAAAGGAGAGATGATAAGTCAGGGAGGTAAGACTTAATAACATTAACTCTTGGCCATGAGTTAATGTCTAAGACAACAGATAATTACATAAAACATTTTTTGTCTTCTATTGATGAATTACCATGTTTGTAAACATTCAGGATGCGCGCGCAGCGAGGTTGCAGAAAAAAAAACGGGAGCGCTAGCATTTACTGTGAGGGAATGACATCCGATGCGGTACAGATGCTTTCAGCATATATAACAGCTTGTCACCCAGTGATAAGCACAGTTATTCTGCAAAATTAACATTAAAGTGAGCGGCGTTCGTCTGACAGGTCCATTTGCGATAGCACCCTCCCAATGGATATTGTATAAGACGAAATGGCCAAGCATCCAGGCTGAAATATACAACTATCTTATTGAAACTCCAAGTGATTTTACAAGAGAGTAGTTAAAGGCCTACAAGCCTTTGGATGCCAACAATTGTGCTCTGTGTGGTCATGTGCAAGAAGTAATGTTCTGTGATTACCAGATTCAAAACTTTGTAGTGCTAAAAACCAAGGCTCTGCCGAGACAAAGACAAGGCCTCCAATCTGCCTCCAATCCCACGGAAGGAGCTCTGGACTATAGTAGGAGGAACGATGGCAGAGGAGAGAGAGAGAGGACCGGGCCCGGATATATTGTTTTACTTTTGCTTTCACTTTGACGACAGTCTCCGTGAGGAGCTGCCGTTCGTTTGTTTTGGTTTAGACAGCAATCTTCGTGAGTCTCCCTTTTATTAATAAATATTTTTTTTAAAGTTCGATTCTCCGCCTCCTTCTTTCCGGCGGCCAGGTGGCCGTAAACTTTATTACAAACATAAACTACCACTGCTATGCTGATGATCTCCAACTATACTTTCCCATCAAACTAGGAAAAGATTTACCATTAAAACACCTTTTCTTATGCCTAACTGACATTAAGACCAGGATGACCAATAACTCTCTGCAACTAAATGAAAATAAAACAGAAGTGTTATTATTAGGTCCTGCTGCTACCAACGATTGAAATAAAACTCAGCTAGGATTCCTAAATGACGATCTGAACAATCATGTCAAGAACCTCGGAGTTATCTTTGATCCACTCTTGCAGTTTGACAAACATGTAAATGCAGTTGTGAAGAGCAGCTTTTTCCAGCTTAGATTGGTGGCAAACGTTAAACCGTTTCTTTCTAAAAAAAAAGATTTAGAAATTGTAACACATGCTTTAATCTCCTCTAGGTTAGACTACTGCAACTCTTTGTACATTGGTCTACCTCAGTCAACACTCTCACGGTTACAGTTGGTTCAGAATGCAGCCGCCAGATTAATAACAGGAACTAAGAAAAGTGATCATATCTCCCCTGTCCTTGCCTCATTGCACTGGCTTCCTATCAAATTTAGAGTTGATTTTAAAATCCTTCTTTTCACTTATAAAGCATTGAACAATTCTGCCCCGGCCTATGTCAGTGAACTTATTAGTTCATATACAGCTTTGTGGCCGTTGTATGACCAATTTCTTCTGTCTGTCCCTCGGTCTTGCTGCAAAACAAAAGGTGATCGAGCTTTCTGTGTTGCGGCCCCAAGGCTCTGGAACAATCTCCCTCTGAACATCAGGATTTCTCCTTCATTGGATGGTTATAAATCTAATTTAAAGACTTATTTTTACTCTCTTGCCTTTGAGTGATGCATGCATGTTATTTCTCATCTGTATTTTAGTATTACTTATATACATACATATTTTTTTCTTATATTTTTAATACCAGTTTTAATTTAAAATGTTATTTTATTGTGAAGCATTTTAGATCAACTATAGTTGTGTAAAATTGTGCTCTATAAATAAAGCTTGCCTTGCCTTTAATATT
>CAIGQZ010032222.1:5379279-5391266 GCA_903798205.1 Danio tinwini | reverse complement strand
CTCTGTGATTAAGTGTGTCCGTGAGAGTGTGCCAATGTGTTTGTGTGCGTGTGTCTGTGAGTATGTTTGTGTGTGTGTATGTGAGAGTGTGCCAATGTGTGTGTGTGTGTGTCTGTGAGAGTGTGCCAATGTGTGTGTGTGTGTGTGTGTGTGTGTCTGTGTGTCTGTGAGAACGTGACAAAGTGTGTGTGTATGTGTCTGTGAGAATGTCTGTGTGTGTGTCTGAGAGTGTGCCAAAGTGTGTGTGTGTGTGTGTGTGTGTGTTTGTGAATGTGTGCCAGTGTGTCTGTGTCTGTGAGAATGTCAATGTGTGAGCATGTTTGTGTGTGTGTTTGTGAAAGTGCCAGTATGTGTGTGTGTCTGAGAATATGCCAGAATGTGTGTGTGTGTGTGTGTGTGTGTGTCTCTGTCTGTGTGTGTCTGTGAAAATGTCAGTGTGTGTGTGTGTGTGTGATTGTGTGTGTGTCTGTCTATGCGTGTCTATGAGTGTGTGTGCGTATGTGAGTATGTGTGGGTGTATGCGAATTTGAATTTGTCAGTGTGTGTGTAGTGAGAAAGAAGGCGATCAGTGGTGTTCTCTCTCAGTGTGTGTGTCTCTTTGACTGCTGTGATCAGACTGTAATGGATGAATCTCTGCAGTCTCACAGATGGACCTCTGGCTCTGCCACTTGACCTTTCACTCTCTGAAGGAGAAAAGCAGCTGATACATTCCTGAATATCCTGTGAGTATCCTGCATACTCCTCCAAAATACCCCAAAGTGCTCAATAATATTTAGATCTGGTGACTGTGCAGGCCATGGGAGATGTTCAACTTCACTTTCATGTTCATTAAACCACTCTGTCAAAAAGTCTTGCTGGGTGTATTGGTACATTATGCTCCTGATACACGGCAATGCCTTCAGGATACAATGTTTGAACCATTGGGTGCACATGGTCCTCCAAAATGGTTTGCTAGTCCTTGGCAGTGACGCGCCCATCTAGCACAAGTATTGGGCCTAGGGAATGCCATGATATTGCAGCCCAAACCATCACTGATTCAACCCCATTTCAATAATAAATGTGTCCCTAGCATATACATTCTGTTCATATCTGTACTCTTTCATAAATAATAAATTATAGCTTCATTAAAAAATTAACAATAATACTAATACAAATATTAAATATCAATACATACCAATGGAAAATTAAAATCATGTATATACAGTTGAAGTCAGAATTATTAGCGGCAACAAACCCCCCTCCCCCCGTTTATTTTTTCCCCCATTTTCTGTTTAACAGAGACGTGTTTCTAAACATAATAGTTTTAATAACGCATTTCTTTTTATTTTTTAAAGATTTATTTTTGGCCTTTTTGCCTTAATTAGATAGGACAGTATTGAGACAGGAAGCGAAGTTGGAGAGAGAGAAGGGGATAGGGTAGGGAAATGTGCTCGAGCTGGGATTCAAACTCGGGATGCCCTGATGTGCTACTGCACCATATGTCTGTGTGCTAACCACTAGGCTATTGCGCCAACAATAGCTCTGTTCTAATAGCTGATTATTTTATCTTTGCCATGAGGATATAATATTATAATAATATAATATTATAATAATATTGAACTAGATATTTTTCAAGACACTTCTTTACAGCTTAAAGTGACATTTAAAGGCTTAATTAGGTTAACTAGGCAGGTTAGGGTAATTAGGCAAGTTTGTATAATGATGGTTTGTTCTGTAGAAATGTACATCTAGCTTAAAGGGGCTAATAATTTTGACCTTAAAATGGTGTTTAAAAAATAAAAATGGCTTTTGTTCTAGCCTAAATAAAAACAAATAAGACTTTCTCCAGAAGAAAAAATATTATCAGACATATTGTGGGAATTTCTTGCTCTGTTAAACTATTCGGGAAATATTTAAAAAAGAAGAAAAATTTCAAAGGGGGGCTAATAATTCTGATGTCAACTGTATATATCAATGAGCAATATCACACAAGTAGCAGTGCTTTATGTCTGTATTTTGGCATGATGATATACAGCCATATCGCACTGCTACGAGTGTGATTATTGCATTCATACAACAGTTTGACGACATAATCATGTATATAAAAAAGAAAATCAAACAACACAGGGAGTCTCAAAAATCCTTTTTTAGGAGGAACTACTTTTTTCCACCATTCATTCACATCTGCAGCTGAAGGTCAGAACAGCAGAAACTGTTGCTACTCCACCAGCGTCACTTTAGAGCTAGTATTTGAATGATTCTCTAGCGTAATGTCTAAAGTGATGACAAAACAGGTGATTTTACTCACATTTAAAGATTATAAGGTTGAACAGCATTAAATGTTAAAGATTTCCCAGTATTTCTCTTTTGCAATCAGATCACAATAATTAACCGTAAAAAAGCCAAAGCAAAGCAAACACTAGCAGATTACAATGGTATAAATACAGCACTACAAAATACAAAAGAGATGGGCTTAGAATGTGATTTACCTGATTTATATTTTTGATCAGCTGTAATACGAAAAGAAAGCGCAGAGTTTTTCTTCCTCTAAGGTCTTATGCCGTCTCTGTCGCCATCTTGTGGCAGATGTCAACCATGCATTTCTTTTCTCTTATCAGTATGACAGGCTAACGGCTGCTGACGCGATAAATCTCCGAAATTATAGAGATTTAAAATAGGCACTACCTATATAAATAAACTGCATAGTTGCAATCTAAACAACTACACTCACGCCTAAAAAAAGCCTCAAGTACAATATGAACTTTTTAACAACAGCTGCAATATTAGTCAAACTGTAAAGATTTTATTCCTCCTCTGCCTGTAACTCTATGTGGGCGGAGTAATAGACAAGGGTGAAGAGGCTGTACGAGTATATAAAGTAAAATATACTTGGCTTAGTTTTATCTAATGCAATGATTTTCAGATATAAAGTCTGTTTTAATACTGCTTTGGTGCAAGGAATATACAAAGTGTATGTGTGTGGGTATGTGTGAGTGTGTGTTTGTGTGTGTTTACATTACACTGCTTCAAAAAGCACACTAATCAATCGCGTCCTCTAATTCAGAGTGTTATAAATGAAATCCACGAGAGACACTTTTTATCAATGCAGAGCGACATTATGAATGCAAATGTACAAAACATCAATCATTTCCATTTCACGGTGCGTTTACAGACACAATAACCTCAGATTTGGAGAACAGCCGCTGCACAAACACTCAACATGAGACCTTTTCCATTTAAATAGCAGGACATTTCCAAGAGTTTTCTATTGACCTTTCAGTTCATCAGTGAATGTTGAAATAAATGTCCAATGATTATACCACTTCTATTCTGATGTTTATGTTGATGTTTTGCATCACAGGAATACATTTTACAATATATTTTGAACTGAAAATGGTTGAAGTCTAATAATATTTCATAATTTATTATATTTTTGATCAAGTTTGTGTGAACAGAGAAGACTTAAAAATACTAAAAACTGTGTGTGTGTGTGTGTGTGTGCGTGCGTGCGTGCGTGCGTGCGTGCGTGCGTGCGTGCGTACGTGCGTGCGTGTGTGTGTGCGTGCATTAGAGATGCGCGGATCAGCTGAAATGTCACCCGAATCCGCTCCTTCATTCTAATCATCCACCCGCCCGCACATATTATTTTATCTGATATATATATCCGCACCCGACCCGCACCCGATCAACACTTTAATAATTCTAATTCTTTGTTTTAAGCGAGATGATAGGTCACTGTGGATCGTTCGTTATTAACAGCAGATTTAGTTTTTACATATACAGGAAAAAGAGAACAAAAACGGCGCCACTAAAAGGCCTATGTTTACTTGGCCTTTTTCTTTGCACTATGCAGAAACAGAATAGCATCTACTGTGCCTGGATTGGGGCTGCACTAAAGGAGAGTTTGCGCACACCGCGCTGCAGTCGTGTAAATAAGTAATCTTGTTTCTCCCAGAATGATAGCAGATTTTCCTCTGATGACTCCTCTAACTGAAAGTTTGCACAGTACTCTTGCACTTCATCCATTATTTTGGGCGGCTCTCACATCTTCACATTCAGCAAAGTCCACTCTCTGCTTTTGTGCTGGTCAACTGCTATGACCCGCGACCCACCCGTAATTAATCATAATGTATTTTTTTATTACCCGACCCACCCGACCCGCGGATTATCCGTAGCGCCCGCGGATATAACCGCCATCCGCGCATCAATAGCGTGCATATATGTGTGTTTGTTTGTTTGTGTGTGTGTGTGTGTGTGTGTGTGTGTGTGCGCGCATGTGTTTGCATATGTGTGTGTGTGTGTGTGTGCGTGCACGTGTTTCTATGTGTCTGCGAGTTTGTATATTCAAGAATGTGTGTCTGTCAGTGTGTGTGTGTGTGCGTGTGTGGATGTGTGCATATCTGTATGTGCATGTGTGCATATGTGCGTTTGCACGTGTGTGTGCATGACGTGATTGTGTGTTTGTAAGTGTTCTTGTGTGACATTTTTAAGAGTTAGCTTTTTTTATCTTTCAATTCATCAACGAATGTTGAAAACACATAATGATTTCTGCAACATGCATTTTATTAATATTGATAATAATTATATTATTTTATGTCTCTAAATTTCTGAAGCATCATGTGACACTGAAAACTGGAGGAATTGTGCTACAAAATTCAACTTTATTACATATTTAACATATTTAAACTGAAAACGATTATTTTTAATTGTATTAACATTAAAGGTGCAGTATGTAAGTTTGAGACCCAGTGGTTGAACTAGGTACTGCACTCCTGAATCAAAACACAAAAGAGCAGTTTGCCAGATTGACAACACCAACAGGAGCGTGCCTATCAAGCCTAAATCATGTCCTAACTAAAAGCAAAAGCACATGATTGTAGGAATATTTTCATATTAAAAGGAGTTTTTGTTCTAACCAACAGCTGAAATTTATATTTTAGAAACTGCTTCTATTTCTTGCAGCTGAACAAAAGGATAAACTGATCACCTCAGGTAAACCTCATGTGCTTTATTCAGTGTTAAATGCTAATAATGCGAGTTTGAATGCCATTTTACTTGACATTTAATGCCATACTACTGAAAGCAGCAGCAGATAGTTCATCTCAGATCTTGAAAATAAAATAAACCGTTTGAAATTGAACTTAAAATCTGTGACTCAGTGCAAACCAACACATATCAGTGATTCAGCATCTATATTTAATAATGTTAAAGAGGTTTAATATGTATTAATTAGATTAGAAACCTTACCATTTCGTTAGAGTGCAATAAGTGCACTATTTCTGTGCTTCTGAATGGCTGTATTTAAAGTTCTGTCATGTTTCGTCTGGTGCAAACAGCCCAATTGCTTATCACTGCGTATCTCATCACGTAGCGTGTTATTAGGACACTGGGTTACAATGTAAGCTGCTCACCTAATGTTTACATTTATAATATTTATATTATTTGCTAATTAATAACCACCTCATGTGGAACTCTGACTCTGTGTCACATTTCAGAGTCTGCTACTGTCCACCGAAGGTCACATTTCAGTCGCGGATGCACACTCTGAGAGCCTTCCTGACTGAACGAATGAAATGTGTGGTTTTCCACCAAGGCAGCCTGGGCTGCTGAAATATAATTGGCTTAAGTGGCAGTGGGCTGGTTAAAAGAACCAAAACAAAGACAGCCAAGCTGAATATCTGACTTCAGCATTGTTTTCCAGATAAACAAGAATGCTCACTTAGCATGTTTCTTAAAAATCTGAGAACATATTATGGTATTTTTATGCTTTAGAAGAGCCAAAAACTTACATACAGCACCTTTAAACAAATTTGAAACTTTTTGGTATTTTTTTGTATCAAATTTTCATGAACACAGAAGACTTTCATAACTGTATCGTTTGAATGGTGCAACAGCAGATTCAAATTAATATTAATATTATTCATTTTAATATTGGCAGCATGGTGGCTCAGCACTGTCACCTCACAGCAAGAAGGTTGCTGGTTCGAGTCCCGGCTGGGTCAGTTGGCATTTCTGTGTGGAGTTTGCACATTCTCTCTGTGTTGGCGTGGGTTTCCTCCAAGTGTTCCGATTTCCCCACAGTCCAAAGACTTGCAGGTATTGGTGAATTGAACAAACTACAATTTCCTGTAGTGTGTGTGTGTGTGTGTGTGTGTGTGTGTGTGTGTGTGTGTGTGTGTGTGTGTGTGTGTGTGTGTGTGTGTGTGAATTGCGAAAATAAGAAAATAGCCAGTGAGCGGCAGTTCTGTGGGCACAAATGCCTTGTTGATGTCAGAGGAGAATGGCCAGACTGGTTCAAGCTGATAGAAAGGCAACAGTAACTCTAATAACCACTCGTTTCAACCAAGGTCTGCAGAAGAGCATCTCTGAACACACAACACGTCCAACCTTGAGGCGGATGAGCTACAGCAGCAAAAGACCACACTGGGTGCCACTCCTGTCAGATAAGAACATTAAACTGAGGCTACAATTCACACAGGCTCACCAAAATTGGACAATAGATGATTGGAAAAACGTTGCCTGGTCTGATGAGTCTCGGTTTCTGCTGCGATGTTCGGATGGTAGGGTCAGAATTTGTTGTCAACAACATGAAAGCATGGTTCTATCCTGCCTTGTAATAACAGTTCAGGCTGCTGCTGGTGGTGTAATGGTGTGAGGGATATTTTCTTACTACACTTTGGGCCCATTAGTACCAATTGAGCATCATGTCAATGCCACAGCCTTCCTGAGTATTGTTGCTGACCATGTCCATCCCTTTATGACCACAGTCTACCCATCTTCTGATGGCTACTTCCAGCAGGATAATGCACCATGTCATAAAGCGCAAATCATCTCAGACTGGTTTCTTAAACATGACAATGAGTTCACTGTACTCAAATGGCCTCCACAGTCACCATATCTCAATCCAATAGAGCACCTTTGGGATGTGGTGTAACGGTAGATTGACATCATGGATGTGCAGCCGACAAATCTGCAGCAACTGCGTGATGCTATCATGTCAATATGGAGCAAAATCTCTGGGGGATATTTTCAGTACCTTGTTGAATCTATGTCACGAAGGATTAAAGCAGTTCTGAATGCAAAAGTGGGTCCAACTCGGTATTAGGACAGTGTATCTAAGAAAGTGGCCATTGAGTGTAGATATAAATGATTTGTTATATAAAATATCAACTGTAATTGAACTCAAAACCCCTCTGAACAATTGTTCAAGTTCTGTAAGCAATTACGAGCATTGCACAAATGATAAAGTTATAATTAATAAAGTGAAATGCCTGACTATATTTCTGAAAGTCTGGCATATGCTTTCACAGAAATATTGCCTTTAATGAAAATTCAAGCATATTAATTCTTTGAAGGTTAGACTTCAAAAGACTGCAGAGAAAGAGTGAGCGGAGGACAGTTTGATAAGACGAATTAGGTTACGCACAAGCAGTTTCGGGTCTGCGACACCTCTATCTGTTAAACTGCCTGCATTGAGTAAGCTCTGTTTGATGAATGGAAAAAGTCTCAGATCTGTTTTGAGGGTGTGGAATAAGTCAAGTTAGAATTCAGTAAATTTCAGTAAAACAAATGGACCAGTCTGAAATTCGCATCCGTCAACAAATGCAAATAATAATTCTAAAAAACAAACAGAATCAGAATCAGTTTTATTGCCAAGTGTGCTTCACACACACAAGGAATTTGTTTTGGCTAAAGAATCTTCCAGTGTACATAAAGTGACAACACAAAATAAATATGAAAAAAGGCGATAAACATTAAACAGAGATGCAGTTAGTCAAAAATATCTGGATGTTGACTTGTATGTACAGATGTGTTGTAAATATACATGTTATAAGGTGCTGTGTACCAATGCGAATGGAGAAAGTATTGCATTGTATATTGTTATAAGATGCGGTGTACAAGTGCGTATGAGAAAGTATTGCACATTTATTGCACAGTAGGGGAATATTTAACTGTTCTTGAGGTAGATGACCTGAGGAAAGAAACTTTTTCTGTGTCTGGCTGTTTTTGTGCTTGGTGCTCTGTAGCGCCCACCAGACAGTAACAGTTCGAACTGGAAGTGTGCTGGGTGCGAGGCGTCCAGAGTGATTTTGCTGGCTTTTTTACTCACTCTGGAAGAGTACAGTTCTTGAAGTGTAGGAAGGGTAGTGCCAGTGATTCGTTCAGCAGTCCGGACTATTCGCTGTAGTCTACGGAGATCGGTTTTGGCAGCTAAGCTGAACCAGACGGTGATTGAAGTGGCAAAAGATGGATTGGATGACAGCTGAGTAGAACTGTACGAGCAGCTCCTGTGGCAGGTTGAAGTTCCTCAGCTGATGAAGGAAGTACAGTCTCTGCTGGGCTTTCTATACAATAGAGTCTATGTGAATGTCCCACTTCAGATCCTGAGAGATGGTGGTGCCCAGGAACCTGAATGACTCTACTGCAGCCACAGTGCTGTTCATGATGTTCTCACATAAACCCACCAGAGGCCGTTGTCAACTGACTGACTGATCGATCAATCAAACCCCCCACTCACCCCCTTCCCTAAACCCAACTGATGGTGTTTTCCAAAGCAATACAGAAAAAAGAAAAGCCCTCGCCTGATTTTTACCATGTTTTCAAATCTTAACACGTTTGTTGTTTTTGTTTTACCTGCTTTCTGGAACTGTTCTTCACCGGATTCGAACCCCTTCGTCGCGGTCAACTCCTCTGTGCATCCCAAGTCCTCCAACGTATGTGGCGAGCTACTGAGCAAACTGGTAACAGCAGAAAAGCCGTCCACATGGAGGTAAGCAGTCAGCTGGTAGCGCGAAAAGAAACAAGCCGTAGGCGGCATCATGCCACCCTGTAGTGTTCATTTTAAAGACAAAAAAAAAACTTGTTAGCTTTAGTTTAATCAAGTTTTATTTTATTTTTGTAAGTTTTATTACAACGTTCACACATTAGCAATAAAAATGTTATTAAAGGGATAGTTAAGTAATACTGAAAACTGTCATCATTTACTCACCCTTTCACTTGTTTCAAACCTTTGAGTTTCTTAATTCTGTAAGTTGCTGTACTTGTTCTGCAAAAAAAAATAAAGTAGCAGCAGTGTAGCAGATTTATTCCACCAAGGCTAAACACATCAACATTGCATATACATATTTATTACTATATTAAATCTCTGAAAGAGTTGACATGACAGAACTATAGAAGTCAATGGTTATAACATTCTTGCACAAGCTCTGCAATTCACTGAGGTCACCACAGATAATCTACTTAAAATTATACTATTTAGTGATGCGCCAAAATGTGTGGCATCGCATTTTGTTTTTTTTCCAGCTTATATATTCATTTTTGTCTCTTGTGCCAAAAGTAATGTTCTGTTTATGTAAAGAAAACTTTCCTGGCTAACCAACAAATCTTCTCGAACCCAAAAAAACTAAACTTGTTAGCTTTAGTTTGGTCACGTTTTATTTTATTTTTGTACGTTTTATTACAATGTTCACACATTGACGATAAAAATGTTATTAAAGGGATAGTTAAGTAATACTGAAAACTGTCATCATTTACTCACCTTTCACTTGTTTCAAACCTTTGAGTTTCTTTATACTGTAAGTCACTGTACTTGTTCTGCAAAAATAATTAAAGCCGCAGCAGTGTAGCAGATTTATTCCACCAAGACTAAACACATCAACATCGCTTATACATATTTATTATCATATTAAATCTCTCAAGAAGTTGACATGACAGAACTATGGAAGTCAATGGTTATAACATTCTTGCACAAGCTCTGCAATTCACTGAGGTCACCACAGATGATCTACTTAAAATTAAATTAGTTAGGGATGTGCTGAAATTTTGCACCACATTTTGTTTTTACAGCTCATATTTTTGTCTGTTTGTTGCTTGGCCCAAAAAGAATGTTCTGTTTATGTAAAGAAAACTTTCCTGGCTAACCAACTGAAAATCTTCTGGAAAAAAAAAAACTTGTTAGCTTTAGTTTGGTCATGTGTGCATTTATTTCTGTAAGTTTTGTTACAATGTACACACATTAGCGATAAAAATGTTATTAAAGGGATAGTTAAATAATGCTAAAAATTCTGTCATCATTTACTCACCCTTCACTTGATTCAAACCTTTTTGAGTTTTTTTTTATTCTGTTAAACAAAAAATAAAATGCTCTTGCTCTGCCATAATAATCAAAGCAGCAGCGCAGCAGATTTACTCCGCCAAGACCAAACACATCAACTTCGCCATATACATATTTATTATAATACTAAATCTTTCCAAATATTGTCATAACAGAACTATGGAAGTCAATGAATACAGCATTCTTCAAAATACCTTCTTTTGTGTTCAACAGAGTAAAGAGATTCAAAAAGGTTCAAACTTTTTCGAGTGAACTATTCTTTTAATACACACAATTCATACATATAGCCCATTTAACAATGTATGTAAATTTTTTAAATAGCTTCTTTAATTATTCAGCTTTTTAAATGCGTCCTCCTGGTCTTGGAATGCAAAATCCATCACTGCATATTTATTTGTAAAAGTAAAAACTTACTTGATTTTATGGTGTTAATTTGAGGCTATAAATAGATAGACATTATTCGGACTCTGTGTTTAATAAAGTACAGTGTGCTTGAGAAAAATCACAACAACAATGAGCCTCTTATTTCATTACTTGATGTTTTATACTGGAAATTGAAGATTGCCAAAATGCTATTGTGCTACGTTTGATGAATAATTCCATTAGGCGAATGTACTCTTACTGAAATAATTACACTGAGTGTAATTGAACCCTTGAAAGTGCTGCTTGATCATTTTAAAAATGTACTTTGCATCATGGTCTATAGAAGTAATGATGTCTTTCTGATTTATTTCAAATGAGGATTTCATGATGGCAGGTTTCTCCACTGTATAAGCCGAACAAAAATGGAGAAAAAGGATTTATTTTTAAGCATACAGCCCCTCTTTATTTACAAAGCTCAATAAGAGTTAAGTTAAATGTTGGCGGCGCTGCCAGGAAAATGATTTGCTGCATTTAAATAAATTGAACAGCAAATGAAAAGCAGAGGTTTTCCTGTGTTGATCGATCGCTCTGGGGGAAATAAATGCCAGCGTATTTAAAGGAAAGAAACTGTGGTTCTAGTGATGGACAACTCGTTCTTTCACTGTGCTGAATCATCAGGTCATTTCCAGCACTCCTGAGTGTATGAGATAAAAGGGGGAGTGATGATGGGAGGGAAGGAAACCTCAATCTGTTTTTAATGAAAGTGATCATAACGTGTCAATACAACTGCAAGAATTGATGCCAGGCTTCTTAGTGCTGCTGTTTTTTTATTTTTTTATTTACAGCTTATTGTTTTCTCATAAACTCTGTCTGAGGAAAGTAAAACACATCAAACCAAGCACTTCTGGTTGTGGAGATAAGACCTTTGTGACAGGTTAAGGGTTTGAGATGTTCTGTAGCAGGCATATGGCTGAATAAAATGTTCTTATTGCAATGATTGTTAAAGAGCCCCTATTATGCAATATAAAAGGTCATATTTTGGTTTTGGGGGTCTTTAACAATAGACTGATATTTATGGGAGGTCAAAAAACACTTTCTTTGTCTTACAACATGCATTTATTTTACCTAATTATCCCAACGACTCCCATTTGAATCGTTCAGCGATTCATTTGTTCCCAAACCCCTCCTTTGCATGAGGCTAATCTGCGCTGATTGGTCCGATGACCCAGTCTGTTGTGATTGGTCGACTGGTTTCAGAGAGACTGATAGAAACACCCATCATTGTTATGAAGTAGCAGTAAGTATGTGAGAGCCCAATGCAGGAATGCAATAAAGCAATGCAGTTTAACACCAGCATTTTACTCTACTCTTAAACCTATTGCCAAGAAAATTGACCGCAGCGATAGTGTGTAGGAACAACTGATGGTGGCCATAGCAAATGGCAGAGGATCGCAAGTTCAGAAATGCATTTAAATCTGCCTTTAAAACTGTCTAAGCTAACTGAGTGTATTAAAGATGTTAAAGACTGGAT
>CAIGQZ010032222.1:5350586-5364895 GCA_903798205.1 Danio tinwini | reverse complement strand
TATTATTATTATTATTATTATTATTATTATTATTATTATTATTATTAGGGGCCAAGCATCAAAGGGTTATTGTTGTTGTTGTTAGTTTTATTATTATGATTAAGGGCCACTAAATGTGGAAAATATAAATAAATGTGTAAAAATACACTAAAAAATGTAAACATTAACAAAACAAATAATACAATAAAATTAATCAATAATAAATAATGAATAAAAAAATTTAGGTAAATGATACAGTGTTAAAAAAAAGTTATATTAAATACCAGTAAACACAACAGTGTGCAGCTACTAAAACTGGTTTTGTACCTTTAATATATACTGACCAGAAGACAACAACCATTGAAGCACAGGTGGTAAAGGAAGAAAAAAAAAAGAACTATTACCAAGAAGAATGACATATAATGTGCCCGGAGTCATTCATACAAACACAAAACACTGTCATGGTGACACACCACACCCCCATAGTCTAATAAATAAATAAACAATTAAATAAACATTAATTTGTTTATTTTCCTTCGGCTTAGTCCCTTTATTCAACAGGGGTTGCCACAGAGGAATAAACCGCCAACTTATTCAGCATATGTTTTACACAGTGGATGCCCATCCAACTGCAACCCAGTACTGGGAAACACCCATACACACTCATTAACACACATACACAACAGCCAATTTAGTTTCAAGAGGTCATACTTAGCTGATGATTGATTATAAAGCTTGTTTGGCATGCTGTCCCGGGAGAGAGCCCTGAGCTCATAAGATCTTCGAGCCCAGGGCTCCCTCCCCTGCTGTAGTAGCTAATGAACAGATAGTGATTGCACTTAAGAGATCCCTACTTACTAGGAAAATGTCTATGGTGCCGATTTGGATTAGTCAATTAACTTAAGTTGCATGGACGGTGGAAGGAAACCGGGGAACCCAGGGGGAAACCCACATGAGCACGGGGAGAATGTGTAAACTATGGACAGAAACGTCGGCTGGCTTGGTAAGAACTACAACCAGTGATGTTCTTGATGTGAGGCAACAGTGCTAACCACTGGGCCACCATGTCACCCATATAGGAAAGGAGGAGGAGTAGTGGTGGAAGGGGGGATTCTTCAAAACAAAGATGGCTGTTATATGGAACTTAGGGTATTTAAAGTGGCTTAGGAATTGTCAGATTTGGTGAATCATAAATTGGACAATGCGGGACCAACCGCAAGCAATCATAAGCACATGATCTTCTCTAAATTAGTTTATAAATAAACTTCACTTATTTAATTCACCTATAGCGCATGTGTTTGGACGGTGGGGGGAAACCGGAGCACCCGGAGGAAACACGGAGAGAACATGCAAACTCCACACAGAAATGAACAGGACTCGAACCAGCGACCTTCTTGCTGTGTGGTGACAGTGCTAACCACTGAGCCACTTCTTGAAATAAACATTTAACATAAAATCAATACAATAAAATTTCAAGTTCATTTATTTATGAAGCACATTTAAAAACAACCACAAGATCAAAGTACTGTACATAAAACTAACTACATATAGAGACATAATAATAAAAAACATATAATGGAATAATATATACGGTACCTGTTTAGAAACAAAGTAATAGTTAAGACCATAAAATAAGTATAATATTAATAAGCCAGATTGAAAAGAAAGTGTCTAAAAAGGATTATTTCTTAACACAAACTTCAGAAGTAGGTCATGACTCCACCATAAATTAAATGTTCCTGACTCCACCATAAGGAAGGTGAGTGTTCATGACTCCACCATAAGGAAGGTGAGTGTTCATGACTCCACCATAAAGTGAATGTTCCTGACTTCACCATAAGGTGAGTGTTCATGACTCCACCATAAAGTGAATGTTACTGACAGGTGAGTGTTTATGACTCCACCATAAGAAAGGTGAGTGTTTATGACTCCACCATAAGGTGAGTGTTCATGACTCCGCCATAAGAAAGGTGAGTGTTCATGACTCCACCATAAGAAAGGTGAGTGTTCATGACTCCACCATAAGAAAGGCGAGTTTTCATAACTCCACCATAAGAAAGGTGAGTATTCATGACTCCACCATAAGAAAGGTGAGTATTCATGACTCCACCATAAGATCAATACAATAAAATTTCAAGTTAATTTATTTATAAAGCACATTTAAAAACAGACACAAGACAAAGTGCTGTACATAAAACCAAACTGCATATAGAGATTTAATAATAATAAAACATATTAAGAGGAATAATAGATACAGTACATGTTTAGAAACAAAGTAATAGTCAAGGCCATAAATTAAGTATGATATTAACAAGCCAGATTGAACAGAAAGTTTCTAAAAGTGATTTGAAAAGGATTATTTCTTAACACAAAAAGGATTATTTCTTAACACAAACTTCAGAAGTAAATGTAAAATATAATTTGGACACATGCAAACTCTGTTTTACTCTTTGTAACTCATCACTTTTCATGTAACTTTCCCCTGAGGATGTATTTCATTTGTATGTTTCTTTGCGTTGGGCGTCGTAATGAATAAATAATTGAAATGTAATGCGCAAAATGAAGAACTAAATGTTTATCTGTCATCTGCTGTTGTACAGTATTGCGTTTTATAGTTTGTAATCATCCCGTGTGCTGCATTTATGAATCATTAATGAGCTCATTAAACACACATTATGACTGTGTTCGGGCTTATTAGTAATTTAAAGGAAGTGTGTAGTGATGAAGATGTTTTGCATGATGAGGCTGCACACAATAGTCTCTTTTGAGCCACATTCAGTTCAGTACAGATCACTGACAATAATTGATCGCTTGCTAAACAGCTTTAATTCAGATGCATCGATGAGCCCAAGTGCCAAGTACGTTTTATTGGGATTTTATTTTCTTATTTTTATGCCTAGATATGAGAACAGGCGTATAGTCGATTGCTGCTGGATTAGAAGGGGGTTGCGTGTCAATATCTTCTTTTTTATTCAATCACTGCAGCTCAGCTCGATTTTGTTGTGTCCACATTAAAAGGAAACAAGAATCACCAGGATTTCCTATGGGTGCTCCGGTTTCCCCCACAGTCCAAAGATGAGGTATAAGTGAATTGTGTCAACAAAATTGGCCATAGTGTATGAGTGTGTGTGTGTGTGAATGCGAGAGTGTATGGGTGTTTGCCAGTACTACGTTGCAGCTGGAAGGGCGTCCGCTGCGTAAAACATATGCTGGAATAGTTGGTGGTTCATTCCACTGTGGCGACCCCTTATAAATAGGGGACTAAGCCAAAGGAAAATTAATGAATGATTAGCATTATGTGTGTTTTTATTGTCTTTTGATTACACTTTAAAGCAAAATTATGGGTTGTTTTGACCCAATGTTAGGTCATATAGGGACAAATCCAAGCATTGAGTTCAGTTTTTTTTTTACCCAACCCAATGGTTGTGTTTGTCCACATTTGACCTAATGTTGAATTGATACAACTGAAATGAATATGGTATTGTATTGGTTATTGACTTTAATAATTCATTCATTTATTCATTCATTCATTTTCCTTTGGCTTAGTCCTTTTTTTATCAAGGGTCGCCACAGCGGAATGAACCGTCAACTGATCTAGCATATGCTTTACACAGCAGATGCCCTTTAAGCTGTAATCCAGTACTGGGAAACACCCATACACCCTCACATTCAAACGTACACTCATACACTATGGGCAATTTAGTTTATTCAATTAATCTATAGGGCATGTGTTTGGACTGTAGGGGAAACCGGAGCACTCAAAGGAAAGAGTGTTCATGACTCCACTATAAGAATGGTGAGTGTTCATGACTCCACCATAAGAATGAGGGTTCATGACTCCACCATAAGAATGAGGGTTCATGACTCCACCATAAGAAAGATGAGTGTTCATGACTCCAGCATAAGAAAGAGACTAAATAAGTTTGCATCGCAAGGCTCCTAGACAAAAACCTCTGCTTAGTAAAAAGAAACCCCCACCAACAAGGGGAGAACATGCAAACTCCACACAGAAATGTCAACTGACTCATCCGGGACTCGAACCAGCAACCTTCTTGTTGTGAGGCGACAGTGCTAACTACTGAGCAGCCGTGTTGCCAGCACACATTTTACGCTAATTCCCAGTCTTTGCCACAGTTTCATAATACACTTTTTGCAAAAAACAAAAGTTTTACTTCTTTATTATATATTAAATTCACATAAATTAATTTTATCCTTCATTTTATGATAAGTACATTTTATTGGGATTAAACTTCCTTATTTTTCATGTATAAAAAGTGTTTGCCCCTTACTAATTTATTATTTTATCTTTCATGTTTGTCACACTTTAATGTTTCAAATTATCAAACAGATTTAGATATTAGTCAAAGATAGCACAAGTAAACACATCATGCTGTTTTGTAAATGAAAATTTTTGTTATTAAGGGAAAACAAAATGCAAAACTACATTATAAAACTAAAACATAAAACTCTGGTTTATCACATATGAGCTCAATTTTTCCTGCCACACCCAGGCCTGATTAATGGCACATCTGTTCGCAATCAAGAAATCACTAAATTAGGACCTGCCTGACAAAGTGAAGTAGACCAAAAGATCCCAAAAAACTAGACATCACGCCCAATTACAAAGAAATTCAGAAACAAATGAGAAAGAAAATAATTAAGATTAGTTTGAGAAAGATTATATTTAATTCAATTTACCTTTATTTCTATAGCGCTTATACAATGTAGATTGTGTCAAAGCAGCTTCTCATGGAAGTTTGAAACAGTGTTAGTTCGATTTTCAGAGTTTCAGATCAGTTCAGTTTAGCTCAGTTCAGTGTGGTTTAATAATCACTACTGAGAGTCCAAACACTGAAGAGCAATTCCATCGATGCGCAGCTCTACAGATTCCGAACCATACAAGCCAGTGGCGCCAGCGGCGAGGAAAAAACTTCACCAATTGGCGAAAGTGAAGAATTAAAAAAAAAACTCGAGAGAAACCAGGCTCAGTTGAGCACGACCATTTCTCCTATGGCCAAACGTCTTGTGCAGAGCTGCGGTCTAGGCGCCGATAGCTGGAAAATGCTGGACCTCAGCGATAGGGGGCCATTATAAAGCCATTTCTAAAGCTTTGGGACTGCAACGAACCACAGTGAGAGCCATTATCAACAAATGGCAAAAGCATAAAGAACCTTACTAGGAGGTCACAAAGATCCCACAACAACATCCAAAGTACTACAGGCCTCACTTGCCTGTGAGTGTTCATGACTCCCCCATAAGAATGGTGAGTGTTCATGACTCCACCATAAGGTGAGTGTTTTTAACTCCACCATAAGGAAGGGGAGGGTTCATGGCTCCACCATAAAAAAGAGCAAAAAGGTTTTCATGGCAGAGTTCCAAGACGGAAAAGCACTGCTGAGCAAAAAGAACATAAAGGCTTGTCTCTGTTTTCCAGAAAACATCTTAATGATCCCCAAGACATTTTGTGGACTGACGAGACAAAAGTTGAACATATTGGAAAGGCGTGTCCCATCATGTGTGGTGTAAAAGTAACACTGCATTTCAGAAAAAGAACACCATACCAACAGTAAAATGTGGTGGTGGTAGTGTGATAGTCTGGGGCTGCTTTTCTACTTCAGGATCTGGAAGACTTGCTGTGATAAATGAAACCAGGAATTCTGCTGTGTACCAAATTATCCTGAAGGAGAATATCCGGCCATCTGTTAGAGACCTCAAGCTGAAGCTAATTGGGTTCTTTAGCAGGAAAAGGATCTAAAACACACCAGCAAGTCTTCTTCTGAATGGCTGAAGAAAAACAAAAAAAAATGAAGACATTGGAGTGGCCTAGTCAAAGTCCTGACCTGAATCCAATTGAGATGCTGTGGTATGACCTTAAAAAGGCGGTTCATGCTCAAAAATATGGACATTTTGTAGATTGTAAGCAAAATTATTTAAGATATTAAGCCTTGTTTTGGGTGGTGCGGTGGCTCAGTGGTTTGCACTGTCACAGTTCGCAAGAAGATCACAGCTTCGAGCCCCAACTAGGTCAGTTGGCGTTGCTGTGTGGAGTTTGCACGTTCTTTCCGTGTTCGTGTGAGTTTTCTCCGGGTGCTGCGGTTTCCCCCACAGTCCACAGACATGCGCTATTGGTGAATTGAATAAGCTAAATTAGCCGTAGTGTATGTGTGTGAATGTGAGTGTATGGGTGTTTCCCAGTACTGGGTTGCGGCTGGAGGATCGCAAACATATGCTGGATAAGTTGGCGGTTCATTCCGCTGTGGCGACCCCTTATAAGTAAAAGAAGGAAATAAGTCCAAGAAAAATGAATGAAGTCTTGTTTTATAGCATAAGAAAAAATATGTTTAACTAAAATATTAATTGCAGATTTTTTAAAACATAGCATTTCCCATAAAATTTGACTATTTTCTCCAAAAATGAGATGTATTTGTATTTATGACTTAATATGTAATTCTGCTTTTCTTTTGTTCTTTGACATTTTGTATATTCATTTTTTTCTTGTCAAAGTTTGTAATGTTGTGATTGATCTCAGTTCTGGCAGGTTCAGTTCATGCTTCAAAAGTCTTCATTGAGTCATTTTTTCATCTCTGTGAAGAAAAATATGAAAGCAGGACTGCTGAAAAGGTCGCAGTTGCGCTCTATTAGTCCTCCAGTTCTGCCAGGTAAGAATGTTCTTTTGTAGACAATAAAAACTGAATGTAAAATGTCATTTTAAAGTGATATTATGTGAGTTAATGAGGAAACGCAGAAAGACATTTAACATCTCACTTGAAAATAAAAGCTAGTCTTTCCGCCTCTCTCCATTTTCTCTCTTATAATGCAACACCAGCATTTCCCCCATATATTAGTCTTATTAAAACGTTTAAATACACGTTTTTTGAAGAGGATTTCAATTCCTGCTTATCATAAGCGTATGGGAGAAAAAGGGAAATGTTCTTTCAGTGTACTTGAACTACATAATGAGGTCTATCGCTATAATGTTCTGTAATGCAGTTCAGTCGATATACAGAAAATATCTCATTTATCACAGTGCGTTTGAGTGCCAAATTCGATACGTGATGCTTCACCGAGTCTTCACCAGCAGGCATGCGGCTGGATATCAATATGATGACATAGTGCTTTTCCAAACAAACATAAATGAGCCCCATTTTAATGCAACACAATCTCAATAAACACTGGGAACGGATCAGAATGTACGGTCGACCACTGAATGCTAAACTGGCTGCTGGAATAAATAATGTTTTTTTTTATCATTATGCTTTATATTGAAAGCAATGTGTATTATAGTAGGGGCAGCACAGTGGCTCAGTGATTAACACTGTCGCCTCACAGCTAGAAGGTCTCTGGTTCGATTCCCGGCTGGGTCAGTTGGCATTTCTTTGTGGAGTTTGCGTGTTCTCCCCATGTTGACGTGGGTTTCCGCCGGGTTTTCCGGTTTCCTCCACAGTCCAAAGACATGCTGTATAAGTGAATTGGGAACAGAAAAATTGGCCTTAGTGTGTGTGATTGTGAGAAGGACATCTGATGTGTAAAACATATGCTGGAATAGTTGGTGGTTCATTCCGCTGTGGCAATCCCTGATAAATAAGGGTCTAAGCTGAAGGAAAATGAATGTAATACAATGAGCATAGCTTGTGATTATTATTCATTTAAATAGCATGCTTATTCTTTTACTTTTTTTCCTAGTTGGGAAATATACACAAAATGGACACACAATCCAGATTATCCAGTCGGATTTAACAACCTGTTGAGAACCGTGAGTAAATTTTGTCATTATTTGATGAAAAATTAGTATAGGTAAAAAGAAAAACTTTAAATGTAGGTGGAGAAATCCAGATTTTGTTAATATATTTTCTAAATGCTTTGTCTTTATGTACTGATGCATTTCATATTAGCATCATTTGTCTTTTGGTTATTTTTTTTATTATGGGTTGTTTTAAACCAATGTTGGGTCAAATATGGGCAAACATTGAATTTAGGGAACAAAATACAGATTTTTGTTTGTTTGTTTTGTTGTTGTCATCTTTTATGGCAAGTATTTCTCAACCATGTTCTCGGAGGACAACCAACACTACATGTTTTGAATGTCTTTGTCTGTCACACCCATTACAGGTCTTTCAGTCTCTGCTATGAGCTGATGATCTGAATCAGGTGTGCTTGCTTAAGGAGACATGGAAAATGTGCAGAGCTCGTGGTCCTCCAGGAACGTGGTTGAGAAACACTGTTTTATGGTACACTTTACAGTGGTAAACCTTTAAATTATTTTTCAAAATGGTTCAAAGACAATAATAGGTGTTGTTCAATAGTTTTAAGACAACTTTGATTAAAGGTCTTTGTTTTTTAATTTAAGCACACTGTCTGTAAATCATTTGCCAACATTTCCACCCTATTGGTGCTGTTTTGGAATTGCCCCTGTTTGGTAAATCTTATTTGATTGGCTGTAAAATGGAATATTTAATATTAAATAATAAACAGCTGCATTCTTGATAATTTTTAAAATAAAGATACATTTACACAAACAAATGCTGGGTTGTTTTGATGTAATGTTGGGTCAAACATGGACAAACCCAATGTTGGGTTGAGTTTTTTTTTTATTAAATTTAAATTATATTGTTTTAACTCAACACTTGGGTTTGTCCATTTTTGACCCAACTTTGAGTTAAAGCAACTCAGCATTTTTAAAGCATTTCATTGGCTGTCATATTGATTATTTAACATTAAATATGCAACATTATTTTTAGAGAATAATTTTGATAATGATATATATTTATTTTTACTAATTTATATACTTATAAATATTATAAACTTTATTATAAATTATATATGTATTAAAAAATAAATAAATAAATCAAGATACATTTACAGTGTACAAATGTTGGGTTGTTGTAACCCAACATTACATGGACCATCTTAATGTGATTTTTAATTAGTTTTTCCTCAATATAGTGATTAGGCTTTACTCATGTAAATGCAATAATTCTATACAAATAATGCAATTATCCTACTAGCATAGGTGCTATACGCCAAGTTGTATTATTTCCATTCTGGCCAAAGTGCTGTGAAGCATGAGCGGTTAGAAAAATAACCAAAATTCTTAGGGAATAATATGAATAATAAAAATTGCAGAGTATTGCTTCTGACATGTAAATGTTAATTTGCTTATATTAAGCCCTTATTCCGATTATTGGAAATAACTGCATTATTCCTGTAAATTTTGTTATTGGCACTGAAAAATATGCTTTTTTTTACTTAGAATTAAATCAAATAAGCTACATGATTTTCTAGATGATTTTCCTCCAAAATAATCTGCTAATGGGATAAAATAAGATTGTTTAGCTTTGCATTTTGCATTGGCAGATTAATTTACTTGTTTTAAGGAAAAACACAACTCACTTTGACTTATTATTTCTGAAAACAAGACAAAAGTTTTTGCTTGTCTAGAAAATGCTTCTTGGTTTAAGAATGTTTAGCTTTTTGGACTAGAAACAAGACAAAAACTCTTAGTAAGTAAAGCTTTGTTTGTAGTGAACGACAAAACCAACCATTGGGTTAAAAAGTGTCATTAAAATTAAATGAAGAAATTAACCAAACACCTTGAGTCTTTAATTTGAGCACTGTCTGTAAATCATTCACGGAAATGTCCACCCCCATTGGTGCAGTTTTGGAATTGTCCTGTTTGGTAAATCTTGTTTGATTGGCTGTTTATTGAAATATTTCACAGCCAATCAAGCAATGCATTCTTGGTTGGTATTTTTTTTTATCAAGGTATACATTAACTCTAAAAAATGTTGGGTCAAATATGGACAAGCCCAAAGCTGGGTTGGGTTCATTTGTTTAAATTTAAATGACACTTTTTAACCCAACACTTTGGTTGGGTTAGGAGTGTGCGTGCATGTGAATGCGAGAGTGTATGGGTGTTTCCCAGTACTGGGTTATGGCTAGAAAGGCACACGCTGCATAAAACATATGCCAATATACCCAACATAACCCAACACTTGGGTTTGTCTATATTTGACCCAATATTGGGTTATAGCAACCTAGCATTTTTTAGATTTAGATTTAATTGAATAAAAACTTACCCAACATTCAACTGAAAAATGGACCCAACCCAACATCGTCTGTAAATAATCAGCCAAATTTTCCATGCTCATTGGCCTCATTTTGGAATTGCACTGTTGGGTAAATCTGCCCCAATCAGATCCATATATCAAATGATCCATATGTCAACCCATGACCACCACCAGTATCATGGCACACTGTTGGTCCAAAAAACAGACCCACACCCTATACTTTCATATTGAAACAAACATCCAATCAGAGGCCTCATCCAAACGTGCACCACATTCCACCTGTGTCAGCAGGTTTGTGGATCATCCCAACATTCATCAAGCCCTTTCAGTGTTCGCTGAGGTCCAATCTTTAAGCGCACTTGCTGTAGGGTCTTATTTTGGAGCAGTAATTAGTGTTCACTCAAGGACACAGGCAACAGTAACCCTGGCAACCGCATTAGCAATTTAATGGAGAATTACAGCTTGTCCCCGACAACCAGAGAACATGGAGAATGAAACCTTTCATCTCTCAATGAACCCGAGTCCGCAGACAGGCCTTCAAAGACTTGCCAAAATCATTTACAAACCGCTTTGTGAAAGCGAACATAGACAGTCTAAAATGAAAAGAGATTATCTCAGATAACTAGCTATAGCGATTCCTCCATTTATCTCTGCAGGTCCCATATGAAAGGAGATAAAAAGCTGATAAATTGGTTTATTTTTCTGGAAGTTTCTCACTGCAAAAACAATTTTTGACGTTGTAATTAGAAACAACATTTCTGCATGGCGTGTCAAGCAACTCCGGGAATATATCAAACATTTGAGACAGATGCAAACATAAAATCTATTCAGCGCTGTAGTCTGATAGCCAACAGGAGATTGCTTTGTTATGCTTCCAGATTATTAAGCAGGTTTCTTTGTACTGGCAAAATGACCCAAAATGGAGATGTAGCTCACATTGGAAAGTACAAAAATTATTTGAATATAAGTTTGGTTCCAAAACAGGATAAACGCCATTTTGGTGGGAAAATTTGAGTTGCTGCCAAAATCCATATTGTATTTAGGCCCAATCTTAATTCTTTTTTGTACCTCTTCCCCTTCCCTACGGCCCTTAAAACTGAGTGTGAAGGAGAAGAGCTTCAAAATTTTCCCCCCAAGAATTGGGACAGCACTACAGCACCTGCACACGTCATCATATGTCATCGCAATCTTTTGCTTCATATGAGATCAGACGATCGCGACTGCTGTAGTTATTCCAGTTATGTTGTTTTTTAGTATTAATTTTCAGGAAATCACCGAAGGCATATATTATGTTATTATAATGATCTAATGTGACAATAAAATCATAAATATACTGTGCATTTACACCGTGGCCATCTTCATCTATGTAAACACTCCAAAAACAACATTAACATTATAGCAGACACTGTAAACTCAGTCTCAGCCACTAGACTTTTCTGACAGGGTACTCGAGTGTCATCGAGTGTCAGAATGTTGTAGGACTGCTGTACAGGAGTTATTATTAGGGGTTATCGATCGCGAAATTTAGCAGGTTTTTATTTTAGCGTTTTTTTTTTTTTATAAAAGCATGACGGTAAAACATGAACGCGGTTATGAATATATTAAAACATGTTTTTTTGTTGTAAAAATTCGTAATAATAACAAAAAATACTAATTTGTGGATCTCCTTACTTCCGGCTGCAGCGAAACTTTGTATTTTGGGAAATTTTCTTAACCCTTGGTTTCAAATGTGGTCCTGAAAAATCTTCGTTCGAATGGCTATCTACCCCCTCCCCTTAGCGCTACGCCTTCAAGCTAAAGAGAATTGGGACACCCCTACCCCTTCACGGAAATGCGCAAAATGAGGGGTATGGGGAAGGGGAGGGGCTAAGGGGTAGAATTGGGATTGGGCCTTAGTCAGTATTGAACAGGCAGTTTTCAATTCCACACAAAATGCGATATTCACCATGTTATTCTATGATGTTTTGTCCTTATTTTCCAAATGGCGACAAACGGCAGGCTTCCTTCCCTGCAGAATGCGATAAATCTATCAAGGGCATAGTAGCACACTATATGAAGGTTGATTTGTTGTTAAAGATTAGTATTAAACAAGATCAAAGGCTATCATATATTGATCAACTTATTTTCTGTAACATTTTAATAAATGAATCTTACGTCACAGTGTGAATAATATGACATGTTTATTAATACCATGTATGTTTTTGTTAATACAACATAGTTAACTTAATGAATGAGCCATTGAATGTTAGTCCAATACCTGTATATTAGATTGGTAAGATTATAAGATTGAACCTTCAAAGTGAATCTAGAATTTCAGAGGTTTCCATATGTGGATCCACTTACTTTTTGTGTGTTTTCAGCTGTTTTAATATAAAAAAAAATGTTTATATTGATTTAAATTAGTTTTAATCAACTTTAACCTTGAGGCAGATGGGCTACAGCAGCAGAATCTTCTTGTGGACATGTACGATAAGACAGCATATTTAAAATGTGCAACAAAACGTAACTTATTTCAGATTCCCAAAGATATAGACAGTAGAGTTGTGAACCTACACTGGTCTCACGGTTCAGTTCGGTTACGATTATCATGCCATCGATTCAGTTCAATTCGATATCTCGGTGCATCATGGTGCATTGACGATTCTTTTCATACCCAGTTTTATATTTTCTTCACAGCACAGCAATTCTTGTATTAGAATGTATAAATATATTTATATACTATTTGTAAAACTATTTTGTCCTTTTATACAAACAGTCAGATATATAAACTGTACCTTTAAACAACAAGAGCATTTATAGCAAATAAACAAATATAAATATCCCGCTCGCTTTCTGAGCCTTGTCTACCAAGTTCTCTTACACCCCTTTGATTGGTCACACGTTCATCACAAAGGGCTGCGATTGGTTCTGACACGCTGGCACTCTTCACAGATGCACTCATGGGCCACAGTGAGAGAGAGAGAAATGGAGATTACTTTCATTCTCTTAATCGCAGTGAAATAGGGGCTTTTGCTGTAAGTGTCAGTGAAACAGTGTTCAGCAAACACACACGCAGTGAAATTGTGCGCAGATTTATGTAGTTAGAGTGTTGTAAATACTCGCGCTCGCGGCTCGCCTCCCTTGCCATAGTATGCTACGGCGACATAAATGACGTCAGTACATAATAACCGGTTATGATTATTACTGAACCAATACCAAATTGTCCGCGTCTGCATCACGGTGCACCGAAGAAACGATTAATTTTGACACCCCTAATAAACAGCGCCCTCTAGTGGATTTGTTATCTGAAACGTACCGAGAGCAACATATTTTACATTTGGCAAAAATGTAGGTTGTATTTTCTATGAGCCTGTGAGATATTTGCACATAGGAAAGCAAACTACATCTATTGCAGTTTTAAAGCGGCTATATTTGCTTGATGCACATTCAGCCTTTATAAAACACCAGCTGCTAGCATAAATGGTCCGTGATGAGTTAAACTGTAAGATTATAGGTTTGAACAGTGGACCGTGAGCAATAATAGTAGCAATTGAATCCCAGCTTGATTAGCCATCTCAAACGCTGCATATATTTTAGCGTAATTATGTAGCAAATATATTAAAGGTTTTAATTGACTTGCAACATACAGCTCTGTGAGTTACTAGATAATATAAATGCTAATGCATAGCAATCACTCACACAAATCTACCATGGCAGCCAAGTTTTGGCTAAAATACTGTAGTTGTTCAGTTTTAATTATTAAAGTAGCAAAACTGTGGTCTGAAACTTAAAGCAAGAGTATGAAATATGTTAATAATGCAACACTAATAATTTCAGTGCTCATCTTGTCTAATTTGTCTCTTTCAGATCAACTATTGTCATGGCAGAGCACCAGTCTGAAGAAAATCTTTCTAAACAAGTGAGTTGAAGTGTTAAACACACAAAATATTTTCAGACACTCAAACAGCAGAACCACACACATTCATTCATTCATTCATTTTCCTTCAGATTAGTCCCTTATTCATCAGGGGTCACCACAGCAGAATGAACCGCCAACTATTCCAGCATGTTTTACACAGCAGATGCCCTTCCAGATGCAACCCAGTACTGGGAAACACCCATACACTCACATTCACACACACTCTTACACTATGGCCAATTTAGTTTATTCAGTTCACCTATAGCGCATGTGTTTGGACTGTTGGGGAAACCGGAGCACCCGGAAGAAAGAGTGTTCATGACTCCACCATAAGAAAGGTGAGTGTTCATGACTCCACCATAAGA
>CAIGQZ010032222.1:5288175-5300533 GCA_903798205.1 Danio tinwini | reverse complement strand
ATTTTATATATTTTTAAAGTTTGTCTGCATAATGCGCTTTTTGCGTTAGGAGGGGAATCTGTTGAATGGTTTACTAACGACCGTAAGTGTTTTACACACTGCATATGCACCCTACGTGCCTCGTGTTTTGCCGTTGTACGCTGTGTGCTCGAGCAGAAAAAAAGTGTGTTACGTCAGTCGCGTTTGTGTTGTCAAAGAGACTACAGAGAACTTTTAAAGATGGAGGAGAGACTTGTGGTCGCAGTTTCAAGTCATCCAGAGTTGTATTACTTTACAGATCTTGAATATCACAATGTTATTAAAAATTACAATTATAACATCGACAACATAAAGGCAGTGCGCCTTGTGTTTTTGGAACGGAAAGGTGTGCTCTTTGTGATAGGCCCCTAATGTGCAACACATATTTGTTCATTCTCGGGACACTAACACGTGCAAACACACGCGTCTACAGACGTATTTGGCCAAAGAAGCAAAATGAAAGAAGGATATTTTTGGATATTAGTGTGACACAGATGAGTTGACATAAACCAGCGCTGATGCTGATTGCCTCTGTGATGTATGTAGCCGCGTCATAAACTTAACAAACAGGCTATTGATGAGTTAGTGTACAACCAACAAACCAACCTTTTTTCCATTTGGAAAATTAATATCAGTTTTTAAAATAGACTACATAATCTACCAATCAAACAAATCCAAAGATTTTCTGGATTTTTGTATAAAGACAACTCCGCACCAAATGGAGGCTTTTATTTTACAGCTTATAAAGCATGTATGCAAACTAATGCAATATAATATGTAAACAACTAAATTGTTATACATGAAGTCAACATATGAGCCTTGAGGTTCATTGTCATTTTCTTTCATCACACGCAGTGCGCGCACACATGAACCGCGAGTGAGACGGAGGAAATAAGTCATCATAAGACATAATCTTTAATCTAAAAACTTTTATTAAAATGTTGACAGAGGTTTTGTGAAATAATAAAAACAGTGGAGCATTAATTAAACGCATATTTCCTGTGGAGTGATCGATTTGAGGTAGCCTGATATTTTTATTTGATGGAAGAAAAAACTGAATTTTGTCCAAATGTCTTAAAAAGACCCCCCCCCCCCCCCCCCCCACACACACACACACACACACACACACACACACACACACACACACACACACACACAAAAAAGTTCAGGCTCAGGATTTTTTTTTTATTCAACCCCTGCTATTTAAAATGACAGTTTACATGAATACATGATTAAAATAATCCAACAATTTTAATAACAATTAATCAAATTGTACTAAAATATCAATAGAAAGTCATATTTAAACAAAAATTTTTATAAAATCAAACATTCTCAAAAACAGATCTTAAATGGGACCTTTAAGTATTTGATAACACATTACAATAAGCTTGTATTAGATGATGTATTACCTAACATGAACAAACCATCAATACATTTGTTATTGTTAGGTAATGTTAGTTAATGAAAACACATTAGTTCATTAGCTAATGTTTACTAGCATGAATTTGGATTTTAATAAGGCATTATTAAATGTTGAACCATAATAAATGTGTTGTTTCAAGTATTGTTCATACTTGGTTCATGTTAGTAAACACTTTAGCTAACATTAAATAATGAAACCTTATTGTAAAGTGTGACCAAGTATTCTGTACAACAATTACGAATGCATTGATTTCAGTAGAATTAAACCATTTAACTTTGTTGCTGTGCCTTTTAAGATTTAATTATTTAGTAGTGAAAGACACTCTGCCTTTACTTGCCTTTTACACACATTTGCTTGCAAATCTATTCTTTATAAAGCTTTGCATTGCGACATTGATTTGTGTTGAAATACAAGCTTCTATCATGTTTTCTTTTAATTATATGGGCAAACAAAGTTTCTGATTGGCCAATAGACATTGTGGACATGAGCTGATATACTGGTTTGCCTGAAATCATGAAGTTGTATTCAGAATGAGCCTTTTTTTAATGCTTTTTTTGTGAGAAATTATCTGAAAGTTCAATTGTTTTCATATCTCAATTAACTATAATTTCATTACAGTATATGGCCCATTTGATTGCGTTGAAACTTTTGCAAGTGTTCAGAGTTTCAGAAACTTCTGTCAGGAAATCCAATCCATGATCGTGTTCATTCATCAGACTTGAATGGGAATAAAGCTAAAAAAAAAAGTAATAGAGGACAATTGAACATGTATTATTGAAGCATGTTTTTCTTCCATTGAGCGTCATGTCTGAAGTATCTTGAATATTTGGCAGCATGAACTTTCTTTGGCTGCGTAACAATAAATCCAGCAGAGACGAGTCATTGTTTGCCTGCTCGTGCTATCAGGAGAAAAAGAAATACTTGATTAGATAGTTCAAGATGGTTTCTGGCTGATCTGTTCCTGCTCTGAATTGAGAAAGTGTTTCTGGATGAAAATAAGCCAAGTGTCGCTGAATCACTTTTTTTCTTTTCACTTTCAAGTGCTGGAAGAGAATATAGGAACTGAGTGTTTTACTACAAAATGTTCTGAGCTGAACAGGTTATTTTTTTCTGTTTTCTTTTTTTATTGGGATTGAAATGGCTCAATTTAATCTTGTTTTGATGCAGTTTCTGGTTTTATAGGGTTTTAGCAATTATGTAAAAAGGTTTAGAGCCTATTTTGAAGTTTTTAGTTAGATTCTGAACTCAAGCTTTCATTTGGCTCATTTTAAAGTGATAGTTTGTCCCCCCCAAAAAGAAAACTTCCTTATCATTTACTTGCATAAACATTGATGTGCTTCTTTCTTCTGTTGAACACAAAACATTATATTCTCAAGACTTTGGGGGAAAAAAAGCAATTGTCAACCATAGTAGGTAGGGCTGTGCATGCGATTAATCGAAGAGGCTGTGATATGAAATATATATATATATGTATTATTTAATTTCCTCTGCCCAGAGTAAATGCGTGACTGCTGTTTGTGTGTGATAGTCGTACTAGCCAATTGAGTGAGCACACTTTCATTTTGCCCAATCAGAATTGCGCGACTGAACTATGCAGAACGCCAACAATAAAACAAACAAACAAACAGGAAAGCACAGACAAGTGGGATGATGGTGTCTGTCACTTCAGAAGCATTAATAGAGTGATTAATATCAAAGAAAAACAAGCCATAGATAACATGGGAATATTTTGCTTTCAAAGTCACAGACACTGAACTAATGGCTCGTTTCCACTGACTGGTACAGTACGGGACGGTACGGTTCACCTTTATCAGGCTTGCATTTCCACTGCTAAAAGGGTACCAATTGTACTCCTTTTTGGTGGGCGTGGTGTACGACAGAAAGTTGCAGTCGACGTCATTTTCGCTCGAGAAAATGTCAAAGTAAAGCTGTACGGGTCGCTCAAATATCATGAGAAGCACTTCTCACAAAACGGATGATTTACACACAAATACTTCTGTATAAATGCTTATTACTAACTTTTCCATGAACATGAGTTGATTATAACTGCAGATCAATAACAGTGCGAAATAGCCTACTGTAATGTCTGCAATTATATAAAATAAATAAATAAATGCAACATATATGAACACATACAGACCCTTACAGTCTCCCATATGTTACCACTTACAGAAAAACTACACACAGCAAACATTTAGTCCTTATTTAGGCTCAAAACAACACAAAATACAGCCCACAATCAGAGCAAACCTCTCATGATTAAATGTGTCGGTAATCTTCAGCAGCACATGTAGCCTCTTGTTAGAAAGTAATTCCATCATTCCGAGTTCATAATAGTCCAAAAGGTGATGATAATAGTTAAACATGGCAGTTTGTTGACGTTTGCTGAAAAAATAATGTGCTCCTTTTTTTCGGCTTCTCCTTTTGTTTTTTCGCACGTCACTCTCGCGTTTGTCAGTTTCTGACAGAATCAGGTTTCAAAAGCACGTCAATAATAAAGCGCACGTTATTATCATCAGCTCAAGAAGTTTGTTATTTCAAATATATATAGCTCAAGCAAGAAAGCGAAACCGCTCGCGCTTCAGACTGGCTGGAAAAAAAACTAAGGGGCACAGGGTAAAATCTGCTCTTCTTTTTGGCTTTGTGGCTGTTCATCAAGACGACGACAAGGTTCGTTTGAGCCCTGATCAACCAGGTCTCATTATTATGTGTATATATAATTACGCTGTAATCTCTCGGCTGTGTATGAAAACATGGCTGCTTCATTGTTTTCATTCTGACTTGCAAATGAGCGAATGTCGTATCTCTGTAAACCAATAGCGTTCAGCTGCACGTCTAGCTTCGCCTTTTGGTACCCTTTCTCGTGTTTTGTAAGGGTGCAGAAAAAGTGGTACGGTACAGTTCGGTTCGGTATGCCTTTTGACAGTGGAAACGTCATAAAAGAGTACCAGACCGTACTGTATCGTACTACTCAGTGGAAACGGGCCACAAAACAGGTAATCTGTAAACATTGTTGCCACTGCACGAGGAAATACAACAACTAGCACCTAAAAAAGCAACACCAGATGGCTGAATAAAAAGTGTCTTGCTAAAAAGTCAACTGAAAGTATTGCTACTCTCTATTTTTATAATAATTTTTTTTGTTTGTATAAAAAGCTCCCTAATTTTTGTTTAACTTGTTTACTAAAAGGTAAGGTAACTTTATTTGTGCTTACTGTTTGCTCTAGAGAAAAATGAGTGTTTAATTTCTCAATATTTAAAAACAAATTTGAAATAGTTAATATCTTTTAGACCCGGTGGCGGGTCCGGTGACGTCATCGACTTCCCCTTTAATTTTTAAAGGTTGCGGGTTGCGCAACACCCCGGATATGGCTCCGTTTGAGAGTGTAGAAGCTATATTTTATGCACATATGCATCACTTCGGATTTTATTTTACAGTACAAAAGTTATTTACACTTAAATATACAGTATACTGGGTACCCGAGCTGGATATTGAACATTGGTTTATTTTCATATCTTATAGTCATTGACTAATTTTAATATAATGTTATGATGCCTAAAATGGAAAGAAGATAAAATAAGTAATGTAAACTCATGTTCCTATAGTTATTATCATCTAAAACTAAGCAGAAGCAAATATGTACTATTTAATATAAATGATCAAAAAGTTATTTTTCCAGTATTCAGATGATTTGCAACAGTTTTGTCATATCACATGATAGAGATAAAATTATTTTTACTAGTGTTTGCTGCCCTTTTCTGGTTTCAAGCAGAACTGCCTGGAGTGGCCAAATTCTGTAAATAAATAATCTACACCCTTTCAAAAAAGCATTTTAGAAAAAAAAATAAAAAAATCGCCCAATGTTGAAGTGGTTTATCATAAAACAGAAAACTTATAAAAATATTATTTATTACTTTCAGCAGTTTCTTATGTAAATACAAAGGGTTTTCTATTCAATTACACTGGAATTTTTCATTTATAGCAATGCATTTGAATATGGAAGGCTTTCAAAATTTGGTAGGCGGAAAATACATAAAAAAAAATGGTATAGCACCTCTCATCAGTTGGAATACATTAACTTTTGCATAGATTATGGTAGAGACATTTTTCTTTTTTCCTCTGGTTACACACATGTGCAGGAACCACCAAAATTATTTACAGCACCATAGACCACACAGAACCTAAAAGGTACACTTTCAAATTTGAGTTTATAAAAAAAATAAAATACAAAAAGCGCTCTTTTTTTTAGGTTTTTTAAATAACACAGACAACATATACAGTTATTTTGAATACTTTCAATAGTGTTTTATGAAAATTCAAAGGATTTTCTTTAAAATGATACCAAATTTTTGCATTTACACCTCTGCATGTGGATTTGGGAAGCTTTTAAATTTGAGTAGGCAAAATCCAGGCGGAAATCCCAAAATAGCACTAGACTTTAAAAGGTTAAACTAACACTCACTGCAGTTTAGCAGTAAGAAGCTACGATACAGAATATTGAGATGAATCTTGAATACAAAAATAAGAGGTGTTTCAAATTGAAATCGCAATATCTAGGAAAAAAAACACAATTAGAAAAATTTCTCAAATCACACAGCCCTAATAGTAGGAACAAAAAGTCTATACAACCATAGTAGGAACAAAACTACTAAAACCTACTGTAGTCCCTGCAACCATAGTAGGAATAAAGTCAATGGTCATATCCCCCCCAGCACTCCTAAGTATATATTTCTATATGTTTTCAAAAATGCTGTTTTAAAATGAAAATGCACTATTAAAAGCAGCCTAAATGTTGACATTGTTTTAAAAAGCAACACGATAGACTGCCAAACCCATATTTGGGTTGTTTAGAAAGAAATGACTAAATAATGATTATAGCGTGGACTGACTCGCCAGTCTGAACCAGGAGAGTTTTCATTCTAAAATGCTGTTTAAAAATGAAAATGCACTATTAAAAGCAGCCTAAATGATGACATTGTTTAAAAGCAGCTAATAAACACTATAGAATGGCAAACTCATATTTGGTTTATTTAGCAAGAAATACTAGACGTACTGATGATTATAGTGTGGACAGAGATCATTTTTCTGACTCAAAAAAAAAAAAAAACCCTGGTGAAAACACCACTCTGAACCAGGAGAGTTTTAAAAATGCACTTCTAAAAGCAGCCTAAAAGTTGACATTGTTTAAAAAAGCAACAGTATACCCTGGCAAACCCATATTTGGTTTGTTTAGGAAGAAATACTAGAATTGCAGACGATTATAGTGTGGACAGAGATTATTTTTCTCTCAGAAAAGCATAGTACACGCCAGTCTGAACTAAGAGAGTTTTTCATTCTAAATCACTGTTTGAAAATAAAAATGCACTACTAAACGCTGCCTAAACATTGAAATTGTTACAAAAAACAGCATAGATGGCACACCCATATTTGGTTTGTTTAGGAGGGAACACTAGACTTACTGATGATTATAGTGTGGACATAATTACTTTTCTGACTCAGTAAAAATGCCGGTCTGAACTTGGAGAGTTTTCATTCTAAAACACTGTTTTAAAATGAAAATGCATTACTAAAAGCAGCCTAAAAGTTGACATTGTTTAAAAAGCAACAATATAGACTGGCAAACCTGTATTTGATTTGTTTAGGAAGAAATACTAGACTTCAAGACGATTATAGTGTGGACAGAGATTATTTTTGACTCAGAAAAGCATAGTATACGCCAGTTTGAACCAGGAGAGTTTTCATTCTAAAACACTGTTTTAAAATGAAAATGCACTACTAAACGCTGCTTAAGAGTTGACATCGTTTAAAAAAACAACAGTATAGACTGGCAAATCTATATTTGGTTTGTTTAGGAAGAAATACTAGACATACTGACGATTATAGTGTGGAAAGAGATTACTCTTCTGATTCAGAAAAATGCAGTAAAAGCACCAGTCTGAACTAAGACAGTTTTCATTCTAAATCACTGTTTGAAAATGAAAATGCACTACTTAAAGCAGCCTAAACATTGACATTGTTTAAAAAAGCAACAGTATAGATGGCACACCCATATTTGGTTTGTTTAGGAGGGAACACTAGACTTACTGATGATTATAGTGTGGACATGGATAACTTTTCTGACTCAGAAAAATGCAGTAAAAACGCCGGTCTGAACCAGAAGAGTTTTTATTCTAAAGCACTGTTTTAAAATGAAAATGCACTATTAAACACTGCTTAAAAGTTTACATTGTTTAAAAAAGCAACAGTATAGACTGGCAAATCTATATTTGGTTTGTTTAGGAAGAAATACTAGACATACTGACGATTATTGTGTGGACAGAGATTATTTTTCTGACTTAGAAAAACGCCAATCTAAACTAGGAGAGTTTTCATTCTACACTCTCAGAAATAAAGGTACGCGAGCTGTCACTGGGGTGGTACCTTTTCAAAAAGTACACATTTCTACCTAAAAGGTCCATATTAATACCTCAAGGGAACATATTAGTACCTAAAAACTACAAAAGTGTTCCTCTTAAAATTTAGGTACTTAGGTAATTTTAGGTGCTAATATATACTTTTGAGGTACCAATATGGACCCTTTAAGTACAAATATGTGTACCTTTTGAAAAGGTACCAACCCAGTGACAGCTCATGTACCTTTATTTCAGAGAGTGTAAAATGCTGTTTTAAAATAAAAATGCACTATTAAAAGCAGCTTAAAAGTTGGCATTGTTTAAAAAAAAGCGACAATATATTATAGACTGGCAAACCCATATTCAGTTTGTTTAGGCAGAAATACTAGACTCCTTTCATGCAGTTTACTTTTTTTCTTTTACAAGCCCATAACTCCATTTACCTGCACTTTGCAGAGCTTTTAGTTTCACAAACAGCATCATGAAAGGTAATAACTGAAAATCTAAATTCAGACGTCTATTATGTTCTGTTGTTTGAATCAGAAATGAGATTGTGTTGATTGATTAGTTTTTTATTTTATGTTGTAAGGGACTAAGGGGTTTTGAAATGTTACAATATTAGCTTGTCAACACAGCTCCCTGAAGAGTTTTTTTTCATTTAATGAGGTATGTTATAGGTCCATGTAAAATGTCAGCCCAGAAAATAAGTTTTGAATGCCACGAGTGCTCAGAGACTGAGGAATAAAGAAAAGACTTCTGATATACTTGCTTTACAAGCAGTTTGAGTGACCTAAATATGCCTCCAAAACAGAGAAAGTTAACTTTTTTTAATAGTTGTGCAGTAGGTGATCTGCCAAAATGATAACCGGTTAGCATAATATCTTTAAACACAGTCCCACCTCTGCCATCCAAAGCCACGCATCCTGATATCATGAACGTGCACATTAAAGATGACAACCCACAAGATCATGTCATTCGCCAGTTAGAAAACTTTATAGTACTTTATAATACTACAATTCCCAAATAAAAAACTGTATTATATCTAGCACACTTTCAGTTGTGTAGCAAGAAAAACTTGTCATAATGGGCAATATATCATGCATGCAAGGATCTCTGGTAGGGCTGCAACTAATGGATCGGATAAAAAAAGAAAGAAAAGAAATTTTTAATTCTTTATTTAAAAACAGAGCTAAAATCTTTAGAAAATGCACAAACATGTTGTCCTTGAACACCTCTGAGCTGTTATAATAATAATAATAATAACTCTCTCTCTCAGGATGGCGCCGCGGATGGCTGCCTCGGTGTGGAGCTCTTCAGTGTTTGCACTATTTCTGTTAGTCCTGTTTTATGTTTATCAAACACGATCAGTTATACCAGGGATGAGCTGCTGAACATTCGGCAGTGCACACCAACTAATCACCAACTGGATTTTGATTTCACTGGCGTTTTGCGGAACATTGTGATCGGCGGAGCAGCTGCTTTGTGGAAGAAATACAAGACCCGGCGGCGTGGAAAAAGAGCTGGCGCGCTCGTCAGGCTGAGACAGCGCGGCTTCAGAACAGCGCTGCCTAGCATCCATCTAGCGAATCTCCGCTAGCTTCCTAACAAAATGGACGAACTACTTCTGCTCTCACGCAAAAACAAGAACTTTAACAACTCTGCTGCGCTGTGTTTCACAGAAACCTGGCTGAACGAAGCCATTCCGGACAGCGCATTACACTTACCGGACTTTCAGCTGTACAGAGCAGATCGCGATACGGAGTCAACGGGCAAAACACGCGGTGGTGGGACATGCTTTTACATCAACAGGAGGTGGTGTACGGATGTAACTGTGTTAAAGATGTGCTGTCCTGATGTGGAAGCGCTATTCATTAACTGTAAGCCGTTTTATGCACCGCGGGAGTTTTCCTCGTTCGTTCTCGTCGGTGTTTACATTCCACCACAAGCACACGTGAGGACTGCGTTACAACAGCTGTCTGATCTGATCACAGAGACTGAACAACGACACCCGGACTCTGCTTTTATCATTCTCGGTGACTTTAATCAGGCAAAACTCACACATGAGCTGCCTAAATTCAAACAGCACATCACATGCCCCACCAGAGACAATAACATTTTGAATCATTGCTACACCACAATAAAGGATGCATATCGCTCCAGAGCAGCTTTAGGACTCTCCGACCACTGCCTGGTTCATCTTATACCAACTTACAGGCAAAAACTTAAAACTACTAAGCCAGTATTAAGGACTGTTAAGAGATGGACCAACGACACAGAGCAGGTCTTACAAGCCTGTTTTGAATGCACTGATTGGAGTGTTTTTGAAGCTGCAGCCACCGACCTAGACGAGCTCACAGAGACTGTAACATCATACATCAGTTTCTGTGAGGAGTTATGCATCCCTACCAGGACCTACTTATCATTTGACAATGATAAACCATGGTTTACACCAAAACTTAGACAGCTTCGTCATGAAAAAGAGGATGCCTACAGGAGCAGGGACAGGATTTTATACAATCGGGCCAGGAACACACTGACAAAGGAGATTGGTGTGGCCAAGAAGAGCTATGCCAAGAAGCAGCAAAACCAGTTTTCTGCCAACGACCCTGCATCAGTGTGGAAAGGCCTGAAAGACATCACGAATCATAAAACGCCATCCCCCAGTATCGACAGCAACAAACATCTTGCAAACGAGCTGAATATCTTCTATTGTAGATTTGACACCTCTGACCAGACACCTCACACCCACCCGGACCATCTCCCTACACAGCCATCAACACCTCCAGCCATCTCCTTCTCCACCCCGGCACTTCAGATCAGTGAGGATAATGTGCGTCAGATCTTCAGTAAACAGAGGAGATGAAAAGCACCAGGTCCAGATAGTGTTTCACCAGCCTGTCTGAAAACTTGTGCGGACCAACTGGCTCCCATTTTCACACAGATCTTCAACAGATCACTGGAACAGCGCAAAGTTCCATCCTGCTTCAAATGCTCCACCATCATCCCAATACCAAAGAAACCAAAGATCACAGGACTCAATGACTACAGACCTGTTGCCTTAACATCTGTGGCCATGAAGTCATTCGAAAGACTGGTGCTAGCTTATCTGAAGGACATCACTGGACCTTTGCTGGACCCCCTGCAGTTTGCCTATAGAGCAAACAGGTCTGTGGATGATGCAGTCAACATGGGACTGCATTATATCCTAGAACATCTGGACAAACCAGGGAACTACGCAAGGATACTGTTTGTGGACTTCAGTTCTGCTTTTAACACCATCGTCCCATCACTGCTCGAGAACAAACTGAGCCAGCTGTCTGTCCCTAGCTCTGTCTGTCAATGGATCATCAGCTTTCTGACAGATAGACAACAGCTAGTCAGAATGGGCAAAATCACATCCGACAGCCGCACCATCAGCACTGGTGCCCCCCAGGGATGTGTTCTCTCCCCACTGCTCTTCTCCCTGTACACAAACGACTGCACTGCAAAAGACCCCTCCATTAAGCTCTTGAAGTTTGCGGATGACACTACTGTTATCTACCTCATCCGGAATGGTGACGAGTCTGCATACAGGCAGGAGGTGGAGCGGCTGGCTTTATGGTGCAGATACAACAACCTGGAGCTGAACATGCACAAAACAGTGGAGATGATAGTGGACTTTAGGAGAAACCCCCCTACACTCCCCCCACTCACCATCATGAACAGCACTGTGGCTGCAGTAGAGTCATTCAGGTTCCTGGGCACCACCTTCTCTCAGGATCTGAAGTGGGACATTCACATAGACTCCATTGTAAAGAAAGCCCAGCAAAGACTGTACTTCCTTCGTCAGCTGAGGAAGTTCAACCTGCCACAGGAGCTGCTCGTACAGTTCTACTCAGCTGTCATCCAATCCATCCTCTGCACTTCAATCACTGTCTGGTTCAGCTCAGCTGCCAAAACCGACCTCCGTAGACTACAGCGAATAGTCCGAACTGCTGAATGAATCACTGGCACTACCCTTCCTACACTTCAAGAACTGTACTCTTCCAGAGTGAGTAAAAGGGCTTGTAAAATCACTCTGGACGCCTCACACCCAGCACACTACCTGTTTGAACTGTTACCGTCTGGTCGGCGCTACAGAGCACCAAGCACAAAAACAGCCAGACACCGAAAAAGTTTCTTTCCTCAGGCCATCTACCTTATGAACAGTTAAATATTCCCCTACTGTGCAATAAACGTGCAATACTTTCTCATACACACTTGTACACAGCACCTTATAACCTGTATATTTACAGCATATCTGTACATACAACTCAACATCCAGATTTTTTTGACGATCTGCATCTCTGTTTAATGTTTAATGTTTATTGCCTTTTCTTTCTTGTATTTAATTTTGTGTTGTCACTCGTCACTTGAAGTACACTGGAAGCTTCTGTTGCCAAAACAAATTCCTTGTGTGTGTGTGAAGCACACTTGGCAATAAAACTGATTCTGATTCTAATAATAATAATAATAATAATAATAATAATAATAATAATAATAATA
>CAIGQZ010032222.1:5275886-5288165 GCA_903798205.1 Danio tinwini | reverse complement strand
TAATAATAATAATAATAATAATAATAATAATAATAATAATAATAATAATAGAATTAAAAACTAACTTGGTAGTTTTGTCCTGTTTTCAATCCAAATATCTAAAAAAACTTAATTCAGAATACATACTTGACAGATGAAATAGCATAAGAAATTATGTCTTGTTTCCTGAAAAAAACCCACATCAAAATTAAATGATCTTTTGCTTAAAACAACAAAAAAAAATGGCCAACGGGATAAGAAAAATAATGTTAATAAGATATAATCTCAAACAGAAGTTAAGCATCATTTCATTTTCTCATCCCATTTTCTTGTCTAGTCTTGATTTTAAGATTTTTTTGATATTTGGACTGGAAACGAGACTATAAATGACCAAGAAAGAAAAGCTTTTTTTGCAGTGCAGCTATACATGACAAGAGAAGGAAAATGAAAGATCCCAAAAAGGCGAATGAATAAAAATGTGTTTTTAGTAATGTGCAAAGTAACTATACCACCGCTGCTTTACCTTTCTTATGAACTCTTTTGCTGGTGAGTTTAAAAGATTGTATCCGGCCTAGGGAGTGAGTTTTGTTAGGCGATCATTATTTAAGAACATTCACTCTTAATGTTTCTGTGGCGACGCTACAATAGTGCTGTATGACAGATGTATCCCTTTTAATGAGCTTTTCCATTTTAATACAAAGTAAATAAGTGAGTGTTTTTTGTTGTTCAAAAGACGTATAAATGTCATGCTGCTGCTTGATTCCAAGATGACATTTGCACACATATTGGGCCATCTCTATTGTTGAACCCTGCCTTTAAGATAACTATAATTTAAAAATGATCAACCAGCCAGAGTGGCTAGTGAGAGTGTCTGTCTAACCCGCCACGGCTGAAATCTACCCGCATTTGGTGGGTAGGTGGGTGTTAATGTAAGCCCTGCATATAACCCATTCGTAAAGCAACACAATCTAGATAACTAAATGACTACGTGACTAAATTACTTTTAAAACATAACATTACATATAAACACATTTAGATCATTTACTTTAATCATTGCTATTGGAATTTGAAGAGACTTTCAACCAGCACAACAAAAAATGTTTCTGAAGACAATCACTCACCTACCGCACCTTTAATTTATTATACTTATTATACAGGTGCATTGTAAAAATTCAGAGGTACAACTGAGTTTCATGTCAATGTCTAATATATATATATATATATATATATATATTCCAATGTGTTGGAGCTAGGGCTGCTTAATATTTAGTTTTTCTGTGATTATATATTGAAATATAAATATAATTTCACAAAATGACTTTATTGGGAAAGAATTCATAATTTTACATTGATTGGGATGATATTGTAGGGAATAAACTATCCAAAAAATAATATTTTAAATTTAACAAATTAAAGCACAGGTGAAAACAATAGAACAAAGATAACACTGAAATAAGCAGAAAATAACGATTTTCTGGAGTATTGAAGTACAGAAATTCAATACCCAAATGGAAATTACCCATTTGTCCTCATTGTATAAGTAATAAAACAATTCATCTTTGTTAAAGTGACAAACTTTATAATTTTTATTGTGCCTAAATGGTTTAATTTCGCCTGAAATCTTAGTCACCGGCATTAAAAACAATTCCAAATAAAAAAAAAATCACACATTGCAATCTCAATGCTGAAACAATATATATTGTGCAGCCCTAGTTGGAGCCTTTGTTGAAAAAGTCCTTTTGATCAGTTGTATGCATGCTTCATCAGCACTTATTGTTCTCAAAAGTATTGACTTTGGTACCAATCAGTACTGAACTTTTAAAGATGCCATATACTGTATTGGTTTAATAAGTTAAATTGTTTTCTGATATCTACATAGTAGGTTTATGGCTTCGGCAAGTTTAAAAAAAAATATGCAAACACGGTTTTTGATATGCTCATTTATTACTCCATAAAATACCCCTAGTGTCAGAAGCCTCATGATTGACCATATAAGGTTTTTGTCCTGAATATTATTAAACTCTGCTCTGACATGCAGCTCTTACAGACAGACACGCACACATAGCATAATGTACGCTGAACACGAACACATATAAACCCATCAAAGTAACCTTAACCTGTTTTGCTCACCAGATCTGTTGTGGATAAAGGCTAAATTATAATAAAACTTGACAAAAGGGAGTGATTGAGATGTATCGTGTTGTATTTTGAAGCTATATTGTCCAAGAAAACAGCCAGGACTTAGTATCAACCAGGGGCATTGCTAGACATAAAGCTTTACTGGGGCTTCCCCCCACCCCTAAAAAAAAAAAAAATATATATATATATATATATATATATATATATATTATACACGACAAATGATTAATAAAACTATAAACACAAACACAACAATAAAAAATAAAACTATTATTGTTATTGTACAATTATTATTCTAAATTGCAGTAATTAATCCTAAATGTAACTGGAAAACAATGTAAAGACACAACTGGAGTGATGCTAAGATAATTTAAGAAATCTTTTGCATGAATAATAATTTAATTTGAGTGAAATTCTACAGACAATTCTATAGAATACAAAAAAACATGTTTATAGAATTATCTGTGGTCTTAAACATGGCCGAGAATTAGGTAAGTCTTACCTCCCTGACTCGTCACTCCTCCTTTTTAGTTCATAAAAAATCTATCAGGAGGCATGCTTTGTAGTCATAATATTTAAACTTTAGTTTTGTCGACTTACAAAACTCACTGCGTGCCGTCACCTCCGCCTAAAAGGCTCTTGCGGCTGTTTCACAATGCATAAGCGTCACGTGAGCAGCAAGTACTTTTTTCGGCATGCATGTTAACAACGGGGACTCGCACCGGGAGAAGAGCAGCACGTCAAACAGGGTCCAGCAGAAGCGGTGTGTGAGGCGCACAGGGGTGGTTTTCTGCGCACATGCAGAGATGCGTCAGTTTGCCTTACACATAGAGAATAACGTCTTTATTCCGAGAGTACCCCTCTTAATAAATACACTTTGCATATGAAGTAAATCATAACTCAACACGTTTACTGGGGCACTGGCGATTTTTACTGGGGCATGTGCCCCAGTAAATTGGGTCTAGCAACGCCCCTGGTATCAACCTCTGCATTAACATATGACAGTCGAGCTGAGTGATTTGACATGATTCAGCAGTCTACATGTGTTTGTTGAAACATAGGCATCAAATTGAACAATAAACACAATCAATTAATAAAAGATGCAACTAAACATACCTCATGCCTCTTCAGAGTGGATATGAATGAATGTATAATATGCAAATCTTGTATTTTGCGTCCTGACAGGTCTTGTGCAGTCGTTAGCCAGAAATGCACAGTAAACAATTTGGGGCTTGTGTTTTAAAAATAAAAGTCCCACATACATAATAAGTGAAATATAAGCTTAAAAATAACTAAGGAGAGGAAAACTATCATTGTTTTCTCACTAGAAAATGTTTGGCTTATCAAGCCAAAGGCATGCATATTAATGATCTCAGAGCTATATATGAGTCTATTCTCTTAATGATGTCAGCTGCTCGTCAGGTTTGGATGAATGACCTAAAGTAGGCATACATGCAAATGCGGAGGGCATGGCCCATGAGTTTCATCATAGTTTGTTTTGTCCTCTGTTTGGCTTGTTGTCCACCAAGGTTTTACAATCGTTGAATTTACATGAGAAAGAGGAAACAGTGGTGTCTGAGGCTCACGATATGTCCATTTCTATTTTCCATATACTAATGTCTTATTATTCTACTATGCCCTGGTATATCCAGATTTTTTAATAGGGCACCTTTAAAAACATCCATTTCCTGCTAACATTTAAGCATGTTCTTAAACAGCTGATTGGCCATTGTGTTCACATGCTCAACATAAATGACTGTGATTGCCTGTAAAGGTCATCAGTTCACCACTGTTTGCCGTGTGTAAACACAGATACAGGGATATGAAGCATTTCATTGGCACCGAACTCAATTCTTTTGACACTAATCAGCACCTACATCAACAGAACTACTGTAGCATAACCACAATCCTGTGCTGATAATCCAGATCCGAATCAATCCTCCAAAGAATTAATCATTTATCCCAGTTTGTCAATCACCGCATATATCCGTAAAGATGGGCCATTGTCCAAGGCGTCGAATCGCAAAGATTTTCTCTATACGCTCTTGATTGAAGAATTTGCTCATTCGTCTTGTTTCTGTCTCAATGGGTTTCTGTCTTTCACATGAAACTCGAAACGCTGTCCACATGTATGAAGAGCTCAGCCGCTGCTGGAGAGATCCTGAGGGACAGGGTGGATGTTTTGTTTTGGGAAACAGGCCTCTGGTCATTAGAATGAGCTGTTGAGTCGTGATTTAAAATGAGAGACAGCAGCGCCGTATCTGTCTTCATCCCTCAATCCATCCCACAAGACAGATTAATGAGTTTGACCTGAAGCCTTTCAGAGAGACAAAGACATAGAGACACATGGAGAAGCTTTAGAAAGGACTGAAAAGCACCTAGAAAGGAGATAAGGTTTTGAGGTCTTGAGGTTTTTTGGGCACAACTTAATTGTTTTGTTTAACCCTCTTAAATTTGTAAAAACTAAGAAGTTAACTTAATTCTTTCATGTTGTCCCAACACAAATAGAATCGTGTTGAACCCAGCATTTTTGTACAGTGTATTTGACATGAAGTGTATTGAATCTTTACTGTTTTCATATTTTACGTCTGCATATATGAATGCAATCTCAGATCAATTTGTAACTTTGATTTAGTGGTTAATTTGTGGGATGTGTACCCACAAAAGACATTGTTCAGTCTGAAATGTGTGTATGAGTGAGGAAGTGAGTGAGTTGGGTTGTGTGTATGGGGATGATTTCTGTCTGATGGATGCATATAGTCTGGATACCCATTCATTTCCTCAAAATCCAATAAAAGGGGATTATCACTTTTATGTCTTCACCATCTTTTATAAGTACATAGTGTTGAGGCATACCTGTCAACTCTCCGGTTTTTCCCAGGATTCTCCCGTATTTTACAATTCTATCCCACTTTTATCCCGTTAAATATCCCATAAAATTTTTCTATGAAGGGTGGCAATAAATATCAAAGAGCTGATCCTCCCTATATGCAACTGATACCACTGAACCCTTGCTATGAAATGTGAATCTGTTCTGTGCTTTCATTTTATTTAGGCATGAAAACACTTTGAAATAAATATAAAAACGGAGCGATTCCCTTCCTTTTCTTTACAGGCGCCATTGCCCCTCCTATGCAGTCCTCAAAATAGTGAGTTCATGTCGTGGTGTGTGACTGTCAGACGCACTCTATGTTGATAAATAACTGTTGTTTCCCAAACGGATTCTGTAATCGCGATTTTAAAGTGGAGCGAAAGTGGACACTGGGTTTTGGGAGCAAGTTTGAACAGACATGTACACATAATAATAATAATAATAATAATAATAATAATAACAGCATCTAAACATGTCAATCTTAGTGCCTTTTCTTTTAAACAAAACTAATTTTGTCTTAAATGAGCGCAACAAGTTAGAATCGAAGTTAGCAATCGAATGCTTTCATTATAGGTCTGTGGATTTTTAAAGTGACACCTCTGTTATTTAATCAAATGAAAACTCTTAATGAGAGATTCATTCACTGCTCTTTAATCTGAATGTTTCAATTATACAGTGAAGAAAAGGTTAATGAGATTTGATAACTTGATTCAATTTCTTTATAGTAGCTATTAATTTTAGAATGGTTAATTTATTTGCAGCTTTTTCTAATGAATATTGATTATTCTAACCTTTGTAAATAATATAAAAACATACTCATACATTACAAGTAGCACAAGTTACCTAATAATATTACTTTTCTAAGTAACCAGTAAAGTAACGCATTACATAAAAAAAGAGAAATAATATTTGAGTTACTTCTTTAAAAGATGTAACGGGAGTTCCTTTTCAGATTAATTAATTTGCTTTTAAAAAATAATTGGCTGAATTAACATGAGTGTAATCACATTGAATCGCACTTAATGAGTGAATCGGGAACTGAAAAAAACCAAGATGGCAGAGCCCTACATTTCTGTGATGGAAATATTCTCATTATTCTAAAATATTCCATTATCTCTTAATGGACAGTGATTTTATTGAACTAATAACTCAAAAATACAGGAGTAGCAAACACATTGCTTTCAACTTTCATTAATCTGTACATAAAGCATGTATACAGTGTCAGGAAGTTCTCAGATGGTAACATTATTTTTATACATAAAATGAAGGTGTAGGTTATACAGTGTGTTGTTAAATGCAGAGCTGCTCTATTTAAAAGAAGAAAAATACCCTGCAAGTTCTGAAAGAAATCAAGCCTCTAATTACGGGGCGACATGGTGGCGCAATGGGCAGTACAATCTTCTCACAGCATGAAGGTAGCTGATTTGAGCCCCGGCTGCGCCAGTTGACATTTCTGTGTGAAGTTTGCATGTTCTCCCTGTGTTCACAAGGGTTTTCTCCGGGTGCTCTGGTTTCCACCACAGTCCAAAGACATGTACTATAGGTGAATTGAATACGGTAATTTAGCCGTAGTGTTTGTGTATGAATGTAGAGATGTTTCCCAGTGTTGGGTTGCAGCTGGAAGGGCATCCGCTGCGTAAAACATATGCTGGATAAGTTGGCGGTTACACATTACTTTCCATAAAAAAGAGCTAAGTAACCCAACTAGTTACTTTTTTGGGGAGTAACTCAATATTGTAATGGATTACTTTCAAAAGTAACTTTCTCCAACACTGTTTAGGATATCATAAGGACTTGAGGCAATCAGATGTAAAACGAGTGTAAAAAAGATGAGTGTTTCAAGTTGTAAATTGGTCAGATTTGACCCCAACTTGACAGGAAGGTTAATTAGTAAAGTTAGAGTAATTAGGCAAGTCACTGTATAACCGTGGTTTGTTCTGTAGACAATTAAAAAATATATTGCTTAAGAAGGCCTATGTGTAGCCTTTTGAGGTTTGAAAATATGATTAAATATTCCAACATTGGTTTTGTTTTTAAAATTGTTCATAAACTTGCTGCTCCTTCGTTAAGAAAAGGTTTAACTCTTACATCAGAAGAAAAGCATCTCAATGACACGTTTCCTGGTAAGAGGGGAGTGTATTGTCTCTAGCCGTAAAACCTCGTTTGGCCAATCATCTTTTTCTAATAGAGCCACAAGTCTATGGAATACTCTTCTAACAGAATTGATCACATTCACAGACAAGGAGGTGGTTTTTGTCAAATCACATATGTACTCACTTAGCTGTTGTGTTTAATTTGTCTGTGTTTAGTCTGTATGTGAGTGAGTCTATAATTTAAATGGCATTTTTATTTAATTTTAATTTTATTTTTTAAATTTATTATTATTATTTTCTTTGATTGTTTTAAGATTTGCCTGTCCAGGGACTGCAGGTGGAAAATAGCAACTTTGCTTAAACCTGACACAATGCATCTTTCCTTTTTCGAGGTCAATATTTTTTTGTGCATGTCTCTGTTAAATAAACAAATTAAATTCAAAATTACTGACCTTAAAATGGCTTAAAAAAAAGGCTTAGTCCCTTTATTTCAGGGGTCGCCACAGCAGAATGAACCGGCAACTTATCCAGCATATGTTTTACGCAGCGGATGCCCTTCCAGCTGCAACCCATCACTGGGAAACACTCATACATCCTCATTCACACACATACACTATGGAAAATTAAGCCTACCCAATTCACCTATACCGTATGTCTTTGGATTTGATGGGGAAACCGGAGCACCCGGAGGAAACCCACGCGAACTCCGGGAGAACATGCAAAGTCCACACAGAAATGCTAACTGACCCAGCCGAAGCTTAAACCAGTGGCCTTGTTGTGAGGCGAGAGCGCTACCCACTGCTCCACCGTGTCGCTGAAAAAAAGGCTTTTATTATAGCCAAAATATAACAAAGAGTTTTGTTTTTTTAATTACAGGAGGGTGAATAATTTTGACTTAAATTTTAGTTTTCATAACTTTAATTTTATGTTCATTTCAGCTGCATTTTAATGACAATATACAACAGCATTTCTCCATATGTTTGCATAAGCAGAGTTAACTTTTGGCAGCCTGTGATGTATATATTTTGTTTGGCTCATGGATTCAGTGTCTCTCTTGTACCTCCATACAAGTAAGGTGCGAGTTTGTAAACCTCATAAATAAATAAATAAGTGGAAACTTGCTGAAAGGGTCTATTCAGCTCTGGAGAACAGGAGAAGTCCGAGGCAGACTTTATCAAATATTAATATGATTCTGCAATCACTGAGGCTGAACATGTCAGAGAGTGTTCATTTTCTCAGCCTGCTGCTGTTGGAGAGTATGTTCAACTAAGTGTGTGTGTGTTACATGTATCTTGATGGTATTTCATTACTGCATTGTATTTGGTGTGATATATGTAAAAAACAAACTAGTGCAAACATAAGCATTGCACATACTTAAAAAACCAAAACAATATATGAAATATGATGTCATTTTTTTATACGTTTCATGTTTTGATGCCTATAATGTTTAACCTAGGTGTTGTTTTTTTAGTAAAGCTAAAAAGCCCTGTTCACTCAAGTTTAAAGAATTACAATTGTATTGTTAAGATTTATTGGGATTTTATGAGTAAAATATTTAAATTGTTTATTGAGTAATTCAATTATTTTTTCAGACAAAGTAATTAGAAAATTGATTTCAATACAAATGTAAGGTTTTTAGTAATTATTTAGTCTATGGAAGTAACTTAGCCAACACTGATCTTTGCAGTGAATTAAATTTGAGTGTGTAAAAGTCATTATTTTTGCTCATATGACAAAAATGGGACACAATGTTTGGAATACAATAAGCTGTGTGCACTTTTATTGTTTCAATCCCTGTCTGTAATTTTATATTCTAGGTCATTGTATAATCAAAATCAAGCAGTTTATATGCTTTTGCATTTATACATCAGCTGCATGCATATAAAGTGTATATATATATATATATATATATATATATATATATATATATATATATAATCTGATGTTTCTTTGTCAGAATATTAAGAAAGTTTATGGTGTTTTTGGTCTTTTTTTCTTTTCAGAAATGGGCACGGATTTGCCGGGGCCGGTGTCTATGCCGGGTGCTGTCGTAGGTGCAGGTCAGGTCAGGATGACTGGTGCGATGCCAGGACGAGGAGGCAAGCGGAGATCAGCAGGGTGAGCAATTCTTCTGAGAAGCACCACACTGTTTTCATAAATTCAGGGTGCGAATTATCGGGCGGTTTGACCCCTCTAATTTACACTTGATCCACCTGAAGGAAGTCAAAACAAGATTTATGGGGTGTCAGACCTTTAAATAGTGAGAAAATAGTTAGCTCTTATCTTTATCTTAAATAATAATATCAGTAATTAAAGGTGCTGTATGTAAGTTTTTGACTCTTCTAAAGAATAAAATACCATAATATGTTTGCAGGTATTTAGTAAACATGCTAAGTGAACATTCTCGTTTATCTAGAAAACAGTGCGAAAGCTTTTCTTTCTAAAGTCTTTCTTTCTAAAGGTATTCTGCTTTGAAAATGTGAGTCATGTGCTGGACCGGCTGTCTTTGTTATGCTTTCTTTAAGCCACCAGCCAGTTTAGCCAATTATTATTTCGGCACCCTGGGTTGCCTTGATGGAAAACCACGCATTTGATTCATTCAGTCATGAAGTCTCTAAAAGCATGTGTCCGTGACCGAAACGCGACCTCCGGTGGACAGTAGCAGACTCTGAAATGAGACACAGATTCAGAGTTCCATGTGAGGTGGTTATTAATTGGCAAATTATATAAATATTACGAACGTTACATTGTAACTCTGTGTCATAACAACACGCTAAGTGACCAGATTTGCAGTGATAAGCAATTTAGCTGTTTGCACCAGACGAAACACAGCAGACATTTTAATACAGCCATTTAGAAGCACAGAATAGTGCACTTACTGCACTTCAGAGAAATTAGGTTTATAATCTAATTAATACATATTAAACCTCTTTAACAATGCACATGTCGAATCACTGATATGTGTTGGTTTGCACTAAGTCACAGATCTAAAGTTTCATTTCAAACGTTTTATTGTATTTTCAAGGTCTGAGGTAAACTATCTGCCGCTGCTTTCAGTAGTATAGCAATAAATGTCATGTAAAATGGCATTCAAACTCACATTATTAGCATTTAACGCTGAATAATAATAATAATAATAAAAATTAGGTATCATGGTGGCACAGTGTGTAGCACGATCGCCTCACAGCAAGAAGGTCGCTGGTTCGAGCCCCGACTGGGTCAGTTGGCATTTCTATGTGGAGTTTGCATGTTCTCCCCGTGTTCGCATGGGTTTCCTCCGTGTGCCCCGGTTTACCCCACAAATCCAAAGACATGCGCAATAGGTGAATTGGGTAGGCTAAATTGTCCGTAGTGAATGAGTGTATGGGTGTTTCCCAGTGTTGGGTTGCAGCTGGAAGGGCATCTGCTGTGTAAAACATGCTGGAAAGTTAGCTGTTCATTTCGCTGTGACGATCCCTAATTAATAAAGGGACTAAGCCGAAAAGAAAATGAATGAATGAATAATAATAATAATAATAAAAATAATAAAAATAATTTCTTAAATTTATAAAGCTTTTCTGGACACTCAAAGCGCTTTGCAAATTGGGAGGAATAAAGCACATGAGGTGCACCTGAGGTAAACATTGTCAGTTTATCCTGTTGTTCAGCTGCAAGAAATAAAAGCCTCATCTAAAATATAAATTACAGGTGTTGGTTAAAAAACTATATGGAAAATATTCCTTCTATCGAGAGCCATTGCTTTTATTTAGACTCTGTTGCCTTAAATCAGCCTTTAGGCACACTCCTGTTGGTGTCATCAATCTGGCAGCCTGCACTTGTGTGTGTTTTGAACCAGGCGTGCAACACCTAGTTCAACCACTGGGTGTCAAACTTACAACTTACTACACCTTTAAAGTGGCCTTTAAAGTCGGTAATATAAACATGAGCAATCCCATGCAAATGTCAACCTTGCCATGAAAAACATTTACATATTCGCCAAAACAGCCAAACTTTTTTGTGTAGGCTTGTATTTTACAGTGCTTTAAAAATACTCAAAAATGTTTCTGTCAATGTTTTCAAACAATTATATCTGATTTACAAAAGTCACACAAGTGGCAATTTCACATCTGTCACATCTATAACTGAGAGATGTCATATCCATAACGAAGCTTTTTCCTTATAAATGCAAAAATGTCAAATACAATAAAATCAATCCTTTTTGTTCTATAGAGAGCAACTCTTATCCTTTTGATGAGCATTGTTTCTTTTAGGTTGTGCAGTTTAATTCACAGAATTTCTACAAAGTATGTTGTGTACTGTAAACTTGCAGACTTTTTTTGTCACATCCATATAGCATGTTTATTTTCCTTAATTAAAATATAAAAAATGTTTACAGATTGATATTTTTCTGCTCCCATAACTTTGTGGTTAGTTGTTATGGAAAATATAAACAGATGCTTCAATATAATGTGAACATATACTTTCTCTGTCAATTTATGTTTTGAGATTTTACGGCAAATGTCACATCCATAACACTGGGATTGCTCATATACATTTGTCCAACCCTATAATGATTCATATCTTTGCTAACACTAGAACTATAGAGGCAGTCACTTTGACTGTTCGAATTTTTGTACTTTAATATTTTTGTTTATATACCCTGACTTTTCTTAAATATGTGTATATTTCTAACATTTTAATTTTCTAACATTGTTAGTCCCTTAAAATTACAAAAAACACAAAAGGGCTATGAGTATTTCTATCTTTAAAGTAAAATAAAAAAAATATTTTGGTCACCGAACATTATTATGAATAGAAAGATAATACACTTACGTTTGTAATGATGTATTGCAATTTACTCTTGATTATTTTGTTTCATATTTTTCCCTAACAATCTGTGTGCAATTTTTTAGACTGTGATTTTATTCTTCTCAGAGAATCATTGATTACGGTGCAGCAAACGGAGCAGCTTGTGAAAAAGCACAGACTAGCTTTGATTTTAGCAGAATCTTTTTTTTATGGATATTGACAAACTCCAGCTTTACTTGTTTATCACGTTTTCATGTCTTCTGCTTGTGGTTGCCAGACTGCAACAAATCAAACAAACATTAGGGCAGATAATGCATTCTTTTAACAGAAAATATTTTAATGAGGGATTTAAGTACTCAAGATCTGGCAACCGCAAACATGAACACTTCCAGTACTGTCTGTCTATCT
>CAIGQZ010032222.1:5260583-5270886 GCA_903798205.1 Danio tinwini | reverse complement strand
TACCTGTTTTCAGCTTTCTTCATAAATATACAAAAATGCTTAAAAACAGTAATATTAACTTCCATTGTAGGAAAAATAATGGAAGTCAATGGCTACTGGCTTTTAGCTTCCTTCAAAAAAAAAATTACAGTTTTCAGCTTTCTTCATATATATATACAAAAATGCTTAACCGGTAACTTTTGATTTCCAATGTTGCAAAAACAATGAAAATCATTGGTTACCAGTTTTCAGCTTTTTTCAAAATGTCATCTTTTGTGTTTGATGAAAGAAACTTACAAATGTTTGAAAGAAGTTAAGGGCGAGTAAATGATGACAGAATAAAAATTTTTGGGTGAACTGTTCTTTTATTTATCCTCCGCTGACACGCTCATCTAAGAGACTCTTGTGGCTTCTCTGGACTGATACTGAGCCGCAAGATTGATTGAGTCACAATTTTGTGCTTTAAAGGATTTATTCGCAAATGTCGCCGTTTAGTTTATTACAGATGTCTCTGCTAAATCATTAGAATGAAGTATATATTAAAAGTCTTACATTTTCCTCTCTTGGATTGAATGTTTTAAAGTGTCGCAGTAGATCAGTTCAAGGATCTGAAACTTCGAGTTTTCTTTTGTACAAGTTTGACAAGAAGGAGCAAGACATTATATAGCGAGAGTAAAGTGCTGCATGCTTGCTTTATAGTAATTCATAAATGACTATCGGTTAAAGTCAATGTCAAAATTAGGCAAGTTAATGAGGTTAGCTAAGGGTTAATGAGGATTACTATAATAACACAATTGATGATGCAGCAAACTAAAAAGTGAGGTTTAGGAATGCTGCACTCACCAAAAAAGGTAAAAATTATTTTTATTTTTTTTACATTAGAAATATATTATAAACTGATAGATAATAACTTCAAGAGCCTGAATTTCTTTTATATATGTTATATTATGTAAAAACGAAATCATACTAAAGTCTATTCATATTTTTTATGTGCATAATATTATTTAGCTAGTTATTTATTTGTTATTAATCATATTATAATAAAAGTTGTTTTACCTGTGTGTGTGTGTGTGTGTGTGTGTGTGTGTGTGTGTGTGTGTGTGTGTGTGTGTGTGTGTGTGTGTGTGTGTGTGTGTGTGTATATATATATATATATATATATATAATGAAGGTTAAAATTATTAGCCCCTTTAAGCTATATATTTTTTAAATTTTCTACAGAACAAACCATCGTTATACAATTAATTGCCTTATTACTCTAACCTGCCTAGTTAACCTAATCAACCTAGTTAAGCCTTTAAATGTCACTTTAAGCTGTATAGAAGTGTCTTGATAAATATCTAGTAAAATATTATTTACTGTCATCATGGCAAAGATAAAATAAATCAGTTACTAGAGATGAGTTATTAAAACTATTATGTTTAGAAATGTGTTGAAAAAAATCTTCTCTCCGTTAAACAGAAATTGGGGAAAAATTAAACTGGAGGGCTAGTATTTCCTATAATATTTTTTCGTCTGGAGAAAGTCTTACTCATTTTATTTCAGCTACAATAAAAGCATTTTAAATGCATTTAAAACCATTTTAAGGTCGATATTATTAGCCCCCTTAAGCTATTTTTTTTGATTGTCTACAGAACAAACCATCATTATACAATGACTTGCCTAATTAACCTAGTTAAGCCTTTAAATGTCACTTTAAGCTGTATAGAAGTGTCTTGAAAAATATCTAGTCAAATATTATTTACGGTCATCACGGCACAGGCAAAATAAATCAGTTGTTAGAAATGAGTTATTAAAACTATTATGATTAGAAGTGTGCAAAAAAATATACAAGGAGACTAATAATACAGGAGGGCTAATAATTCTGACTTCAACTGTACATTATACTATTATGTTTAATTCGATTATATAAAACATAAAACTAACAGTAAAGTTTTTGTGCAGTGCATGTGTTTGTGACTGTGCTGTGTGTTGTTGTTGTTGGTCTGCGTGCAGAGAGAATCACAGTGAGATCGAGCGGCGCAGACGTAATAAAATGACGCAGTACATCACCGAGCTGTCGGACATGGTGCCCACCTGCAGTGCCCTCGCCAGAAAACCAGACAAACTCACCATCTTGCGCATGGCTGTCTCTCACATGAAGTCCATGAGGGGAACCGGAAACACATCCACCGATGGCGCCTACAAACCCTCGTTTCTCACTGAACAGGTGAGCCATCAACAGCTGTTGTTTTCAGGTTTGCCAGGTTTTTTGCAAAAATAAACTAGCCCAATGGCCAAACAAGCTTTATTAAATTCTTTTAATAAACTTTATTAAAAGTCTTTATAGATAATAGGATCAGTATTATTATTTTTAAGGATATCTATAAGCCAGTTTGCTCCAAAACAGTGAAAAAACTCACTTTTAAAAGATATAAAACCGATATAAACATGTAAAGCTTGTAGTTTGTCACTTCCAGCCCAACGTTTTTGTTCATGTCACCTCATACCTCAGTTTCTCTTTAAATAGTGACTAATCAAATGCTTTCTATATCTGACATTTCCCTTTAATATGCTTTACATTTGATGCACTTGAGCTCAACCACTCTCATTGGCAGAGCTGTGATAAAACCAAAAGCTATTGGCTGTGTTTTTTAAAGGGGAGGGCCCACTATGTGTCCCACACTCTCTTCATGTTTAGATTGCGAATAGGTCAAACATCGAATAAAAAAATGAACATTTTAAAGCACTTCACAGACTTTTAACCATCACATGCATCTGAATTAGTTTTTTTTTCTTTGGCAGGAGCTGAAGCACTTGATTCTGGAGGCGGCCGATGGCTTCTTATTTGTGGTTGCGGCTGAGACAGGTCGGGTGATCTACGTGTCTGATTCGGTCACTCCTGTCCTCAACCATCCGCAGTCGGAGTGGTTCGGCAGCACACTGTTCGAGCAGGTCCATCCGGACGACGTGGACAAACTGCGAGAACAGCTGAGCACGTCTGAGAATTCAATGACAGGTAAGAGAGATGTTTTTAAGGGGTAGTTCACACAACTAATGAAAATCAACTCACTATTTACTCACCCACAATCAGCCTCTACTGGTAATAATGTATTCATTTTATGTTTTATAATCACACTTGCAGCCTGCAGAAACACTTTGATTGACATTCGTACTTTGTACGTGTCATCAGAGGGGAAAATCCCTGCTTAATAGTGAGGAATTCTCCCTCATTAGCATAGGACTTTAGTGTTGTTTTTGAAGCTGCTGCTATGCTGACACATAGGCATTTGTAGCTCCGCCCTCTTTTGATAAGATCACAATCTCATTTGCATGTAAAGTGACAGGAACAATGGGATCAAAGCATAAAAGGGTCAGTTTCAAAGAGTTATAAAACATTATTTGTGGAGTATTTTGAGCTGAAATTTCAAATACACACTCTACGGACATCGGAGGCTTCTTTTACATCTTGTAAAATGGGCATAATAGATGCCCTTTAAGGTTACTGTAAAGAACATGTAGGTATATACATTACCCGATAAAAGTCTTGTCGTCAATTCCAGTTGTAAAAGCAACAAACAATAACTTGACTTCTAGTTGATCATTTAGATAAGTGGCAAAAGGTCGATTTTTCAGATGAATCATCTGTTGAATTCATCCCAATCAACACAAATACTGCAGAAGACCTATTGAAATCCACATGGACCCAAGATTCTCACAGAAATCAGTCAAGTTTGGTGAAGGAAAAATCATGGTTTGGGGTTACATTCAGTATGGGGGTGTGCTAGAGATCTGCAGAGTGTATGGCAATTTCACAGCCTGAGGTATCAAGACATCGATGCTGCCCATTACATTACAAACCACAGAAAAGGGGAAAATTCTTCAGCAGGATAGCGCTGCCCCTCATACTTTAGCCTCCACATCAAAGTTCCTGAAAGCAAAGAAGGTCAAGGTGCTCCAGGATTGGCCAGCCCAGTCACCAGACTTGAACATTATTGAGCATGTCTGGGGTAAGATGGAGGAGGAGGCATTAAAGATGAATCCAAAGAATCTTAATGAACTCTGGGAGTCCTGCAAGAACACTTTCTTTGTCATTCCAGATGACTTTATTAATAAGTTATTTGAGTCATTGCAGAGATGTATGGATGCAGTTCTCCAAGCTCATGGGAGTCGTACACAATATTCATTCTTCTTACACTGCAGCATGACTTTATATTCTTTATCTTTATATTCTTATATACTTTATTTCTGTTAAGTGACGAGAGTTTTGTCTAAGCAAAGTCAGACCTTACTGTCCTAATTAAATTATTCAAAATCAAGGCATGATCATATTTTATTTTGGTAAAATAAGCGTAATCTAGAGGCCTTTGACTTTCATATAAGCCACTTCTGATACCAAATTATCAACTAGAAGTCAAGTTGTTATTTGTTGTTTGGCGACAAGTTTTTTCAGGTTCTGTATATTAACTGTATGTCAGACCAAGTTTAGAGTTGAAATGACAAAGTTGAGAAACTTATAGTCTATTTAGGTGCTATACCAGAAATAGCCACTAGGTAATGCTCAAATCCAGTCCATCCTTAACTGCTTTCTCATATTACAATATTTGTTTGCAATATCACTTCTATAGAGTGGAGGAACTTTGACGTCAATTTGTATGCAAAAACCCGGAAGCCAGGTAGGATTTTAACAGTTCTGGTTCCTTCATCCCAAAGTCAATGAGTTTTTTGAATGTGTTTTTGTTTAAATCATTTAAATAAGGTTTGTGGGTACTACAAACCCAAGATACTTTCATGTTTTATTCTACAATATAAAACATCCGCTACACCCCACTTTTGTTTTTGTTTTTAAAGACAGTTGCTATTAAGTTGCTGAATGGGACTACAGAGGGGTTCAGAGACATTACATTGAGCTGAACTGTCTGGAACACAGCCCGGTTTAAATTTACAGCTTGCGTTGGGCATTTGGGTTTGTCCATTATTTGATAGAGTTTGTAGTATCTTTTTGTCAATATTATTAGTCCCCTTAAGCAATATTTTTTTTCATTGTCTATAGAACAAACCATTATTATACAGAGACCTACCCAATTACCCTAACTTGCCTAATTAACCTAGTTAAGCCTTTAAATGTCATTTTAAGCTGTATAGAAGTGTCTTGATAAATATCTAGTAAAATATTATTTACTGTCATCATGGGAAATATAAAATAAATCATTTATTAGAAATGAGTTATTAAAACTTTTATGTTTAGAAATGTGTTGAAAAAATTCTTCTCTCCGTTAAACAGAAATTGGGGAAAATAATATACAGAAGGGCTAATAATTCAAGAGGAGTAATAATTCTGACTTCAACTGCATCTTGTTGTCTAAAAAAATAAATCATACGTATTTTATATCATTTCACACTTTAATAACACTTCAGAGTCAAGGTATAAAAACACACACTCAAGCTATATTATAATGCATTTTAAATAGACGGTAAGGATGTGCTGAGATGTCCTCTTTAATATTTCTCAGCGGGGAACATTCAGTCGCCTATTTAGTATTTGAGACGAGTCGAGGAGCGCTAACTTTAATCAGCTCTGAGATCTTCAGCCCAACCGCTGCTTGTTTGTGATAATTTGCATTCAAAGTTTAAACAAACAGTAAAAAATGGAGCAATAATTGCAAAAGTTTGCTGTTGATTTTAAGATTTTTTTGGGGGGGATGATAAAATAGAAACAACCGGGTGATCAGGTGTGATCAATATCTTAATGGGAATTTATTAAGTGGAACATACATTTAAGATGTATCAATGTATGTATTTACTTTTAAATTTTTTTTTCTGATATTTATAAAAATAAATAAAATACTTCCCGGACGAGCCCCCATTTAATGTTACAATCTTAAGATGGTAAGTCAAGGGAAAGGAGAGTAAAATTAATTTTGAGTAAAACACATAAGCAAACACACAATATCAACAAGTGAGGGACAGAACACCTGAACTGAATGCAATAAAGTGAGTTTATTTACAAGGATAGTGATAATAATAATGACAAAAATATGTATATAGAAAGAACAATAAATATTTACAAGAATATATTGAAATTTACAGACAACCAGTGGGGACACAAGATGTTTGAACAAATAGATGGGAGAGTTGGAGAGATGAGACGCGGGCGGCGTCCAAACAATAGAAATAAATAAAACAAAACAATCTATTCTACTGGCCCAACCTCTACCTAAACTATTCAAAAGAAAAGAATATAGCAGTTATTAAAAATAAATCTAACCTACTCTAATATATATGAGAAAACAAAAAGTACAGTGGGTGGAGCATGGTCCTTATCTAATGTGTCTAACAAAAGTGATATTCAAGCTACGTGTGCACAATGTATGTCACGCAACATTCTTACCTGTCCCACTCTCCAACCACAGATGCGCGTAGCACTGATGGTAGACAAATTAAATTTTTCGCGTGAACAGACCCTTTAAATAAGCTGTTATTTGACCATGAATTGTGTTTCTCCACTAGAGGGCGACAGACACACACGACAAACACTTTTTCTTTTTTTTTTTTTTTTGTTAATTCTTTGAGCACCTGCAATGTTTCAGGGATAAATTATTCTTCTCAGATACAAAACAACGAAAGAAAAACATTTTACTGTGGGCAATCTTTCCATCTATCCTCATTGAAATGCGGCTGAATATTTTGAGAGTTTCAAACGCATAATCTGTTTATTAGATTTTCCTCTAAACAGCAGATATATAAAGACAGGGTTATTGTAGCATTGTTTGTTTTGGTTTTTTTTTGTGTAGCATAGTTTTTTATTTTCTATAGTATTTTCAAGTTAAATATGATATAAATATATAGGATGCTATTTAATTTTTGCTGTTGTAATTGTATTAATAATATTGTAACAACAAGACAACCATAAATAGTACATTTAGTTGAAATTTTAAAGATTGTTATTATTTGCAATATTTTATTCAAATTTAAATGTATTATCTTTTTGTTGTCTATAGATGTTAGGTGATCAAACTCTTATTTTAGTAAATACAGTGATTTAATAAACTGTTTTGATAAATACAAAAAAATATGTTGTCTATTTCCACTGAGAAATTGATAATAATCATTTTTAAAGTAGGTGTACTCATTAAGGGTGTGCACTGTGTGTGAGATTGCTGAAAGCTCACAATTACAATATAGAGAACACACAACCTGATAAAAGGCACACCTTCAATTCAAAGCACTCTGTATAAAAGTGTCTGCTAAATTTATGGACGTAAAAAAGCTCAAATAAAATAAAATGCATGAACTGATGAAATGCACCTTCACTTCACTTTGTGTAAGAGTGTCTTGGCAAATGCATGAACCTAAAATCAAGTCTAAAATTGCCTAAATTGCAAGACCAGATCCGATTAAATGCACACATTCAGTTAGGGCTGGGCGATATGGCAAAAATGCAATCTCAATGATTATTTTTTCATATTGAACAATAACGATATATATTTCAGTATACACTCACTGACCGCTTTATTAGGTACACCTTACTTGTACCGGGTTGGACCCCCTTTTGCCTGCAGAACTGCCTTTGTGGCATAGATTCAACAAGCTACTGCAAATATTCCTCTGTGGAGGAATTCGATAACAGTGAACTCATTGTCATGTTCAAGAAACCAGTCTGAGATGATTTACACTTTGACCTGGCGCGTCATAAAAAGGGATGGACATGCTCAGCAACAACACTCAGGTAGGCTGTGGTGTTGACACAATGCTCAGTTGGTACTAATGGGCCCGACGTGTGCCAAGAAAATATCCCCCACCATTACACTACCACCACCACCAGCCTCAACCGTTGATACAAGGCAGGATGGATCCATGTTGAAACGAGTGGTTATTTGAGTTACTGTTGCCTTTCTATTAGCTAGTCATTCTCTTCTGACCTCTGGCATCAACAAGGCATTTGCGCCCACAGAACTGCCGCTCACTGGATATTTTCTCTTTTTCAGACCATTTTCTGTAAACCCTAGAGATGGTTGTGCATGAAAATCCCAGCAGATCAGCAGCTTCTGAAATACTCTGACCAGCCCGTCTGGCACCAACAACCATGCCATGTTCAAAGTCACTTAAAACCCCTTTCTTCCCCATTCTGATGCTCGGTTTGAACTGCAGCAGATCGTCTTGAGCATGCCTAAATGCGTTGGGTTGCTGCCATGTGATTGGCTGGTTAGAAATTTGCGTCATCGAGCAGTTGGACCCAATAAAGTGGCCGGTGAGTGTAAGTTGTTTCCAGATTTAAAAGAGTACCCCAACAGTGACTGAAGCCACAAAAATGAGAGGGTTCATTAAATGGCATAACATATTTGTGGCCGAAACATTTTCGGTGGCTAAAAATTTGATACATCTCTAATATCAACACACTTTTAAATTCCCATTGTTGCATATTTCTGCTGTGTGATTAGCTCTTGGATCAATATAGAGTAAAAGAATCCAGAGCTTGTCATTGTTATGGACAAAACAATATATCGCAATTCTGTATAATATCGTTTATAAACATAACAAATTGCGATAATGCAATAAAATGAAATAAGAGCAGATGTTTTCAACACATTTCTAAACATAATAGTTTTATTAACTCATTTCTAATAACTAATTCCTTTATCTTTGCCATGATGACAATAAATAATATTTTACTAGATATTTTTCAAGATACTAATATTCAGCTTAAAGTGACTTTTAAAGGCTTAACTAGATTAATTAGGTAAGTTATGTCAAGTTCAGACTGCATGATTTTTAGCAATATTGACTTGCCGAAAGGTTTTGAGAAATCGCCAACAAATGCCTGAAATCACAGGCAAACCAGTGCTGTTCCTTCTCAAGAGTAATAATCACACAATGTGAACTTTCAAAGACGCGATCTCAGAGAATCGCCAATGAGTCACGGACACCTGTGAGATATTTGGTGTGCTAAATATCTGGAGCTGTCTGCGATTCAAATCATGCCATGTGAAATATAACATTGCAATTACCTACAGCCAATGAGAGATCCACTAGTGTGGGTACCTGCACGCCAGCAGGAGGCTGGAAGAGAAGTTAAAAACACTCATTTTTAGTTTATTTGGAGGAAAAAGTAGTGTAAATTTTGCTGGAGCACCCGTGTCTATTTGATGTGTCATCTGAGCAATACCACAATCAGGTCGAAAAAGAAAAAAAAAAGTTGAGGAGAAATGGTTAATTCCCTTCAAAAGCCAGGTGAGCAAAATAAATACATTTTCTACCCCACTAAAGGCTTTTTTCTCATCATGTAGTTAAAAACAAAAGATATACTATGTCACCCCGTGTTGTTTCTATGTCACTTCTCGTGTTTGTTTGGTTGTGAGACGTAGTTTGGACAAAGTTGTCGGCGATTCGTCCTATTTTAAAGTCATGCATTGTGAAACCCTCTGTCGCTGATCCATTTGCAGTGTAAACACAGCAGCAAATGCTAGCCCAGATAGTGTGAAAACATCTGTGACATGACTACTATAAAAATCATGCTTTGGCATTGAGGTAATTAGGCAAGTCATTGTATATAGTGATGTTTTGTTCTGTAGACAATTGAAAACAAATATAGCTTAAGGGGGCTAATAATATTGACCTTAAAATGTTTTTTTTTTTTTTTTTTTTTAAATAAAAAACTGCTTTTAATCTAGCCGAAATAAAACAAATAAGACTTTCTCCATAAGAAAAAATATTATAGGAAATACTCTGAAAAATTTCTTGCTCTGTTAAACATCATTTGGGAAATATTTGAAAAATTCACAGAGCTAATAAATCTGACTTCAACTGTGTTATTATTCATCCAGGATCAGATGTTGCCGTGTCTCAGACCGTAGTTAAATGAGTCTCGGGGTCAAAGAGTCTGTTGTTACGAGCGCTGTCTGAAATCATGCTTTATTTTATATGCAGGCCAGTTTGTGTGTGTTCATCGTAATTGTGTTGAGCGCATCCAGCTTCCTGCGGTTTGGCTGTGACTAGAAATACAGCAATCTGTTTGTCTGTAATGTGCACTTGGAATATGATCGCTTTCATATTAAAAGCGGGGACAAGTCTGAGACTGCATTGGAAATGTGGGATTTCTTTCATTTAGGCTTATAGATGCAGTGTGTGTGTGTGTGTGTGTGTGTGTGTGTGTGTGTGTGTGTGTGTGTGTGTGTGTGTGTGTGTGTTCAGCAAGACTCCATAGATTTTTATCAGAACATTTTATGCAGTATACATTTTAGCAGTCTTTATTGTCAAGAAAACAATATTTTAATATAATATAATATGATATAATATAATATAATATAATATAATATAATATAATATAATATAATATAATATAATA
>CAIGQZ010032222.1:5241787-5254028 GCA_903798205.1 Danio tinwini | reverse complement strand
ATATATATATATATATATACTTACAGTACAGTAAATGTACAGCAGGTACATTTTTCCACATCTAAAGTATCATTTATGCAATGTGATTTTTATATACAACTCATTTTGTTGGTTTTTACATTTAAAAAGCACTATGAGCCATTAATGGTTATGCTTTTAAGCAATCGTGAAACATAATGGCACATTAATAAGGCATGAGATGTTAGACGGAGCATTGATTTAAATTCATTATCCTCTTTAAAGCTGTAGATATGAATAGGAATGTATTTGAATGCACGGCATAAAACTGGCCCTAATGCATGTTATAAAGCATAATGAATGCCCACCGAGCGCCTTTCTGCCATTTATTTCCACATTAGTTATGCACGCAAGTCTCAGATTTTGTTGAACTATCAGAATCTTTTTGCAATGCAATTCATCTTGCCGGTGACAAAATGAAATATTTTCCCATCAATTATTAAAGCGTGCATTTGGACACGCAAAGAATGGGCAAATGAGTTTTTCTTGCCCGTAGCCTGCTTTTTTTCCCTGTGTTTTTTAACCTGTTTACCAGTTTTGTGAGCTACGAGCTGGAAAATGAAATGAAAACGAATGACTCGTCTTAGGACAATGAGTGCAAATATATGAGAAAAAGGTGGATTTAAATAATAATAATAATTTATGTGTTATTGTTTGCAAAGCAAAGATTCTCAGGGAATGTGTGGATTTAGCAAAAGAAGATCCTGCTTTACATGTCAATTTCTGTCAGATGCATGAATGCAAGATGTGAATTTAAATTAAATAATTATCGAATGCATCTTTTCTTAAGGTTAGAGATTTAAGCAACATCCCTGAACTGTAACACTTTAAAAGAAACACACACTGTAAAAAAATGACAGTTTTTGATTTTTAGGTGAGGTTTTTTTTTTTCATATATTTACGGTTGTGAATTGCAGGGTGAATTGAGGGATCACTACCATAAGAAACCAAAGTTACATACAACACTGAAATACACAATCAACACCAAGAATCGCTAATATTTTTCAACAACAATTTCACAACTACACGCCAGCTAACTCCCTCTCCGCTCTCAAAAGCATAAATAAACTGGGAAAAATAAAAACATAAAACATATAAAATACAGAAAACTGCTAATTTACGATTTTTTTATAGTGCAGGACAAAGTTTAATGCGTCATCATGAGTCACAAGTATTACTTTTAGCTTTTTATGTTTTTTATTATTGTTAAAGTGCTTCAAATGTTATGATTATAAATCACCAAAGGATCATGATTTGAGCAAAAAAAAAAAAAACTGAAGTCAGTCTGAGGGTGAATACATTAAAAAGCAAATCTTGTTGACACCAGTAGCCTAGTGGTTAGTGCATCGACACAGCACCAAGGTGCTAGCGGCAATCCGAGTTCAATTCTCGGCTTGAGGTCCTTTGCCGATCCTTCCCTTATCTTTACTCCACACACTTTTCTGTCTTTAAATCTCCACTGTCCTATCAATAAAGGTGAGATAAATATTATAAAAAAATATACAAAAAAAAAGCTAATCTTCATTTTTGGGTAAACATCCCTTTTCTATTTCGATCCTGAATAACAACTTTTGATGTTCAAAACGTTTTTAAAATTTTTGATTAATTTGATTAAAATCAATTAATTTGATTGATTTGTCAAACCCACTCACCTGTGTGAGGCACACTTATAAATGCTAAGTGCATTTTTAGTTGTTGTTATTGTTGTAAGAATGTGTCTGGTGCAAAACTGCTGCAAGTGTTGATTAAAGTCTCAGAGAGATGAAAGAGTACGTTTCTACAGGTGGTTTGTCAAATCCACTCACCTGTGTAAGGCACGCTTCATAAATGCACAGGGCAATTTAGTTGTTGTTGTTGTTGTTGTAAGATTGTGTCTGGTGCAAAACTGGTGTAAAAGACTGTGCTTTCTACAGGTGGTTTGTCTAATCCACTCACCTGAGAAGCACACTTCAGAAATGCACAGTGGAATTTTTAGTTGTTGTAAAAATGTGTCTGATGCAAAACTGGTGCAAGTGTTGGTTAGATGTCAGAGATAAAAAAGTGTGTTTCTACAGGTGGTTTGTCAAGCCCACTCACCTGTGTGAGGCACACTCACTTTAAGAGGGGTTTTGTTTCAGGAATAATAATATATATATTTTTATTATACTTATATTTTTTATTAATTCATAAATGTTTAAATAATATAGATAATTTAATATTAATATAATTGATATAAAGTGTATTAATTACTTAAATTACTAAAATTATTTTTAAATGTTTTTAATTATTTTGAATATTATATCTTTTATGTAATAATAATAATAATAATAATAACAACAACAACAATTATTAAATATATTTTTATTTTATTTAACTTTTTATTTTTTTATTAATTTATAAATATATTTCAGATTAAAATAATATAAATGATTTAATATTAATTAATAAGAGATATGAAAAATATAAATTTTAATTGTACACATTTTTTAGATTAATTTGATTAATTCTCCAAACGTGGGTAGCAGTGGGTAGCACTATCACCTCACAGCAAGAAGGTCGATGGTTCGTGTCCCGGCTGGGTCAGTTGGCATGTCTGTATTGAGTTTGCATGTTCTCCCCATGTTGGCGTGGGTTTCCTCTGGGTGCTCCTATTTCCCCCCACAGTTGAAACGCATGCGGTATAGTATATGTGTATGTGTGTGAATGAGAGTGTATCGGTGTTTCCAGGTGTTGGGTTGTGGCTGGAAGGGCATCCGCTGAGTAAAACATATGCTGGATAAGTTTGCAGTTCATTCCACTGTGGTGAACCCTGCTTTAATAAAGGGACTAAGCCGAAAAGAAAATGAATGAATGAATTCTCCAAACTTTTCCACCAACTCCTCACACTTCTTCGCTGACCCCAGTTTTGCCAAAACCCCTGCTGCATTCGATGACTGAACTGACCCCATTTTTCTCTAATGTATTTTTCCACACATACTTTGCTGATGAACCTTCTCATTACATTGTTTCTCTTTCAAATGCATCCTTGAAACACGGCTATTATTTCCCTGGCAGCGCTCGTGTGTTTGTCCTCCCATCCACGACAGTCTTATCGAAGGCGACTGCTGCTTAAATATTTAACTTGGCTGTTCTCGACAGCCCGGGATATTGGCCATTTTTGTGTTGCTTTGTTCATCATTTTTACAATAATAACGACACACAAACCCACAGAAAAGAAACAATGTGGCATATCTGGGGTGAATATATAGATCCCGCGGCTCCTTTATATAATGCAAATGAACCAACCCCTTGCCCAGAACTCCACATTGTGCCTTTTTTTTCCCTCTTCTCCGAGGATTTGAGGATTTTGCTTGGATGTCCTTTCAGTTCTGGGACCGATCCTGGCTAACATTTTCCTCATTCCTCCAAGCGCTGTCCTTAGATTCCCTTCAGGTGGTCACAGAGTTTTCATCATAAGATGAGATTCCCATGCATGATGTTTTTTTTGTTATTGTTTTGTTTTTAAGATCGATTAAAGCTTTTGGTTGTGGAAAAAAACATCCAGACGTGGAACTCCAAAGCAAACGCCACCTGCTGAGCTCTGCTTTTGGAAAGCAGGCGGCTGAGGAACGGTCATCCAAACTCACGCCACTCTTCAAAACAACACATACACACTAGTGACTAGTGCTTACTCAGACCAGTGCAAACAAGAGGGGGATTGATTGAGGGGCAATCAAAGAGAGTTACCATAAAAAAAACTGGTCAGTGGATTTTTTACTGTGTCCATAGCCAAGTTCAAAGCGTGAGATCCTGGCTGGAATCTGTTAGCGGTGGCAATCATAATATGATATTATCACTCGCATCACATTTTTTTTTTTTTTTCTGGTAACTTTATATTAACTACACATCATGAATCATTTATTAAGCATTAGCAAATAGTTAGTTCATTATTTGTTAAGCATTAGCTCTACGTTAGTAGACGTTGGTTAGCAGTTTATACATACAGCTGCAAATGCTGCATTCTTGACTTGTACGCACATGTATAATGTGCTTAATGATTTCATACTTTACACTACCTGACAAAAGTCTTGTTGTCGATCCCAGTTGTAAAAGCAACAAATAATAACTTGACTTCTAGTTGATCATTTGGAAAAGTGGCAAAAGGTCGATTTTTCTGATGAATCATCTGTTGAACTGCATCCCAATCATTACAAATACTGCAGAAGACCTACTGGAACCCGCATGGACCCAAGATTCTCACAGAAATCAGTCAAGTTTGGTGAAGGAGAAATCATGGTTTGGGGTTACATTCAGTATGGGGACATGCGAGAGATCTGCAGAGTGAATGGCAACATCAACAGCCTGAGGTATCAAGACATTTGTGCTGCCCATTACATTACAAACCACAGGAGAGGGTAAATTCTTCAGCAGGATAGTGATCCTTCTCATACTTCAGCCTCCACATCAAAGTTCCTGAAAGCAAAGAAGGTCAAGGTGCTCCAGGACTGGCCAGCCCAGTCACCAAACATAAACATTATTGAGCATGTCTGGGGTAAGATGGAGGCATTGAAGATGAATACAAAGAATCTTCATGAACTCTGGGAGTCCTGCAAGAAAGCTTTCTTTGCCATTTCAGATGACTTTATTAATAAGTTATTTGAGTCATTGCAGAGATGTATGGATGCAGTTCTCCAAGATCATGGGAGTCGTACACAATATTCATTCTTCTTACACTGCAGCATAACTTTATATTCTATACTGTACTTTATTTCTGTGAAGTGACAAGACTTTTGTCTAAGCAAAGTCAGACCTTACTGTCCTAATTAAATCATTCAAAATCAAGGCATGATCATATTTTATTGTGTTAAAATAAGTGTAATCTAGAGGCCTTTGCCTTTCATATAAGCCACTTCTGATACCAAATGATGAACTAGAAGTCAAGTTATTAGTTGTTGTTCCTAAAACTTAGATAGGCAACAAGACTTTTGTCAGGTTGTGTATTAATTTTTGATTTTTCACTACTAAATTAAGTATTCCAGTATTTGCAAACCAGCTATTTAACAATAGTTGGTTATTTTGTCATATGACATATAAAGGCTTAGTATCAAATAAATAATAATCTTTGCAATCTAGAATTTCTATGAAGTTTAAACATTGCTGAATAACAGCAGTGTCAAAATACAACATAAAATTGGATAAAACAACTACAATATAATAATTTAACGATATATTACGATGAAAGGCTTAAACTGTACAGTCATTTTTATTTTAGGTAAGGTTCCAAAGATTTGTTTTTCATTTGATATAGTTTCATTTGTGTATCTTCAAGCGAATAGAAATTAATAATGTCAATTATGTTTTTTTTTTCTGTTTATAATTTAACTGAGCCTTATATTGTCATTTATAAGGGATTTATAAAACATAAATAGTCCTCACTTTAGATTAGGTCACAAAACTGCATGAAGTTGAGTTAATAAAGCATTTATTAACATACAAATTAACTATTAGTATTTGCCTGAATAATAAGAATTATAAATGTTAATTTTAAGAGTTTAATAATCATTTACTAACTCTGTTTATTCTGAATGATCTTAAAAAACAACCAACAATGCTTAAATAAATAACTGGTTTGTTAATAATGTAATACTTCATTTAGAAATGAAAAATAAATCATTAACAAAGTATGAAAGTACAGTTATTAAGCACATTATAAATGTGGTTAAATCAAGAATACAGCATTTGTAGCTGCAGTTATAAACTACTTACTAACGCTTATTAATGTAGAGTTAATGCTTAACAGATAATGAATTCACTATTTGCTAATACTTAATAAATGGTTCATAGTGTGGTATATCATACCAAGTATATAAGGTATGATGTACATTAAGTAGTTATTATAAAGTGTTACCTGCATTATTAAATATTTAAGCAGTAATTTAAGAATAGTTGGTGTTTTTTTTAAGATCATTCATAATGCGTAAGCAAATGATTATTAAACTTTTCAAATTACATTTACATATCTTATATTTTAGGCAAATAATAATAGTTACTTGCTATGTTAATACATGCTTTATTAACACAACTTCATCAAGTGGCACAGTGGAACAGTAATCCAGTGTTTGCTTTGCTTTGGCTTTTTCTGGGTTAATTATTGTGATCTCCCGATTACAACAGAAAAATACTGGGAAATCTCTGTAGACTGTAGACTTATAATCTTAAATGAGCAAAATCAACTGTTTTGTCTTCACTTTAGACATTACGCTAGAGAATCATTTAAGCACTAGCTCAAAAGTGACGTTTGTGAAGTAGCAACGGTTTCTGCTGTTCTGATGGTCAGCTGCAGATGTGAAGGCATGACCATTATGCCATCAAACTGTTGTATAAACGCAATATTACACGAGTAGCAGTGCGATATGGCTGTATATCGTCACATGGTGGGACACTAAGGCACTCAGCCTACAGCCAGTGCCAATAAACAGTCATATCGCACTGTTATGAGTGTGATATTGCACATATATACAGTATATCCTTTTTTCCAAATTCAAATTATATCCACGAAGTAAAATATTTACAAAACCTGTTTTAACTACAAGGAACTATTTACTTGTTTATTTATTAGAAAAATCGACTTAATGTACATCATACCTTATATACTTGGTATGATATACCAAGAATTGCTCCTCAGTGTTTGGACTCTCAGTAGTGATTATTAAACCACACTGACCTGAGTTAAACTGAACTGAACTGAACTTAAACTCTAAAAAACTGAACTGACACTTTCAATTTACTATAATCTTCCATGTGAAGCTGCTTTGACACAATCTACATTGTATAAGCGCTATACAAATAAAGGTGAATTGAATTGAATATACTTAATGGCATTGGTAAAAACATAGACAACAATATTTTTGCTTAGAAAAAAAAAGAAAATTAGGACACATTCTGGTGTACAAAAAAAAAGTGTTTTATTTGGTTCATCTTTGACCCCATTACATGAATCACAAATTCTCAAAACCTTCCAGCAGTTCTCATTTCCTCACTTTTCTTGTAAGAGGTGGTCTAAATATTTGTCGTTTGTCAAGTGAGAAGGAAAATCGACAACTCTGTTCTGCAAATGGATGTTTGCGTTGGCTTATTGTTGTCTGGTTCCACTTCTCCATCCGATGACGTCCCTCCCTTCAGTTTTCAGATATGTGTTATATACAATATGCATTCCTCAGCGGCAAACTCAGTGTTGGCGCTTCATCACAATTCCATCTCATCCTTTCTGACTGCTAAACAAGCTCAAAGTCAACAAAAGTTCAGTGTTGAGGAGTAGGCCTGTCCCTATCTTATTTTTGTTGTGTGATATATTGCACCAAAATGTATTGTGATTAACTATATTATTGTCTTTTTAAGTTTTATGCCACTCATTATATAATGCAAATTTGACAATATACCATAGTAATACCAAGTATATTCTTTCAAAGACCACAGAATAAAAATGTTATGGATTCATTCATTCATTTATTCATTTTCCTTTGGCTTAGTCTCTTATTTATTAGAAGGTCACCACAGCAGAATGAACCGCCAACTATCCCAGCATATGTTTTATGCAGGAATTTATATTTAGGTTTTATATGTTTGATGCCTTTCCAGCTAAAACCCAGTACTGGGAATTTTAGGGATATTTATTATAGCTATAGTCATTTTAATGTTTTTATAATTGGGTATTGGAATCAGAATGTGAAAATCTATATCCTAAACAAATAAATAATAATAATAAATGTTATCAGAAAAGTGCAAGGTAAGAAAAACTAGAATAAAATAAACGTATTCTAGACTTTTACAGTGTCAGACTTACAAATATACAGGCCATATTTGCTTATCCAGATTTATTTTTAATTGCACCCACAAAAAAAATAATAATAAAGACATTTATGATAAATACTTTAATGTTTTTTCTATATTATAGTATAACGTGTTGTATTTACAACTTTTTTATATATATTTTATTTTTTTATTTACACACTTGCCGAACACTTTATTAGGTTTATTGAATTCAGCAAGGTACTGGAAATATTCCTCAGAGATTTTGGTCCATATTGACATGATAGCATCACGCAGTTGCTGCAGATTTGTCAGCTTCACATCCATGATGCAAATCTCCTATTCCACCACATCCCAAAGGTGCTCTATTGGATTGAGATATGGTAACTGTGAAGGCCATTTGAGTACAGTGAACTTATTGTCATGTTCAAGAAACCAGTCTGAGATGATTCACGCTTTATGGTGCGTTATCCTGCTGGAAGTAGCCATCAGAAAATATGTACACTGTGGTCATAAAGTGATGGACAGGGTCAGCAACAATACTCAGCTAGGTTGTGGTGTTGACACAATGCTCAATTGGTATTAATGAGCCCAAAGTGTGCCAAGAAAATATCCCCCACACCATTACACCACCACCAGCAGCCTGAACCATTGATACAAGCCAGGATGGATCCATGATTTCATGTTGTTGATGCCAAATTCTGACCCTACCATCTGAATGTCGCAGCAGAAATCGAGACTCATCAGACCAGGCAACGTTTCTCTAATCTTCTATTGTCCAATATTGGTGAGCCTGTGCGAATTGTAGCCTCAGTTTCCTGTTCTTAGCTGACAGGAGTGGCACCCGGTGTGGTCTTCTCCTGCTGTAACCCATCTGCCTTAAGGTTCGACGTGTTGTGTGTTCAGAGATGCTGTTATGTGAGTGGTTATTTGAGTTACTGTTGCCTTTCTATCAGCTGGAACCAGTCTGGCCATTCACCTGTGGCATCAACAAGGCATTTGCACCCACAGAACTGCCGTTCACTGGATCTTTTCTCTTTTTGGGACCATACTCTGTAAACCCTAGAGATGATTGTGCATGAAAATCACAGTATATCAGCAGTTTCTGAAATACTCAGACCAGCCTGTCTGGCACCAACAACTATTCCACTTTCAATGTCACTTTACCCCTTTGTTCCCCATTCTGATGCTCGGTTTGAACTGCAGCAGATCGTCTTGACCATGTCTACATGCCTAAATGCATTGACTTGCTGCCATGTGATTGGCTGATTAAAAATATGCATTAACGAGCAGTTGGATAGGTGTAGCTAATAAAGTGGCTATAAATATATAGGCTATAGCTAAAAAAACTTACTTCAGTGTTGGGTCATTTGTTTATAGAATTATACTTATATTAACACAGCAACTGTAGATACTTGACAGATTCGAGTACTTTACTAAAGTATGAATAAAAACACTATAGTTTTTACTATTATAGAGGGCTATTGAGGAGGCCGAGAGGTTACAGTCATTTTGAAAGCGGTTGTGGTTGAAGTTTGGAAACTTTCCTGTCTAATTTAACAGCACTGGAGCGTTATTATATTGGCCCTGAAAAACCTTTTTGTGGTCAAGATATTTTGACTTCCCATTTCCAGGCTTGCAGAAAAGCCGATGCTCCAGCAGGACTGACCTGTACAGCGTGTTTGGCTTGTCAGTAGCGCCATTAGGTCACTAGGTCGACATTTGAATGATTTACGATTAGCTTTTATCATCTCCATATGCTTTTTCGCCCCCAATTGTTTGTTGAACAACTACCACCGAGAGCCTCTTACTGGCTGTTCTTGAGCAGTCGTGTTATCCGTCTTCCAGAGGAGTATTAATAGCTTTTAAATGCTTCCAACGTTCTTGGCGTCTGTCCTTCAGAGTGGAAAGACTTCTCGACAATTAGATCTGCTCCTGCGGGCTTTAGCATCTGTCACCAGATCGGCTCGAGACTCGCTGCTCCTGCGCTCAAAGGCATGTCAGCTAATTTGTTTATGGAAATAACTTCAGGCTTCAGTAATCCTGCGCTTTTGTCCTATAGGTATCAGCATTCCGAGATGTGCAACTCACGGTTTGACTATTGTTATGAGCATTTTTTTGCCTGCTTTGCATTGCATTCCTCCTTAATTCTGGCTTTGATTAATGGGAAAAGCAGCTGGGTCAAACTGGGTCAAAAACAATATTAAAATGACAAAAGTACATGAATGTTTTTTACATACAGCTAATGTTAATGTTTTTTGCATACAGCTAAAACAACTGGATCTAAATACATCTTAATTCATGTTACAAATAGCTTTTATATAACAAAAGTGGTTATATAATGCATCATAAATGACTGTATTAGTGTGTTGTGTGTTATTTCACATATAGAAAGCCTATTAAATGCAAAAATGAGAATCTGAATGAGGTAATTTGTGTTTTTGCTCTATAGGTGTCAGTATTGCAAGAAGTACAACTCTCTATTTGACTATTGTGAATTTTTTTTTTTAATAATTAAGCCAATAACATTTATAAGCCTGCTTGGCATTGCATTCCTCCATTACTTTTGCTTTGCTTGATGGCAAAAGCTGCTGGGTCAAACTGGGTCAAAAACAATATTAAAATGACTAAAGAACATTAATATTTTTCACATACAGCTGATGTTAATGTTTAGCATATAGCTAAAACAACTGGATCTGAATGACATACAACCGAGGTTGCAGTTGCCTTTCATATTCATGTAACAAATAGCTTTTATATAAAGAAAGTGGTTATATTATGCATCATAAATGACTTTATTAATTTTTTTTATGTTATTTCACATATAGAAAGCCTATTAAATGCAAAAATGAGAATCTAAATAATTGAGTTAATTGCGCTTTTGTCCTATAGTTATCAGCATTCCGAGAAGAACTCACTATTTGACTATTGTTGTGAGATGAGATGGGACTTTGATTGGTTTAATGCACATTATGCTCAAAACACACCCATAACTCATTAAGAGAATAAGCACAACCCTGTTAGACCATGCGCCAGGGAGTAGACCATATTTTTCCGTCCCTAAAACAGCAAAAGTGGATTTCGACATGCCTTTAAAGCTTTTGCGCCATGCGCTTTAGACTTTGTGCTTAGATCATTACAATAGAGCCCAATAGTTTTATAACTCATTTATATTTACTGATTTCTTTTATCTTTGCCATGATGAAAGTACATACTATTTGACTTGATATTGTTCAAGATACTAGTATTCAGCTTAAAGTGACATTTAAAGCATTAACTAGGTTAATTAGGCAAGTAATTGAATAATGAGGATTTGTTCTGTAATATAAAAAGATTGCTTAAGGGGGCTAATAATATTGACCAAATAAAAAATAGTATAGGAAATACTGTGAAAAATTCTTTGCTCTGTTAAACATCATTTGGGAAATAGTTGAAGAAGAAAAAAAAATTGCATGAGGTCTAATAATTTTGACTTCAACTGTGTGTGTGTGTGTGTGTGTGTGTGTGTGTGTGTGTATGTATATGTATATATGTGTATATATATATATATATATATATATATATATATATATAAAGATAAAAAAACAATAATAAATTTAATTTGATAGGTTTCGGTTGAATGGTTAATGTGACTTTTAAAAAAAAATTATAAGAAATATTAAAGGCATGTAAACTCTATAGTTTAAATCATTAATATAATTATTTTATTAACATATATTCCTAATAACTTAAATAATGGATTTCTTTACTAGCTTATTACTTTAATAACTGAATTTTATCATAATTATTTTACATATTAATTTAATGTTTTGCATTGCAGCATACCTTTTAAAGTTTTCATTGCATCCTCATTCATTTTTTGCTAAGCTGAATGGGAAAAGCAGCTTCAGATTTTTTCTGTGCTTTGATTATTTCTTGAGTCTCCTGTGCATGTAATAGAGCAGATGTCATAACCGTGAACAAGGTAGTCGTAACGTTTTATCATGAGCATTTGTTATGGTGTGTCTGTGTGTGTTTGTGGGATCTTTTTGTTTTGGTGTTGTTATGGGCTGTGTTAGGACTGAATGGCCCTGAAAGACACTTCTGCAAAGCATTACTGTGGCATCTATGAAATGTGTTTTGTAACGCGAGGCTGTCATGGTATTGATTTTAAATAGGGATGTGTTTGAGTAATGCTGAACACTAGTAAAAACATTCTGCTGTTTGTAATGAGACTAAATAGTTCACTGTGGCAATGAAGAGACAATATTAATAAAGTAGAGCTTTGGTGAATCTTATATAAATGCTCATGTAGTTGTAATCAATACCATTATTGATTACAACTACATGAGCATTTATATAAGATTGTGTGGGGATGGGTAAATCTTTTTTGATTCTTGATTTGATTTGATTCTTGTTCCGGCCATCGTTCCATCCATCCATCCATCCATCCATCCATCCATCCATCCATCCATCC
>CAIGQZ010032222.1:5209950-5229495 GCA_903798205.1 Danio tinwini | reverse complement strand
TATATATATATATATATATATATATATATACACACCTCACTGTATGTAATTTTAGTATGATTTGCACTATTGCATGTAATTTTGATGTTTTCAGCAAAGATTTACTGAATAATTTTTCATAATTTATCAATAAATTAATTTATAACTAAATAAATAGATTTAAACAAAATCAGAAGGAGTTGTGTAATAATCCATAAACCATAAAATTCCAATCTGAAGCCTAAGGGGATATTTTGAACGAGTTGATAATGATGATAAAGTTCATGCTTTTATCCAGAACGATGTTAAAGGAGTTTGATTGATTTTCTCTGTCCTGGTGTTTGTGCATTGCTCTACTAAATAAACTCACGAACTGGAATTAAAATACAAATGCAAAGTAAAAATATAAATGCTACATTGCATCGGTGCTTCAGTTGAATGAAATAAATGGAAATACATTAATTAGCACAAAATAAATGAAAAAGTTCAGCCTGATCTTGGCTGATTTGACAGGGGATCAGATTGTGCACAGAGCGAATGAAGAAGAACATCATGAGAAAGAGAAAGGCACATGCAGTTCTTCAAATCTAACTTTATTCTCCTGACTCAGTTGATGGATAATGTGAAAATTTGGTTTCCCAGAGCCTTTTTTATTATATCTTAAGCTCAGAAGTGTAATTTTATTTTATTAGTGAATATTCCTGGAAGTGTTTCGATTTCTCGTTTTTTTTTCCTTAAAGGTGAAGTGTGTACATTTTGAAGAAGCAAGCGCAGAAGCACAAAATCAGTCTTAAGTTGCACATTTATGTATTTTTGACTATTCTTAAAAATACACAGGTAAAAACGACAGATTTTTTTCCTGAATGAAACAGCTCCTTTAAACTTTGATTATTTGAGTGTTTGCAGAGCTAATAGGAGAGGTAGAGGCATCGCTGCCCTATCTAAAGTGTCATTTGGTGACTATTTGTCCTTTGAGTATCTGATTATTATCTACAGACCTTCAAAATATTCTCCAACTTTTATTGATGATTTTACAGAGCTGTTATCAATAATAACCTCTGAGTTTGAATCTTTTACTACTGCTGGGGATTTTAATATTCACGTTGATAATTTAGAAATCAATGCTGTAAAAGCATTGCTGTTTTTAACACTTTTGATCTGACTCAGCATGTTCAAGGACCCACACACAATCGTGGACACACTCTTGATCTACTTATAACTAAGGGTCTACACATTTCATCGACTGCTGTTAAGGATGTTGCACTATCTGATCATTTCTGTATTTTCTTTGATATATTGATCACTCCAGCCATTGAAGACAGATCTGTCTCTGTCAAAAAGAGATGCATAAATGAGAACACTAGAGAGCAGTTTCTGAAGGTCATATCACTCACACCAAGTATATCTGCAGACTCTGTTGATTCTCTCCTTGATTTGTTTAACTCTAAAGTTAAGAATGTCATAGATGGCATTACTCCTGTTAAAGTCAGGAAGAAAACAGGGATGAAAAACAGGCCTTGGAGAAAATCAACAGCAGTTCAAATGATGAAAAGACAGTGGAGGAATGTGGAGGAAGACAAAACTAGTAGTCCACTATTATATCTATAACTTTCTTATAGACTCTTATATCTTATAGACTTTCTTTTTAACCTTTATAAGAAACCTTTATAACCTTTATAACCTTTATAACCAACTTAAATAATGCATGTACACTTTGCAACGGTAGGATCCCAGTGAACTAATCTCGGAAAGTAAATGTAATGAGTTCGCTCATTTCTTTATTGATAATATCAGAAAGGCAATCAGCTCATCCAATCAGCCAAGTTGTGTCAAGTTGTGAGCCAAGCTCAACCACAACTTAAGAAATCAGACATTGTGTCTGATCTTATGGCAATTTATGGTAAAATCTTAGAGGAGATTGTGCAAATTATGAAAACATCAACCTGCAGTCTTGACACACTCCCCACATCAGTCTTCAAAACAGTGTTTAACTGTTTAGAAATGGATCTCCTAAAAGTGGTAAATGTTTCACTTCTCTCAGGGATTTTTCCAAACTCACTTAAAACTGCAGTTGTTAAACCCCTCTTGAAAAAGAGCAACCTGGATAACACACTTTTGAGCAATTACAGACCAATCTCAAATCTCCCTTTCATTGGAAAAATCATTGAAAAAGTTGTTTTCAACCAGGTTAACACGTTCTTAAATTCCACTGGGTGTTGAGACAATTTTCAATCTGGTTTCAGAGCACATCACAGTACAGAGAGCGCTCTTATAAAGATAATCAATGATATCCGCCTAAATACAGATTCAGGCAAACTAACATTGCTGGTATTGCTCGATCTTAGTGCTGCATTTGACACTATCAATCACAGCATACTTCTGGATAGGCTGGAAAATTGGGTTGGGCTGTAGGTGACCATAGTTCAAGGTGGACAGCCATGACATGTGGAGTCCCACAAAGTTCGATTCTGGAACCTCTCCGGTTTAATTTTTATATGCTCCCTCTGAGCCAAATAATGAGAAAGAACCAAATTTCCTACCACAGCTATGCTGATGACACTCAGATCTACTTAGCCTTATTGCCTAATGACTACTGCCCTATTCATACCCCCTGCCAATGCATTGATGAAATGAACAGTTGGATGTGCCAAAACTGTCTTCAGTTAAACAAAGAGAAAACTGAAGTCATTGCGTTTGGGAGCAGAGATGAGGTTCTCAAGGTGAATGCGTACCTTGGCTCTAAAGGTCAAACAACAAAAAAATAAGATCAAGAATCTTGGTGTGACTCTGGAGTCAGATCTTAGTTTCAATAGTCATGTCAAAGCAGTTAGTAAATCAGCATACTATCATCTCAAAAACATTGCAAGAATCAGATGCTTTGTTTCCAGTGAAGACTTAGAGAAACTTGTTCATGCTTTTATCAGCAGCAGGGTGGATTACTGTAACGGCCTCCTCACGGGCCTTGCCAAAAAGACAGTCAGACAGTTGCAGCTCATCCAGAAGTCTGTGGCCAGGATTCTGACCAGAACCAGGAAATCAGAGCACATCACACCTGTCCTCAGGTCTTTGCACTGGCTCCCAGTTACATTCAGAATAGATTTTAAAGTATTATTACTTGTCTATAAATCACTAAATGGCCTAGGACCTCAATACATTACAGATATGCTCACTGAATGCAAACACTCAGATCTCTAGGATCATTTAAACTAGAAATTATTTTCTGTTTTTATTTTTTCTTACACTTGTCTTTTTTATTCCTGTTTTTGTAAAGCACTTTGAATTGCCACTGTGTATGAAATGTGCTATATAAATAAACTTGCCTTGCCTGGCCTTATTACGCAGAACTCGGATTTCAGTTTTGTTTTGTTGTTTTATTTTTATGTTTGTATTGTTTGGGTTTTTACCAAATTCTGCTTCAATTCCATGTCAGCAGCTTCTTTAGAATTATTCTTTACAGTTCAATACCTATTTTCCCCACTGTATATATTTGAGAATCAATGGCTTCTTTAAATAAAGCAAAGCTACAATATCTTGATGTCTACAAAATCATTCACACCGTTGTTGTTTTGCTTCTGTGTTTTGATGATGTGAAATGCTGAAGGCAACATTTTTGCTGTTGTCCGTGCCGGCTTTTCAAATCAGACTGTAATCCTCATGTGAGCCGAATGTTGGCTTTAAAGTGCCTTTTCTTTGTGTGTTTTTCTGGTTGCAGGAATGGTCTCGGTCCGTCTAAGGAGGGTGAAGCGCAGTACTCTGTTGTTCATTGTACCGGCTACATCAAGGCCTGGCCGCCAGCGGGTACTAATACAGACACACACACAAAAACACACTGGCATCGCTTTCAGTTCAAAGACACTGAAGCACTGAGACTCTAACAGACACATACACACACACACATACATGCAAACCAACATATATACAGATTAAACCATCTATTCTACTAGCAGGTCTACTTTAAATACTTTCTGTTCATAGAGTAAAAGCTAAAAATATTATGTTAGGCTTATTTTAAGTCATTATATTTGAGTATGTAATGCTTTCAGTTAAATATATAATTGCAATAATAATGTAAAGGATTAGTTAAATTATACATTTTCCTTGATGCTAAATAATGAATAAATTTTTTCTTTTTAAAATATTTCCCAAATGATGTTTAACAGAGCAAGGAATCTGATAATATTTTTTTCTTCTGGTAAAAGTCTTGTTTGTTTTATTTTAGCTAGAATAAAAGCAGTTTTTCAATTTTTCAAAACCATTTTAAGGTCAAAACTATTAGCCCCTTAAAGCTATATATTTTTTCGATAGTCTACAGAACAAACCATCGTTATACAATAACTTCACTAATTACCCAAACCTGCCTAGTTAACCAAACTAACCTAGTTAAGCCTTTAAATATCACTTTAAACTGTATAGAAGTGTCTTGAAAAATATCTAGTAAAATATTTTTTACTGTCGTCATGGCCCGGGGCTCCCTCCCATTTCAAGGCGAGAGGGGAGTTTGAGCTCAGGTAGAACCCGAGAACTCCCCTGCTGTAGAAGCTAGCAGTAGGTAGTGCTGTCGCCTCACAGCAAGAACGTCGCTGGGTCACATGGTTCGAACCTCGGCTGGGCTGGGTCAGTTGGCGTTTCTGTGTGGAGTTTGCTTGTTCTCCCTGCGTTCGCGTAGGTTTCCTCCGGGTGCTTCGGTTTCCCCCACAGTCCAAAGACATGGGGTATAGGTGAATTGTGTAGACTAAATTGTCCATAGTGTATGAGTGTGAATGAGTGTGTGGATGTTTACCCGAGATGAGTTGCGGCTGGAAGGGCATTCGCTGCGTAAAATCGTGCAGGATAAGTTGGTGGTTCATTCCGCTGTGGCGACCCCAGATTAATAAAGGGACTAAGCCGAAAAGAAAATGAATAAATGAATTTACATCAATGCATATAATTAAAGTAAATAAATAAAAATCCTAATCAATTTAAATAATCTACATCATTGCATTTTATGTTTATTGAATCATTTTGAATCACGTTTCCAGAAAGAATTCACTGAATCATTTGCGTGAGTGTAGTTTCCATGTTACCAAAAAAGATTCAGTGAGTCATTTACATCACTGCATGTAGATTTGATGTTAAGTAAAAAGATTCAGTGAGTCATTTACATCACTGCATGTAGATTTGATGTTACAGAATAAATGATTCAGTAGATTATTTACATCACTGCATGTACTTTTGATGTTAAGTAAAAAGATTCAATGAATCAATTACATCACTAGCACGATCGCCTCACAGCAAGAAGGTTGCTGGTTTGAGCCTCAGCTCGATCAGTTGGCATTTCTATGTGGAGTTTGCATGTTCTCCCCGTGTTGGCATGAGTTTCCTTCCGATACTCCGGTTTTCCCCACAGTCCAAAGATATGCGGTACAGGTGAATTGAATAAACTAAATTGGCCGTAGTGTGTGTGTAAAAGAGTGTACATGGGTGTTTCCCAGTGTTGGGGTTCAGCTGAAAAGGCATCCGCTGAGTAGAACATATGCTGGATAAGTTGGTGGTTCATTCTGCTGTGGCAAGCCCTGATGAATAAAGGGACTAAGCCTAAGGAAAATGAATGAATTTACATCACTACTTGTAGTTTTGATGTTATGAGTAAAAATGATTCAGTAAATCATTTACCTCGTTACTTGTAGTTTTGATGTTGTTGTTGTTGTTTTTTTCTTTTTTATATATTGTGCATTAGTAATTTACAAATACAGCAAAAACAGGCAACAAAAAAAACAAGGATAATTGAAATTCAAATAAAAAAAACACAAAACAAAACAAAACAAAAACAAATGAAAGACATTCACAAAAAACAGATTCATAACAGCTTACAATAAACAGAGCTTTTACATTTTTACAGCTTTGAGAGACTTTGTTAGTTCTGATGTTAAGTAAAAAAAGATTCAGTGAATTATTTACATCACTACTTGTAGAGAAAAAAACGATTCAGTGAATCATTTACATCACTACATGTGTCACAGAATGTGTCACAGAAAAAATGATTCAGTAAATCCTTTACATCATTGTAGTTTTGATGTTGTGAGAAAAAATTATTCAGTGAATCATTTACATGACTGCATGTAGATTTGATGTTACGAGAAAAAGAATCAGTGTATAATTTACAACACTGCATGTGGTTTTGAAATATCTAAACATTGAATTCATGTTTTTTTCTATAGCGCTTTTACAATGTAGATTGTGTCAAAGCTGTTTAACATAGAATTTCGATTAAAGTCCAGATTTCAGAGTTGAAGTCCAGTTCAGTTCAGTGTGGTTTAATTTTTACTGCTAAAAGTTCAAACACTGAAGAGCAAATCCATCAATGCACAGCTCCACAAGTCCCAAACATGATTTACTAAATCGTTTTCATCGCTACATATAGTTTCAATGTTACCAAAAAAGATTCAGTGAATCTTTACACCACTGCATGTAGATTTGATGTCACAGAAATATGATTCAGTAAATCATTTGCATCATTACTTGTAGTTTTGGTGTTAAGTGAAAAAAGATTCAGTGAATCATTTACATCACTGCTTGAAGTTTTGATGTTATGAAAAAATAACTCTGTGAATTATTTACATTACTGCATGTAGATTTGATGTTACAGAAAAATGATTCAGCAAATCATTTACATTGTTACTTGTAGCTTTGATATTAAGTGAAAAAGATTCAGTGAATCATTTACACCACTACTTGTAGTTTCGATGTTACCGAAAAAGATTCAGCGAATCATTTACACCACTACTTGTAGTTTCGATGTTACCGAAAAAGATTCAGCGAATCCTTTACATTACTGCATGTAGATTTGATGTTACAGAAAAAAATGATTCAGCAAATCATTTACATCATTACTTAGAGTTTTGGTGTTAAGTAAAAAAGATTCAGTGAATCATTTACAACACTGCTTATGATTTTGAAATAGCCAAACATGATTCACTAAATCTTTTTTATTGCTGCTTATAGTTTTGATGTTACCGAAAATGATTCTGTGAATCATTTACTAACACTGCATGTAATTTTGAAAAATCGAAAAATTATTCACTGAATCATTTGCCTCAGGGCATGCAATTTAAAATAATTCTTAATCAGCAATAGTAATATTACAGATGTGTTTAGTTTAGCATAACTCATAAACCAAAATGACTGAAGCCTCATGTTGAACAAGTTTGAACCTCTTGAACTCTCAGAACTCTGCGTTAAATTCTCATCAAATCGACAGAAAGGTCTGGAGTTCTGGATGACTCCCACATGACTCCAGATCCAGATCTCTCCAGCCTGAGATTCATATTAGCACAACAGCAGGTGATAGACAGACATTGAGCAACCCTGAACTCAAAGCCCAAAAACGTGAACTTTCTGGCCTCATATCTCAGCTGGAGGTTCTCCAGGTCTCCTACAAGTATGTGTGTCATGAAAATCAATCGCATATGCTCCACATCCTGTTTGTTGCATAACGGCACAAAAACTAGGCTAAAAATAACCAGCGGCGTTCAACCGTCAGCTATTATCACTTCTTATTGGAATGCGGTGATCTAAACGGAGACATCGCGTATAGTTTTCATCACACGTTATGAACGGTTAAGAAACTCTGTGGAAAGAGCAGATGGGATGTTCATCAGCGAAAACAAACACAAGACTTTATGTATGTGCTTTTTATTAGTTTGATATGCAAACGAATGAATCCTGTCTGCTGGTATAATGTCACTTTTGTGCAAATTAAAGGCAGTAAATTAATTGTAAACATCAGTGCATCTGCCTTGTTGTTTGATTTTTCAGCGTGTCATTTATTTAGACTAAACAGTGATAGATATATACAGCCGTGCCTGTTTATTTGCAGCACAGACTCATTAGTTTTGCAAAGTAGTGTTGATGAATTGAGTTGTATTTTACTCGAGGTGACATGTTTGCTGTGTGAATGTGGGAGCAGACACTGAAAGGATGACAATGGGACAATAAATTGCCCTTACGTGTTCTCTGCTCTATATTAATATCATTCTATATTTGTTCATTGTCTCTGATGGATGCACTGCATATAAAAACAAACACATCACACAAGCAATATGAACCCTTAATGAAGCGATTCTTTCAATTAATTAGTCAAAATGACTCACAAGTTATCATTTTGAATCAGTTTGATCTTATAAATAAAATATTGGTGTGCTGAAATGTTTTCCCATTCATTTCTGCCATTCTTTATTTTTTTGAAATGGTATATGAAAAAAAAGATTAATAGAAATACAATAAAGCAAAAAATGAGTCTGTAGAAAATACATTCACTTTATTAGGTACACCTGTCCAACTGCTCATAACACAAGTTTCTAATCACATGGCAGCAACTCAATGCATTCAGGCATGTAGACATGGTCAAGACGATCTGCTGCAGTTCAAATCAAGCACCAGAATGGGGAAGAAAGGGGATTTAAGTGACTTTGAACATGGCATGGTTGTTGGTGGTCTGGTCTGAGTATTTCAGAAACTGCTGATCTACTGGGATTTTCACGCACAACCATCTCTAGGGTTTACAGAGAATGGTCTGAAAAAGAGAAAAGATCCAGTGAGTGGCAGTTCTGTGGGCACAAATGCCTTGTTGATGTCAGAGGTCAGAGGAGAATGGCCAGACTGGTTCCAGCTGATAGAAAGGCAACAGTAACTCAAATAACCACTCATTACAACTAAGGTCTGCAGAAGAGTATCTCTGAACACATCCAACCTTGAGGCGGACGGGCTACAGCAGCAGAAGACCACACCGGGTGCCACTCCTGTCAACTAAGAACAGCAAACTGAGACTGGAATTCGCACAGGCTCACCAATATTGGACAATAGAGGATTGGAAAAACATTACCTGGTCTGATGAGTTTCGATTTCTGCTGTGACATTCGGATGGTAGGGTCAGAATGTGGCATCAACAACATGAAATCATGGATCCATCCTGCCTTGTACCAACGGTTCAGGCTGGTGGTGGTGGTGTAATGATGTGGAGGATATCTTCTTGGCACACTTTGCTCTTTGCATGTCAACGCCACAGCCTACTTGAGTATTGTTGCTGACCATGTCCATCCCTTTATGACCAGTGTACCCATCTTCTGATGGCTACTTCCAGCAGGGTAACGCACCATGTCATAAACCGTGAATCATTTCAGACTGGTTTCTTGAAGATGACAATGAGTTCACTGTACTCAAATGGCCTCCACAGTCACCAAATCTCGATCCAATAGAGCACCTTTGGGCTGTGGTGAAACAGGAGAAAAAGATTCACTGAATCATTGGCATCACTGAATATAATTTTAATGTTTTAAATAATGATTTGCTAAATCATTTTACATCAGTGTAATCAAGTCATCCCCAAAAACACTTAGAACTGAACATAAAATAATCAATTACACTGTAACAGGCTGCACCTTAGTTCAGCACAGTGGCAGCACTGTCGCCACACAGCAAGAGGGCCACTGGTTCGGTCCCAGCAGGGCCAGTTGGCGTTTCTGTGTGGAGTTTGCATGTTCTCCCCGAGTTGGTGTGGGTTTCCTCCAGGTGCTCCGGTTTCCCCCACAGTCCAAAGACATGCAGTATAGGTGAACTGGATGAACTAAAATTTGCCGTAGTGTATGAGTGTGTGTGTAAATAAGTGTGTTTGGGTGTTTCTTAGTACTTGGTTGCAGCTGGAAGGGCATCCGCTGCATAAAACATATGCTGGAATAGTTGGCAGTTCATTCTGCTGTGGAAAAATGAATGAATGAATGACTACACTGTAACAAAACTGTCATTTTAGAATGTTACTGTTTTATTTCACACTTTTTTCACGTTATTCAGAAATGCAGTTAAAAATCGCAACATCTGAAGTGTACTGTAAATTTACATGTCATGTAAAATCACATGACAAACCCCCCCTCCCCCCCAAACATATTTTTTTAAAGATTTTCAACACAGTAACAGGTTTTTTTGTGAATTATGGGGACTTTCTATACGTCTCCATTGTTTTTATACTGCACAAACTGTATCTTTATTGCTCTACCCCAAGTTAGTCAGTCAACATATTTACTATTATGAACAATCAACAATACATTTATTACAGTATTTATTAATCTTTATTAATGTTAGTTTTGCAAATAAAGGTGTTCATTGTTACTACTTGTTAATTCAGTGCATTATGCTCATTTATTCATTTATTTGTTTTCCTTCAGCTTAGTCTCTATTTCAGAGGTCGCCACAGGGGAATTAAGTACCTATTCCAGCAAATGTTTTACACTGCGGATGCCCTTCCAGCTGCAACCCATCACTGGGAAACATCCATACACTCATTCACACACATACTCTACGGCCAATTTTAGCTTATTCAATTCACCTGTACTGCATGTCTTTGGACTGTGGGGGAAAACGGAGCATCCGGAGGAAACCCACGCTAACACGGGGAGAACATACAAACTCCACACAGAAATGCCAAATGATCCAGCCGAGGCTCAAACAAGCGATCGTCTTGCTGTGAGGCGATCTTGCTACCCACTGTGCCACCGTGAAGCCCCATAAATTATGTTATCAAGCACAATTTTTACAATGCATTATTCAATCTTGAACTATGATTCCGGACAAGTACTGTTCACGTTAGTAAATACATTACCTTACAGAAACTTGTTGTAAAGTGCGACCAGACATTTGTATCCTGCAAAGCTTTTTTTTTTTCTTTTTTTGTCAGCCTTAATGAGGTCAAAGCAAAGAAAGGAGCGAGTCAAGAAGAAAACTATGAAAAGGAGATTAAATGCTTGACGCTTATGCTTAAACTCCATGACAGGAATCTCTCCATCTGCTGCTATTGCATGTGTGGCGCTTTTTCCAGATAAACATGCCACAACATCCAGGAACAATTACAGTTTTGCTACTAGATTTTAAATCTACAAAATGACGAAAAAAAAATTTCCACGAGACTATGACAAAACTGCAGAGCAGATGCTATTAGTAGGATCAAAAACAAGTTTTGCACATATATTTCTTAACAGAATGTCTTGCACCATGTACGAATTAACATCTGTTTTCAATATATTTACTCATCCCTAAAGATGTTTGCTTTGTATGGATGTGTTTAAATACACATTAAGAATGCATTTGTGTCACATTTGTATTACACATTTTAATAAACAGACAGAAAACAGCTTAATGGGTTTACATTTGAGTTGCAGAAATCCAGACATTTTCAAAGCTGGAAACTTCTATTTTCAAAGCTGGGAATTAACAGGAATGTTTAAAAGTTATAAAAAAAATTGACCAGCCTCACAGTTCTCATGAAGAGAAATACTACCTATATACACCAAAACCATTTTTTTATCAGGCTGCAAACACCTTTTTTTCTTCTGTAAACTTTGGCATTTTAACATGGCAGTCTGTGAGGATTTGCTTGTTTCTGGAGCCAACCCCCAGTGGCCATTGAATGAATAGCAAAGCAATAAATTCCAGAGTCTGACAAAAATGTTGAGCAGATACTATTAGTAGGATTTAAGTGGCCACGACCTTAATTATGCAGAACTTCAGGGCTAAATTTAAATTAAACTAATGATTTTTTTTATTCACCAGCCTCACAGTTGTCACGAAGAGTAATATTAGCTATACACACCAAAAAACATATTTTTTTTTTGTATCAGGCTGCAAACACCTTTTATTTCTGCTGTTAAGTTGGACATTTTAACATGGCAGTCTATGAGGATTTGCTTGTTTCTGAAGCCAACCCCCAGTGGCCAGTCAATGAATTACAAAAAAATACATTTCAGGAGACTCAGACAAAACTGCAGAGCAGATGCTATTAGTTGAATCAAAACCAAGTTTTTCGCAAATATTTCTAAACATCACATCTTGCAACAGAACATCTTGTTTAAAAAAAAATGAAACGAAACGTATAAATAAACATCTGTTTTCAATACATTTCTTCATCCCTAAAGATGTTTGCTTTGTCTGGATGTGCTTAAGTCCACATTAAGGACACATTTGTGTCACACATTTTAATAAACAGACAGAAAACAGCTTAATGGGTTTACATTTGACTTGAAATTTTGAAAGCTGGAAACTTTCCATGGTAAAATATGGGAAATAATAGAACTTTATGGGAATTAAAGGGAATAAACTTGGGAATGTAGTCCAAATAAACACAACACAACATCCAGAAACAAAAACTAATTCATTACTAACCTTTCCATGGTAATTAATGGCAAAATATTGGAATTAATGGGAAGAAAGGGAAGAAACTGGAAATGTATTCCAAATAAACACAGCACAACATCCAGAAACAATAGAAGTTTTGCTACTAGATTTTAAATGACTAAAATAAATAAATTGCTGGAAACTAAGACCAAAAATGTGGAGTAGAGGCTATTAGTAGAATCCAAGTGGCCACAGCCTTTATTATGCAGAATTTTAAAGCTTAATATAAAGCAAACTAATGAGTTATAAAAATATTCACAAGCCTCACAGTTGTTATAAAGGATAAAATTAGCTGTATACACCAAAACCATTTTTTTGTATCTGGCTGCAAACACCTTTATTCTGCTGTAAAGTTGGGCATTTTAACATGTCAGTCTATAAGGATGTGCTCGTTTCTGGAGTCAACCCCCAGTGGCCAAACCTTTTGAGCACACTTTTCCAAACAGCACATCTTGCAGCAGAACATCTTGGAAAAAAGCAACATTTAAAAATAAACATCTGTTTTCAATACATTTCTTCATCAAGATGCTTGCATTGTCTGAATGAGCTTAAATTTATATTAAGGACGTTTTTATGTCACAATTGTTTTACACATTTAAAAAAACTGACGGAAAACAGCCTAATGGTTTTACATAGGGTTGCAGAATTCCAAAAATTTTCAAAGGTGATGGCATTAACTAATGAGTTAAAAAATATTCACAAGCCTCACAGTTGTCATGAAGGGTAATACTACCTATATACACCGAAACCATTTTTGTATCAGTCTGCAAACACCTTTTTTTCTGCTGTAAAGTTGGGCATTTTAACATGGCAGTCTAAGAGGATTTGCTTGTTTCTGGAGGCAGCCCCCAGTGGCCAGTCAATGAATTGCAAATAAATTAATTCCAGGAGACTCTGACAAAACTGCCATGCAGATGCTATTAGTAGGATCAAAAACAACTTTTGTGCACACTTTTCCAAACAGCAAAAGAACATCTTGCTAAAAAAAACAACATTTACAAATAAGCATCTGTTTTCAATATATTGCTTTATCACTTAAGATATTTGCTTTATTTGGATATGCTTAAATCCACATTAAGGAAACAATTGTGTCACATTTGTATCACACATTTTAATAAACTGACATAAAACAGCTTTATGGGTTTACATTTGACTTGCAGAATTCCACAAATTTTCATAGTTGGAAACTTTTGTGGGAAAATAAGGAAATTAACAGAAATAGATAGGAATTAAAGGGAATAAACTGGAAATTTATTAACAATAAACGCTGCACAACATCCAGGAACAATAACAGATGCAGTTTCAGATACTTCAGTATTAGAGGCTGCTTGGTAGGATCAAAAACAAGTTTTGCACATGCATTTCCAAGCAGCACATCTTGCAACAGAGAACATCTTGTTAAAAAAAAGTGTATGAATAAACATGTTAGTCATCAGGTAACACTAGAGCATCTACGACTCATCTAATGACTCATGTTTTTTTTTGTTGTGTTTTTTTTTATCAGGCATGACTATTCCAGATGAAGACACAGAAGCAGGTCAAACTAGCAAATACTGCTTGGTCGCTATTGGAAGACTTCAGGTATGCGTGCCAGTCGTAAATTCTCAATCTATGACATGTATAGCTATAAAAAACAGGAATTAAATGGTTTGAGTTGTTAAAACCTTGTAAATTGTGAGTAGTGTCATATAAACTCTACATATAAAAAGTTCTGTATTGTACTAATACAAGATATATATATATATATATATATATATATATATATATATATATACTGTATTAGTACAGCACTTGATATTCCCTTGAGAGAAACCAATGATCTATGATGCTTTTATGTTTAGTTCAGCTTGATCCTGAGTTTATCTTGATGAATTATGATGAGTCTGGGATTTTAAAATGTATGTAATGCTTGCTCTGGACAGGAGACGTATTAGTATATTTAGCATCTGTCATTTACCTAAAGATATTTATATTTCTTGTCACATAATATATCTGGAAACTTAATTCATCTGTCACTATAATAAAGTGCCTTGTCAGCTCTCAAATAACAAATAACTCTCTAAACTCAGGGTCACTGCAGAAAAGTATTACTTTCTTTAATCTATTTCTACAACTTGCGAATATTTAATCCTTTTTAAAAGATGGTTTGTTTCAATATATCTAGCATGGATTTTGTTTAAATTATAATTGATTTAATTATTTTTTATTGCGTTTTCATTTAATTCTTTATACATTCATAAATCTTTGCACACTTATAATGAAGCATACATTTATCTTATTTGTTAACATTTGCAAAACACATATTGGAATTATCAACGGTACACTAATAACTCACAAAAAGCAGGTTATTGAAGTAATAATTTGTCTCGATTTACATGCATGTTTATAAATCAGCTTATTTTCGGCTAGTGATGTCAAAATGTAATAATTAGCATATCTAACTATTTATTTGTTGGTTGTTGTGTTAAACAAATCCCTAAAAACTGAAGAAGGTTATTGCAAGATATCTTACTGCTCGTATATCATCCTGCAGAACACATTTTTATAATCTTTGGGTCAAGAAAACCATCTGTCAGTATTTTTCCTCGTCCCTTTCTGCAAGATGTTTGCTTTGTCTGGATGTGCTTAAATCCACATTGCAGACACATTTGTGTCAAACATCACACATTTTAAAAAAACTGACAGAAAACAGCTTTTAATGGGTTTACATTTGGGTTGCATAATATCAGAAATTTTCAAAGTTGGAAACTTTCCATGGGAAAATATGGTAATTAACAGCAACTTATGGGAATTAAAAGGAATAAGCTAGAAATATATTCCAGATAAACACGGCACAACGTCCAGGATCAATAACAGTTTCGCTACTAGATTTTCTATGGTAATTATTGGCAAAATATGGGAATTAATAGCAATATATGGGAATTAAAGGAACTAATCAGAAAATGTATTCCAGAAAAACACGACGCAATATCCAGAAACAATAACAGATTCGCTACTAGATTTCCCATAGTTATTAATGACAAAATATGGTAATCAACAGGAATGTATGGGAATTAAAGGAAATAAACTGGAAATTTAATCCAGATAAACATGGCACAACATCCAGGAACAATAATTGTTTTGCTACTAAACTTGACACCACCATATTTAATGCAATTTCAGTTACAGGCTTCAAACAGTCAGGAACAATAACAGATTCGCTACTAAACTTTCTATGGTAATTAATAGCAAAATATAGGAACTAATGGGAATGTTTGGAAATTAAAGAGAATAAATTGGAAATTTATTCCAGATAAACACGGCACAACATCCAGTAACATCCAGTTTCGCTACTAAACTTTCCATGGTAACTTACGGCAAAATACAGGAATTAACAGGAATATGTGAAAATGATATGAGAATAACCTGGAAGTTTACAAAAATGTACATCAACCTAAAACAGGGAATGTAATTGTAAATAGTTGATATAAATCTTGGGATAATCAGGTTGACACCACCATTTGTTGTTCGTACAAGCTTTTTTCATCTGAGAAACATCGCAAAAATCAGAGATATTGTGTCAATGGAAGAGATGGAGATGCTTGTCCATGCGTTCATCTCTTCACGATTGGATTATTGTATAGTTCTGTTCACTTGTCTAAACAAATCTTCTATGGATCGATTGCAAGTTGTGCAGAATGCAGCCGCGAAGCTTTTAACCAACACCAGTAGGAGGTCACATATTACTCCTGTGCTTAAGGCACTTCACTGGCTTCCTATTAATTTTAGAGTAAATTTTAAGATTCTGGTCATTACATATAGAGCTTTGCATGGTCAAGCACCCCTATATATTCAAGATCTTTTACACAGTCACTCATGTAGCTGGTCTCTGAGGTCTTCTGGTAAAGACCTATTAGCCATTCCCAGAACTCGTCTTAAGACTAAAGGTGATCGTGCCTTCTATGTGGTGGCCCCCACTGCTCTGGAACTCTCCCCCCATAGCACTGAGATCTCTGGGATCAGTTGAACTTTTTAAAAGGCATTTAAGAACTCATATTTTTGGTCAAGCTTTTAATTAACAGTATCAGTGTTTCTGTATTTGGATTTTTAACTTTTAATGTTTTAACATGTTTTCTTTTATTGCTATGTTTTCTTTTACTTGTTTTCTCTTGTTGTAAAGCACTTTGTGACTCAATGTCTGGGAAAAGGTGCTATATAAAAAAAACCTTTACTTAAATTTTTTATGCAATTTCAGTTAAATGCTTCATACATCCAGGAACAAAAACAGATTTCGCTACTAAACTTTTTATGGTTATTACTGGCAAAATATGGGAATTAATGGGAATGTATGGAAATTAAAGGGAATAAACTGGAAATTTATTCCAGATAAACATGGCACATCATCCAGGAACAATAACAGTTTTGTTACTAAAGTTTCCATGGTAATTAACAGCCAAATATGGGAATAAACTGGAATGTATAGGAAATAAAGGGAATTTACTGAAAATTTATTCCAGATAAACATGGCACAAGATTTCGCTACTAAACTTTCCATGGCAAGTTACGTCAAAATATGGGAATGTATAGGTTTCAAAGGGAATAAACTGGAAATTTACCAAAATTCAGATTAGCCTGTAACAAGGAATTTATTTTGTTTACAGGTAATATAAAGCTTGCGGGATAATCAAGGATGACACCATTATATTTAATGCAATTTCAGTTAAATGCCTCTTCCTCATTTGTAAGTCCTCCTCATTTGTAAGTCGTTTAGACAAAAGAGTCCGCTAAATGAATAAATGAAACGATTAAATATCTACCCTGCCCATTCCTCAATCACATACACTTAGGTGATGGAGAATTACCATGTTTACTTCACAGTGAAGCTACATCTCTGCATTTGAGTCAAACTTTACATTCATTCAGTTTAATAAATACTCTCCCACATCTTAAACCATACAGACAACTATAACTAATTCTTGGACGATCCCATGACAGTGTGGTGCAACAAAGCATGCATCTGTTGGTTTGAGAATCAGACCATCTGTTTGTGTGTAAAGCTCTTCATCATCTCGTCCCTCAGGTGACCAGCTCTCCCGTTTCAATGGATATGAATGGACTTTCGGTTCCGACTGAATTCCTTTCACGCCACAATTCGGATGGCATCATCACATTTGTGGACCCTCGATGCATCAACGTGATTGGCTACCAACCTCAGGTCATTATCATCTTGAAACTTCATATTTAATGAACACTATGCTTTTTTATTGAAAATATAGGCTCATTTTACAGCTCCCCGAGAGTTAAACAGTTGAGTTTTACCATTTTTTTTATCCATTGAGCTGATGTTTGGGTTTGGCAGGAGCACTTTTAGCTTAACTTAGCATAACTAATTCAATTGGATTAGACCATTAGCATCTTGTTTAAAAATTACCATAGTGTTTTGCTAATTTTCCTAAACCTTGACTCTTCTGTAGTTACATCGTGTACTAAGATTGAGGAAAAATAAAAAGTTGCTATTATTCTAGGCCAATATGGCTCGAAACTATACTCACATTCTAGCGTAATAATGAATGAACTTGGCTGCCATACCATGGCTACAGCAGGCACATTATTACACATGCCTGAAAATTGTCAAATTTTATATTAAATGAACACTACACTTTCTTTTCAGTTTGAAGCGTAAAACATTTGTGTTTTACCATTTTTGTATCCATTAATCTGATCTTTGGGTCTGGTGGAAGTTTTTTTTTTTTTTTTAGCTTAGCTCAGCATAATTAATTGAATCAGATTAGACCAATAGCATCTTTTTTTTTAATGACCAAAGTGTTTTGATAATTTTGCTATTTAAAGTTTGACTTCTGTAGTATCACGTTCCTATCGTCGATATGGATAGAAACTATACTCTTATTCTGGTGTAATAATAAAGGAACTTTGCTGTCGTACTATGGCTGCAGCAGGTGCAATGATATTACGCACTGCCTGAAAACTGTCAAATTTTATATTAAATGAACACTACACTTTGTTGTTGTTGTTGTTGTTGTTGTTGTTGTTGTTGATGAAAATATATACTCATCTTACAGCTCCCCTAGAGTAAAACAGTTGAGTTTTACCATTTTTTTATCCATTTAGCTGTACTTATGGTCTAGCGGGAGCACATTTAACTTAGCATAGGTAATTAAATCGGATTAGACCATTAGCATCTTGTTTAAAAAATGACCAATGTGTTTTGAAAATTTACCTAAAGCTTGAGTCTTCTGTAGTTACATTGTGTACTAAGACTGATGGAAAATGAAAAGTTGCTATTTTCTAGGCCGATATGGCTAGGAAATCTACTTTTATTCTGGTGTAATAATAAAGAAAGTTTGCTGCGGTACCAGGGCTGCAGTGATATTATGCAGTGATATTTAATAAACACTACCCTTTTTTAAAGAGTAAAACAGTTTAGTTTTATCATTTTTGTATCCATTAAGCTGATATTTGCGTCTGGCGGAAACACTTTTAACTTAGTTTAGCATAAATAATTTCGGTCGATACAATATAATTCCAATATTGATATGGACAAAAAGACAGGAAAAAATGGCAAGAACACACACAATGGATGTCTATACCCACAAATGTTTGCAAACTGAATTTAGAAAGTTTATAATACTTTCAGGCTCTTATAACTTGTTTTTTATGACAGTACAAAAAAAAATTATGCTCACTTTTTATTTTAAGTTAGCCTTTACAAACAAGAAATGTGAAATAAACTATCAAATAAATAAAACTCTCAGACTCAGCTTATATATATATATATATATATATATATATATATATATATATATAAGCTATACAAAGCGAAGTTTGATTTAAATCCTACACGGCGGAGGTGGATGGTGGTGATCGTGAGGCGGCGACAGGTTGGCTTAAACTTTAATGATGCCTCATCTTCTGACTCTCAGTATGTTTTATCAGGAGTAACTGCTTCAAATGGTGGAACAGATTTGATGTGCTCCCGTTGCTAGTCGGCACCACTCTCAGGCACATTTTGTAGAGCACCGAAACTATAAGTTTATCTGAACTTAAAAAGCCGAAACACTTCCACACCATTAGACTTTCCTCTCTTATTAACTATTTAACCTGCATTCTTACTTGTGGAAGCTTGTTTATTCACATCAGGGCACTCATTTTGTAGCTAAAACTTTCTGCCACTGAGCTAACCAACTGCGGTGCTGAGCGTGGCAGCGTGACTGTGATGTATGTCATCACGCAAATGACATCGCGTTTCTTTCTGACAACTGAGCACTGAACGTCATTTAGTGAAATGTGATACAATGTATATGATCTTATATAAATAATAAGATTTATATATATATATATATATATATATATATATATATATATATATAT